>PVIH01001092.1:0-49664 GCA_004025045.1 Sigmodon hispidus | reverse complement strand
TATTTTTTTTTTTAAAAAAATTCTTTTTACTGTTTTTTTTTGATAAATACAAAATAAAGAAGGAAAAAAAAAAAGACCAAAACAAACCAAAGAAAACTTTAACCCCAAAGAAAATTGAAGCTGTCATTAAAAGTCTCCCAAATAAAAAAAGCCAAGGTCCAGATGGTTTCAGTGCAGAATTCTACCAGGCATTCAAAGAAGAGCTAATACCAATACTCCTCAAATTGTTTCATACAGTAGAAACTGAAGGAATATTGCCAAACACTTTTTATGAGGCCACAATTACGGTGATACCCAAGCTACTAAAGGTATAACAAAGAATAAGAATTACAGACCAATTTCCCTCATGAACATTGGTGCAAAAATTCTCAACAAAATTCTGACAAACCAAATCCTACAATATATAAAAAGAGTTGTTCATCACAATCAAGTAGGCTTCATCACAGAAATGCAGAGATAGTTCAACATTCAAAAAAACTGTGAATATCATCCATCATATAAACAAATTGAAGGAAAAAAATACATAATCATCTCCTTAGATGAAAAAGCCTTTGACAAATCCCAATACTACTTTATGATAAAAATCCTGGAGAGATCAGGAATACACCTAAATATGATAAAGGTGATTTACAAGAAGCCAACAGCCAACATCAAACTAAATACTAAAAACTCAAAGCAATTCCACTAAAATCAGAAACTAGAAAAGGCTGTCCCCTCTCCCCTTATATATTCAACATAGTTCTTGAAGTTTTAGCTAAAGCAATAAGAGAACACAAAGATTAAGGGGATACAAATTGGAA
Source organism: Sigmodon hispidus (assembly GCA_004025045.1). Lineage (NCBI taxonomy): Eukaryota > Metazoa > Chordata > Mammalia > Rodentia > Cricetidae > Sigmodon > Sigmodon hispidus. Next base: position 48,864 of record PVIH01001092.1, on the reverse strand, counting down.
AAGAAGAAGTGAAACTATCTCTATTTGCAGATGATATGATTGTATACATTAATGACCCACAAAATTCTACCAGGGAACTTCAACAGCAATGTGGATAAACTCCATCAGCAATGTAGCAGGATACAAGATTAACTCAAATAAATCAGTAGCCTTTCTATACACTAAAGACAAAAGGGCTGAAAAAGAAATAAGTGAAACATCAGTTTTTATAATAGCTGCAAATAGCATTAAATATCTCGGTGTAACTGTAACCAAAGACAGATCTGCTTGAAAAAAACTTTAAATTACTGAAGAAACAAATTGAAGAGTATATCAGAATATGGAAAGATCTCCCACGTTCCTGGATAGGTGGGATCAACATAAAATGGCAATCTTACCAAAAGCAATCTACAGATTCACTACAATTCCCATCACTCATAACACAATTTTTTACAGACCTTGAAAGAACAATACTCAAGATCATTTGGAATAACAGGAAAGCCAGGATTGCCAAAACAGTTCTGCTGGCAAAAGATCCTCAGGAGGCAACACCATCCCAGACTATAGTGGTACAGTAATAAAAACAGCCTGGTACTGGCATAAAAACAGACTTGTGGATCAATGGAATCAAATTGCAGACCCCAACATTAACCCACACATCTATAAACACCTGATCTTTGACAAAGAGGCCAAAAATATTCAATGGAAAAAAGATAGTATCTTCAACATATAGTGTTGGCATAACTGGATGGTAGTATGTAAAAAAAATGCAAATAGATCCAAACCTATCACCTTGCACAAAACTCAAATCCATGTGGATCAAAGACTTCAATATAAATTCAACTACAATGAATTTGATAGAAAAGAAATTGGGAAACACCCTCCAATGCATTGTCACTGGTGACGACTTCCTAAATATAACACTGGTAGCACAGACACTAAGAACAACAATCAATAAGTGAAACCTCCTGAAACTGAGCAGCTTCTATAAAGCCAAGGATACAGTCAATAAAACAAAATGACAGCCTACAGAATAGGAAAAGATTTTCACCAATCCTACAAGTGACAGGGGACCGATCTCTAAAATACATAGCTTCTAGAAACTAGAGCCCAAAACCCAAAATAACCCTATTAAAAAATGGGTTTCAGAACTAAAAAGGGAATTCTCAGCAGAAGAATTACAAATGCCTGAAAGGCACATGGAAAAGTGTTCAAAATCTTTAGCCATCAGAGAAATGCAAATCAAAGCAACTTTGAGATACCACCTTACACATGTCAGAATGGCTAAGATTAAAAACACAGATAACAGCCTATGCTGGAAAAGATATGGAGCAAGGAAACACTCCTCCATTGTTGGTGGAAGTGTAAACTTGTTTGACCACTCTGGCATTCAGTATGGCAGATTCTCAGAAAATTAGGAATCATTCTCCCCAAAGATCCAGCAATACCACTACTGGGCATATACCCTAAAGACGCACATTCACACCCCAAAGCATTAGCTCAATTATGCTCATAGCAGCATTATTCATAATAGCAAGAACCTGGAAACAACCTAGATGCCCCTCAACTGAAAAATGAATTAAGGAAACTGTGGTACATCTACACAATAGAGTACTACTCAGTAGTAAGAAAAAGTGATATCCTAAAATTCACAGGCAAATGGATGGATTTGGAGAATATCCTGCTAATTGAGGTATCACAAACCTAGAAACAGAAACAGAGGATGTACTCACTCACTAGAGACTTAAAAAAAAAAAAAAGTCAGTGTATTTAAGAGCTTAAGGCTAGAACATAGCTAAATGACACAGTGCTTCATTTCTGCATTGATGGCCTCTGGCAGAGGTGTGGGTGAGGAAGGCCACACAAGGGTTTATTTAATAGAATTCCCAGGCGGGTACAGAAACAAAAGCAAGACAGAAGGAGATAAGAAGAGAGAGACCAAAACTGTGGTGTCTCTTTTTAAGAAAAGGGGTGTGCATGGGTGTACTTAGTCATGTTTAGGGCGTGCCTCTGTATGTGTCCAGTGCAGTGCTGGGTTTACACAGCCATGCCCAGGGGTGTTCCTCTGTAGGAGGTGCATCTCAAAGGAGCCATGTTGGCTCAACCACTTGGAGTGCCAGGAATACTTACAGGCTGGCCACAGGGAGTTTAATTACGCCCCAGTAAGTAAATGAGCAGCATGAATGGGCCTTTTTTTTGCAAATGGGGAGATCATAAGAGTGGGTATGAAACTGAGAGGACTGATGACTGAGTTTGATGGAGTGTATGATGTAAAATCACCAAATAATAAATAAAAATATTATGCTGGGAAGAGAAAAGTACAATTTTGGAAAAGACCATTGTTTTTTCTTCCTAATAGCCTGCATAACACTTTTTGGTAGCATATATTCTAGGTAGCATGGAGAAAGCATCCTAAAGTCTGGCCATTTTCTAACATCTCTGTTGCATTTACCCTGAAGCTACCAGTCTCCCATTCATTGGTTCATTTTCAGCAGCACTTAACCCCATCATTCTACGTCTGTCTCTCTCTACTCTATTCTCTTCTTAAGAAGTTATGTTTGACTGTCGTTATTCTATAGTTAAAAACAAAAGCCTAATATGGACCCATCTGTTCTCCAACATTACATATTGCCATTTGCCCTCAGCTCCTTCCCATCTATTCATCATACTTTTTTTTAAAAACACATAAATTGCTTTTCAAGAAAGTTTATATGAGCATTGTTGTTCTTATATTCAGGAATAGTCTTCATCCAAATGACCAGGTGACAGTGCTTCCTCACTCTCTTTAGGTCTTCTTACCCATATAAAATAGCTACAGCCTTGTAGTACTTCATACCTTACCACCTTGTCATGCATTATTTTTCTTCATCGTCCTTACCATCTCCTTGAATTACAATATATTTGCTTATTTTATATCTTCCTTAATCTATAGTAGGCACTTAATAAACATCACAAATAATAGTAATGATTACAAAGAAAACAAAGATGTTTTGTCTTCTAAATTTCACATAGAACAGTAGTAAGACAGACAGGGAAAAAAAAAGCATATGAGCTTTAGCACAACTGCTATAACCAATCATCAATAGCGCAACTTCTACAGAAGCCTCCACAAAGTCTTACACTGAACTAAACTATCTGGATTTTAATTTTAAAGGAATTAAAAATAAACTCCTACAAATGTTGCACTTGAACTTGAATCAAACTGTCCTTGTCACCCATCTCTGAGGTTTAATGCCGCCAAGATCCTGAGATCTTAACTCAAAGTTGTCAGGAGGGTATCAAATGAGAGAAACATGGGGGGAGGTATCAAGTAAGTAAATATGGGGGATAATGCTTAGTTATTTAATCAAATACATGTCTGAGTTGGAATTAAAAAGAAGCAATAAAAATATACCCTTCCTATACATTGTCCACAGTTTAGAATAAAGAAGACACATATAAGACTCTTCATATCCCCCTGTGATAGGCACTGGAGTTTGTAGGAGAATATAGAAGGAAATCTCACCCAAACAAGCTTGGGTATAAGAACAGACTCAGGTCTAAACCAGTTCCCCAACTCTTTCTTACCTGTTACATATTATGCAAATTACTCAAATTCTCCAGCATTTGGTTTCCTTCTGGTAGAAGTTGATGAAAATAATTTTAAAGTGGCTAAAGTTTACATGACATTTTGGGCACTTGTTCCCTCTAGAAATGCCAGTCTCATGATTATTGTAGTAGTTGTTATTAACATTATACTTCTTAGCTTTATGAAGTACAGACTGGAATTCCTATATGTCATGTGAGGAAACTGAGGCATCAATTGTTAGAAGCCACACAATGGTATTCTCTGGTTCTGCAGTTGCAGAGCTCATCAACAGAGATCCACGTGGACACTCATGGAGAAGATTGATGCAGGGGACCAGGAAAACAGTCACGGTCTGTGAAGGCAAAGAATGTGAGAGAACCAGTGTGTATTAGTCTAGATTCTTGCAATGAATTGGCAAAATAAAAAAATAAAATGAAGATAAAGAATTTAAAGAAAAGGGAAATTAAAAATCAAACTTCCAGGTAAAAAACTTCTTTTAATTTTCTTTAATCTTTCCCAAACTGCAGTGAAATATAATGAATATGTGTGTCCCCAGAAGCTGGCTGACAGTTGGAAGCAGAAAGTAGCTGTTTAAATATGCAAATCTAAACTCAGCCAGCCTCATTCTTAGAACATTCTAGAAGCACATGTACCTTGTGCTGAAGAAGAGTTAGTGGCTGCTACCATCTGCTTGCTTCTTAAGGTAGACTCACTGTAAGGATAGTATCTCTGCTGCTGCTGTTTCTAAAGCTAAGACCATGGGGGTGGTAATGCTAGAATAGTAAGTGTGTTTTGTTAAACTAAAAACCATAGCAAAACACTATGCAAATTACTGTATGTAGACCATTATATGCAATTCCTTTGATCATTCTATGAGGCAAACTTATTTTCACAGTATTATAAATAAGGATATTCAGTCTCAAAGTAAGAAAAATAACTTGTCCATGAGCCTGTAAGTACTAGGCAGAGCATAGAAAATGGCTAACGTACTAGGTCTTACTAATCTACAATGACAGTGGCTTTGTGTAGTTAAACCCTAGAAAGTGGAAGACTCCATCACATCCAGGTTTAATTTGTGCAATCAATCACTCTGCCAGGGTATTCCTAGTATAAAACTAAATGTACTTGAGCGTGGGAAGATAGAAAACCTGGCTGGAATCCAACAAATGGTTAATGTATGTAAGCTGCTTGATCATGAGATCTAGAGCAAGCAGGGGACAGGGGCGGGGAGGAAAGGGAACAGAAGGGAACAAAAGAAAGGCCTAGCCGGGAGTGGGAGAGCACACCTACAATCCCAGCACTTGAAAGGTAAAGTCAAAAGGCTCAGGAGCTTGAGGGCAGTCTGGGCTATAAGACATCCTGTATTGAAAACAGACCCTCAAAGCAAGGCACCCACAACACCACATTTTAGTGGTCATTTAACTCTGTATGCTACCATTAATTAAGTGGGTATTCAAAACACATTTAATGGGCCAAGAATTGTTCATTCATTTTTCACATATGTATCTCTCTTTGGACTTAATGAAGACCTTAGGTTTAAAAAATTTTCTTAATAGTATTTGACAGATTTAAAACATTATTCACCTATTTGACATATATTTATTATGACTAACTGCATTGAGAATTCCTCACACAGCTTTGTCCCTACAAGGAAAAATAGGTTTTGTAACAATGGCAAAAAATCCATTTCGTATAATCTGACTGAAGAGATCTTTGTGGCTTCACACCATAGTAAGACATGAAAGGCTTTAATTTAATCACAGAGGCATTGCTATTAAAATGCTATAGGCTGGGTTATATGAAGGTGAAAGTGGAGAAAGGTGGGGGCTTTTATTCAGTGGAGAAGAATAATGCAAAGAGAAAAGGAGGTTAATACTAAGAGGCTTGGAAATCCCTAGGGAATTATATGATTTTTAAATTATTATTTCATATTTATAATTAAAATAATTACATAATTTTATATTTATATTGCACATAATACACCTAAGTACATGTGTATAATTATCTATGTAGTTTAAATAAAGTTATGCCTCTTTGCCATACGCTAACAAAACTCCAGTATCAGGTATGAGAAACTGCCTACTCAGCTGTGATGCCCAGGACCACAACAATAACCACCACAGTAAGATATCCCTAAAAGTGTGTGATGGCTGTTGTTGGTCATTAACTTGACTAGTCTGGAATTAACTAAAACCCAAGTGTCTGGGTACTGCAGTGAGGGATCTTTTCTTAATGAAATCATTTGAAGTAGAGAAACTGACTTTTAACCTGGATCTTTTGAAGTAGGAAGATCCATGTTTAATTTTGAGCCACACCTTCTGCTGGCAGTCTTATGAAAGACATGGGAGAAGAAAGTTCGCTCTCTTTGTCTGCTTGCCCTTGTGCCCACTGTCAAGTCCATTCCTATACTGTCATTAGACTCTATTATTTTGGAATGATGGTGTATCCTAAAGAGGACACAGTTGTTTTGTTTTGTTTTGTTTTGGGGTTTTTTTTTTTTGTTTTGTAGGGGCTGCACATAAAAGAACTGGGGTGGTAAATGATGTATTATATCTTAATCTAAAATAAAACAATTTTGCTTAATTATGTAAGCTAAAAGAATAACGGTCAAGGATACTCAAAACATTTCTATTTGTAACAAATTAAGTTGCCCTGATTGCCAAGTATTTTTCTCTTGCCTAGTATTTTAAAAGTCTGATAGTGACTAAATGCCAGGTAGTAAGGTGCATGCCTAATTGCTGTTGTTTAACATCACCTGACACTGAAAAGATCTGAGAAAAACAGCAGTTTAATCTTACATGTAGCTTGTAGATTAATACAAAGATGTACATGGGCCTAACCAGATAGCTCATCATAATACTTGCCTCCAAGACCTGAGTTACATCCTGGGTCTCATATGGTGGGTGGAGAGAAGCTTTATCACAGTGTCCCCAATGGTCCTTAGACCATGACACTGTGAGGTATACACACATGCCTATGCACAAATCCACACAATAAATGTATTTTTTTTAAACAAAAACCAAAAAACTTTATTTATTTATTTATTTGCCTTGGTGTTTGCCTGGAACTGGAACTACAGACAGTTGTTAGCTGCCATGTGGGTGCTGGGAGTCGAACCCGGGTCCTCTGGAAGAGCAGATGGTGCTCTTAACCGCTGAGCCATCTCTCCAGCCCCACAATAAATGTATTTTAAATGCCCAAGTGAGTCTACTTATTACCTTTCCTTCAAAAAAACTATTTTCACAGTCTATTCTAAAGAATCATATAATCCCCCTAACATTTGTTTACTAATACATAAAATCAGGAACCATAACAAAAAATAATTAAATTGTTGCTATTTTTATGACAAATAGCAAAATTATTTCATGCTTATTATCTCTCTTGTGATTTTATTTTTATCCAGTAGAGGAGAATGCAGGGCTGGATCAAGGACTTTGTACCTACCAAGATTTATATATTTTGCTTCCCTTAAGAATCCAGAATACCCATCTTTACAACAGAGTACTACTCAGCAGTAAGAAAAAATGGTACACTAAAATTTGCAGGCAAATGGATAGATTTGGAGAATATCTTCCTGATCGAGGTCTCAAAAACCCAGAAGGATAAGCAGGGGATGTACTCACTCATTAGTGGACTTTAAGAAAAAGCATTCTTGGTTCATTGAAGGGGGGATAAAATGATTTAAAACACGCGCGCGCGCACACACACACACACACACACACACACACACACACACACACACACACAGACTCTCCTGGTTTGACTATAGGGGGGGTTGCTTAGCAGGAATTTGTAGTGACCATAGTGCATCTGTGGGCATTAGCTGTGACCTACTGTGCTTTCTTCATCTGTAGCTAAGCCTAACTTGGCTTGAGGAGCTTTAGATTTTATTTTTTATGTTTCATGAATTTTAGAGAAAAGAGACACAGAGAACAGCTATTTTCATTATTTAATATGCCTACACAGGAACTAACTACAATTGTTGTTAAATTTGAAGCTGTGTTTATCAAGTTTCCTCCCTTTGAGATATCCTCAATGCTGTATCTTCTTAAAGAAATTTCAATACAAATGTGTATTTAAAAAAAATAATAAAAGACTCAAGTGTACCATGCAACAAATATTATTTCTTAATTCGTAAGATAAGCTTAGCCTTCTACTTGAATTTTTACATGTGACTAAAGGCTATTTCCCTTTTGCAATAATAAAACAAAAACATGACTGCTAAGTAGCTACCTAATTGAATTCTAAATACCATTTAAAAGAATGACTTCCAAGTAGAAGACTAACATGAGTTAAAATAAAATTACAATTTTAAATTCAATTAGAAAAGCAATCATAGAAAAGGGTAAATTACTTCCAAATTTTGGTAGGCAATGCATTTTCTCAATATATACTCCCTCAGTATAACCCACCATATTAACAATTCTTCAACTCGAATTGTTTTAAATTTATATAATTAACTTCCACTCCAAATCAGACTCATTTTTAAAGAGACATGTTTTTACCTAATCTTAACCATCTCAATAGTGACTTAAAGCATAATGGGGAGAAAACTACATATTAATGTGATGGGCACTTGAAGATGGAACATGTACAAATCATTTGACTCTTATCCAACACTTGAACTGCTTTTTCTGCTACTTCTAGCTGTCCCCTAAATAAACCACTATACCAGTCGACTGGTGGCATGGACCAGGCTCTATGGAGGGCAGTGTAATAAATTGGGAACTTTTTTTCAGAAGCAAATTAATCACTGCCAAAAATAAGAAGAAGAAAAATAAGGTCCTGTTAAAATTCTCTTTGGTTTTGGTGCTAGACTTATTTCTATGGGGAAATTTGTTCTGAGGGTTTTTCCTTAAATATGAAATAGTGGGATAAACTCAGTTGAGGGATGAAAGATGGACAAGATTGGTGAGGAATTTATTTTCCAAGTGTACTTCCAAAACCACTCTTTACATTTTTTAAGAAAATTTTTATTCATTTTATTCATTTTACATATCAATCATAGATTCCCCCCTCATCTCTCCTGCTCTGCCTCCCAGCCTTCCCCATTCCTTTCTCCAAAAGGGTAAGGCCTCCTATGGGGAGTTATTAAAGCTTGCTGCATTTAGTTGAGGTAGGACCAACATCCCATCCACATCAAAGCTGAGCAAGGCATCCCACCATAAGTAACAGGCTCCCAAAAGCCGGCTAATGCACAGGGATAAATCCTGATCCTACTGCCCAGGACTACACAACTGTCTCCCTTATGCAGAGGGCCTAGTCAAGTTCCATGCAGGCTACACAGCTTTGGGTCTGAAATTCATGAGTTCTGAAAAGCTTGGTTCAGTTGTCTCTGTAGATTTTCCTATCATGTTCTTGCTGCCTTCCCCCCATGTTCATATAATCCCTCTACTCCCTTTTCAAATGGACTTCCAGAGCTTGATCTTGTTCTTGGCTGTGGATCTCTGCATCTGCTTCCATCAGTTACTGGTTGAAGGTTCTATGATGACAGTGAGGGTAATCAGTCTGATTACCAGAATAGGCCAGCTCAGGCACTCTCTCCACTATTGCTAGTAGGCTAAGCTGGGAACATTATGAGGTTAGGAAGAAGGGGTGCTAGAAACCCCTCCTTTCTGACTATTCCTTTACACCTATAATAAATTTGCTTTTATCACTTGAAGGAATTTTAGTCATAAAGTTTCAGATAGAGATACAGATTAAATTTCACTTCTGCATAGTCATTAAAGTCTGTAGCTTATATTTTAAGACATATCTGTGGGCATGCTCTAGAATATGGCTAAGTAACCTCGAGTGTCAGCAGTAGAGAGACTTGATCAATGCTAGTGGTAGAGGTAAATTTTCCCATAGTATCTATGGCAGTGCGAAGTTTGGGTTGAGTTTTAATGGTGAAAAACTGTACAGAAAAATGAGGAAACACTTTCAAAGTTGCTGATTGATTTACATGGGATCACATTGTCAGTTAATAACAAGCAAGCCACCTCCTCTAAAATCCTTAGTGCTGAAATTACAAGTGAGGCCCTCTGTGCCTTTAGATTCATAGATGCTATATTACTTTTGAAATTTAAGGCCTTCCAAAGCATGCCCTTTGCATCTTTAAATGTATCTGTACGTAGAAGTCATGCCCTTTGAATCTTCACATGTATCTGTATCTGTTTCTAAGCTTTTATAAGGCACAATCTTGAACGAAAATTTGTTCTGACCTTGTTTCTCAGTTCCTTTCTTTCTTTGAGATCACTTTGAAGGCAAGAGGAAAAATTTTGTTTTTTTTATTTTCTATAATCCCTCCAAATTCTATTCAAAATCTGACATTCTCACTTGCCTCATGTTTCTGTTTTGAAGCTGCCTCAACATTGTGCCCAAGACTCTTGTCTACTGTATCACCAGGATTCTGGCATGCATATCGTTTTATCCCCATGTAATTTATATAAGCAACTCCTCCAAACGTACCATCATGAAATAAGAACCTCACATTCTCGCACTTCCACTACCAAAAACTAGACAACAAATGTCAGAGTTTTGAGGAGGCAACATCTAACATCAAAGGGTCACATTCTATCACAGTTCTGGTGGCTATGTAACAAAATACTCCATGAGTTAGTGACCTAAAATGACTCTCAGTGTGTCCTCTCTGGTGGACCCTTTGGATAAAGCATTTGGTAAAGGACTCATCTGAGTGGTTCCTATTCAGTGGATTTTTTGTTTGTTTGGTTGGTTGTTTTTTTTTTTTAATCATAGGGGTGGTAAAGTGGAAATTCATGCACTTCCTGGGAGCTTTTCCAGTTTCTCTATCCATAAATAATAAGCTAATTTTGAGTTTCCTCACATCATAACTTCCTTAAAACATCAGTGCTACAGACACTGGTGGCTCCACACTTACGCCTGGGGCTTGAGATGGTAAGAATACTTGGCTCATGAATTTATGTATAGGCTTTAGCTGCTTCTGAACCAAAATAGCCAAGTTAAGAAGCTGCAACAGGCATCATCTGTTACTAACTGCCTTAAAAATAAAGGATGCTGACATCTGTAGATATCTGCAGTGGAGAGCAGATACCATCACCTTGACCTAGAGGCCTCTTCACCCAGCGTAGATCTAGAAATCACCTATGAAGTTGGGGCACTGATATTAGGAATGTGACCACATACATACTCAGTCTCTCTCTGTGAGCTTGGATGGAGGACTTGACCTGCTGAGTGAAGTCATGTGAACCAGTCCAGACTTTGCAGAAAGTATACCACAATTGTTTAATCCCTCTTGTATCAGTGAGTACCTCTGAACCCCTTAATAAATAACAGTCTTTTTATCAATTACCAGTGATTATTATTTACAATAATAAACAACAATAAATGGGATCTGGGCATGGTGGTGCATATCTGTAATCATAGCACTCTGCAAGCTCAAGCAGAGAGACCATGAGTTCAAAGCCAGTCTGTGCTACATACTGAGCCTCAGTTTCAAAACAGATATAATAAATACATGGGATAGGTGTATGCATCCAATCACAGCAGTTCACTTCGTTTTCCTTCCTCCTCCAATCAGGGTCAGAGCCACGGTGCCCATCAAGACTTTTAAGACCTTGGCTGGCTGTCACTCTCCTGACATTTTATCAAAACTATCAGGCACAATGCAACTTCTGTGATGACTCTGAAGGGAAACTACACTTTCCCACCTACCAATCACACGATTGCTGTAAGTGGCCCATATTCATCCCTTAAGTACTTGATATCCTCTCATTCCTACAACACAGGAATGGGGGAAAATGTAGTCATCTTTATTATCCATATCAACAAAGCTGAGAGTGGTAATTATAAACCCAGGGCAGCCCTCCTCTTTTGCGTGTACATAAGTATTCACATATTTGTGGGCACGCATGTAGAGGCCTGAAGCTGACATGAGGCACCCTCCTTTATCACTCTACACTTTGTTTATTGAACCCAGAGGTCACTGACTTTAGCTAGTGGATTCTGGCATGTCTAGATCCTCTGTGCCCGTTTCCCAAGCTCGGGGGTTAAAGGAATCCTCCAATCCTGTCCTATCATGGTAGCTGGGAATATGGACTCCAGTAGTCATACTTAGGTTACGAGCACATTCTCTATTCACCCATCTTACCAGTCACATTTTCTTCTTATTTCTAGGTTGGGGCTTATGCTTTTCTACTTCTTTGTGAATAAATGTATGTCTGGAGGTCTGAGATGTCACAGCACTCAAAGATAAGCAAGTAAAACATGAAATAAACAGTGTTCTTGATAGCATTAGATAATATCATTTCTCCCTTTATAAGAAGTCTGAAACTCTGTTTGCTTTTGAAATTATTAAAAATTTCAAATTATTCCAAATTAATCATTTGCTCTATTTATATATTACAGTACTGGACAATGTTGTTTTAATATTATTAATTTGCTGACTTGTAGTCCTACTATCAAACTGAGTGCTGCATATAAAACAGCAGGAAACCAAAAAATATACCTTTAATAATTATAGTAATGAAATATTTAATTAAGTACATTGGATATTTATGTTATCTTGAATGTGATACCAGAAGTCAAAATCTAGATGTTCAGGAACCAAGTGGCATATCACCTCTATAATGTGTGACATGTGTTCTGCACCACCCTCCATTCATTTGGGGAGAGAAGGGTGGGAAAATTTTATTCAAAGTGCCATGAAATTTTTTAACAGCTGTAGAGATGGGAAACAAAGACACCTTGAGCCCTCAAACCAAGAGCAAACACAAAGAGGGCTTTTTCTAGACACTGTAGTTAGAAAAGTGTGTCCGTCCATTTACCTGTTTGACTTTCTTGATGGTGTTACTGGGCTCGACCTCCACGGTGATGGTCTTGCCTGTCAGGGTCTTCGCAAAGATCTGCATCCCATGCCAGAAGGCAGAGGACCAGGTGCAGGGTGGACTGTTTCTGGATGTTGTAGTTTAACAGGGTGCAGCCATCTCCCTGCTGCTTGGCTGCTAAGATCAGCCTCTGCTGGTTCCAGGTGATGCCTTCCTTGTCCTGGATCTTTGCCTTGACATTATCAGTGGTGTCACTGGGCTCAACCTTGAGCGAGGTGGTCTTACCAGTTAAGGTTTTCACAAAGATCTTCATCATCAGTGGTGGCTGCAGCAGTGCTCACAGATAAGGGGCGACAGAACTCGAGGTCTCCACGGAACTCCACTCTCCTTTTTCAGTGAAATTATTATTACTCTGGTCTTGGTATCTCAATTAGAGAGAGAAATACCAATTCCCTAGCCAGGCAATAACATGGCTTCTCCTAATGTGGGGATTGCTTTCATTCCCCACATTAACTAAATGGGCACTCGGTCTCTGCATGTTCTTTAGGTCGGTGAAGTCTCGTAATTGTTAAGTGTTGCTACTATACAGGTTCAGTTTTAGAAAGCATAGTAAAGGTTTATTTAGTTTGCGGAATGATGATTTGGCCTGAGAGCCTAGATATTTTTAGTTCTGCATCAGCACATAGCTCCTATTCGATGCACTAAAGCTACTCCGAGACCCACTGAATGCTGGAAAGTTTTCCCAGTGGACTGGCCCATTTGCAGAACCAGGTGTTTCTATAACTGTAACTCTGTGAGAAGCATTCACGGTGCTCCAAGGCCCCTTAAACACTTCTTCCAGCTGGGTTTTCTGGTTGAATCCAGTGGCTGCTTATGCTTTTCAGGGATCTACTTGTTTATGTAGGTGTCTTTCTTTGTTTCTGAATTTATTTTGCTACATTTTAAAGAGGAAAATTTATAGAAAAAGATTTTACAAGCTGGTGTTGGGAGTCGCTCGCATTTCATCCAGGTGCTCTCCTAATGCACAGGTGTCAGCCAATGACCAGGTAAGGAAGGCGTGATGTGAACAGAGTCTCTGAAGGATTAATTGGCCATGTCCGTAATGAATGCACCCCAAGGGACACTTTGTACATCTGGTATAAATTCAGGCATTCTCTTTCACTCACCCCCTCCCAGTTTTTCCAGTTTCCCTATGTCATTTTAAGCATAGAGTAAGCATCACTTATATTTGGATATAATGGAAATGAATGCCTCTTTTTATATTACATAATGATTTGTATGGTTTTAATTTATAGGTTAAAAAACCACATTTTTGTTTTCCTAAGTAACCAATTATTTATTTTTCTTTTCTTTCTTCCCCTTTTTTCCTTCCTTTCTTCCTTTCCTTCTTTCTTCCTTTTTTCTTTCTTTTATTCTTTCATTCTTTCTTTCTTTCTTTCAAAGGCACGTTTTCTCTGTGTAACCCCAGCTGTCCTGGTCACTCTGTAAACCAGACTGGTCTTGAACTTAGAGAGATACTCCTGCCTTTGTTACCCAAGTGCTGAGATTAAAGACATGCACCACCAATACCCAGCTAATTATTTTATATTTGAGTAGTATGTTTCTACTTAAGAGCACCATACTAAGAACATAGTTAAATTTAACACTTTTTTCCACAATAAGTATAATATAATAAGTTAACCAAGCTTTAAGTACTAGAAAACTTTAACCCAGTACCTTAAGTGCTGTCAAATAGATAATTTTTATTTCATTACTTAATTTTGTCATTATGAAGAAATATTGTGAAGATAGTCAACTCACAAAAGTTCAAATTCTACCTAAAACAGCCTTTTGTAATTACTCATTTGAAGTAATATATTATTATGCTTCCTGTGTTTCATACTTTAGAACATCTTAGTTATTTACTTTTGTAATTTATATTAGGAATATATATTAGTGATATATATTAAATAATATTTTGGTTATTTTTGTTACTATATTATGATTAATTACATTTTTATTTTAAACTTGGTTTTAGCTTTTCTTAAATGACATTTTAAAATATGTAATTAAGAAACAGGACTAAAAAATACACAATATTTTGGTAAAATGTAATACCATGCCAATTCTATATATCTAAGTGTGAAGAAGTAATTTTCAAAGAAAACATTTTATTTTTATGGGGTTTTGTGGAATCCAACATTTATAGTCATCCAATGTTTGCCACTCAAAAGAAAAGTAACTGAATATCCACAAACATTAAAGACCTTAACACTATCTATTTATTCAACCAATAAACATTTTGATAGCCCTATTATACACAACAGAAGATCAGACTACAAACTGTTAATAAAATTGCTTTTTTATTTCCAAATAATTTGAATTTGATGTAAATGAATGACTGGAATGTTGCTGGATGGCAGAAATTAGGAAAGTTGGCATCTGATTATTTGAATAAATAAATCAGAAGCAATAGTTAATTTTTTTCTTCTCTTTTCATAAATGAAGTAGCTGAAAGTCCCAGGTCTGATTGCCTTTGGATTGGTGTGCCCTAGGGCCCTTCTTTCTGTGGTATAGGTATTCTGTTCTGGGGTCTCTCCTCTGTGCATACCCACCCCTCGGATTTTCTCAGATTTTCTTATCAGACATCAATGCTATTGAATTAGAGGCCAATTAACCTCAGTTACCTCTTTAAAGGTCTCCAGCTACCCACATGTGCTGTGAGGTTGAACTCCAATATATGAATTTATAAGCTTAGTAGGGACATAATTTAATTCGCTGTGTAAGATAATCAGAAAAGGCACCAAGCTATCTGTGTAGAAAATATGAGCTCTGTCAATTTGTGTTGTTGAGGTAACCATGAGTATTCTAAGCATCTCTTTCATGCAAAACAGTAGTAATAGCTAATATATGGCTCATTACTTGCAGAAGGGTAGATATAGCTGTAATGTTTGGCCCAAACTGATATGTGATGTCTTCCTGTACTCTGTGAATATGGTTTATTACCATTTGTTAATAAAGAAGCTGTTTTGGCCTATGGTAAGGATGCTTAGAAGCAGGTGGGAAATCCAAGAAGAGATAAAGGAGAAGGGTGGAGTCAGAGAGATGCTGCAGACTGTCATCCAGAAAGCAAGATGTAAAGGAACACAGGTAAATCCCCTGAACACATAGCCATACAATACATTAATAGAAATGGGCTGAGTTAAGTTATAAGAGTCAGTTGGTAATGAGCCTGAGCCACAGGCCAAAAAGTTTGTAATTAATACAAGCCTCTGAGTAATTAATTCATAAGCAGCTGAGTGACCACAGTTGGGAGAGATTTTGTTCTGTGGGCCCTGATGGGATAGAACTTCTGGATACACCAAACTTTAAATTGCTAAAGCAAACTAGATGGGATTTTTGGTGTCTGGAGGGAAGAGTGTCTTTTGTTTTATTGATTTTTTTTAATTTGTTTGATTCGATTTTATTTTTGTGTTTTGGTGTATGGGGAGGAGAATTGGGTAGGAAATGAAGTGAGAAGAATCTAGAAGATGTTTGGGGAGAAGAACATGATCAAGTTATGGTGTATAAAAAAGCTTTTCAAATAAAAAGAAAAAAATGGGGACCATTTCTGAGAACAATTCAAGTGAAATAAACAACCCACAAAGTAAAAATCAGAGTTCACCAGCTGGCTGCTTGGGAGCCTTAACCAGCCTGTAAACTGGTTGTTAGTCTGCATAGTGTTTAAAATTGTTATATTCATTTTAACATTAAAAACTCAATGGAGGCCACTTAAACATTTGAATTTCCCATTTTTTCTATTTCTAAGCATGGGAGTTACAGTTCAGTGCTTGAGCATTAAGGTTGCCACCCAAAATGCATCTTTTCCAAGGATCCATAATCCTTGTTTGTAACCTGGTCCCTGTCATTTTTTGTCTCAACTGTACTATTGTTGACAGAAATATAATAATAATATAGTGATAATTCTCAATGTTGTTATACTCCGTGTGTGTGTGTGTGTGTGTGTGTGTGTGTGTGTGTGTGTGTGTGTGTATAATGGTGTAATGTAAACATGTATGCTTGCATACCTGTGAGTTTGTAGAAGCCAGGAGGACTCCACCCCTTCCTGCCTCGTTTCTTTAGGACAGGGTCTCTCACTGAACGTGGAGTGAGGCTGGCTCCTGTGAGCCCAAGTGAAACTCCCATCTCCACCTCCCACAGCACTGTAATTACAAGCAGGCACACTTACCAGCCCTGGAATTTTACATGGATGCTTGGATCCTGCTGGCCTTGCCATCTCTTCAGCCTCCAATTGCTGCTTCTTGACCAACCGATTGTACAAATCTGCATATTGTTGAATAAGAAAGCAATAATAAACCATTTTTGTGGTTTAGTCATATGAAAGAATGGAATTCATGAAAACAGTCATAAATTACAAAAAGGGACAGATTGAAAAATGCCCACTCAGTAATAGTGCATGTATATATTTGTTTATATTTGTGGATACTTTTATTCTCACGATAAAAATAAGTTAGTTCCCACAAACATCTGAGCACTCCACACTGACATATTCAAAGCCTTCCTTTATGTTTGACTTCCCATCTCTCTAGTGATTTGTTCAGTTGTTTTCCTGGTTGAACTATTAACACTGCCCAACAGACAGTGGTACCACTGAACTGCCCTTCATTCTCTTGGAAATGAAGATGAATGCTTTGGAGAAAAGAAGGCCGACTGTGAAGGACTTCACAGAAATAATCGGCATGAGGCACGCAACCTGAACATTAGAGACTGAATGGCTGGATTGGAAAGGCTGAGAACAGAGCTCCCGGCTACCCCACACTGAGTCATAGCTCTGAAACAAGGCCTTGACTCAAAGCTATCAGGCTGGAGCTGCTGTTTTCCTGGCTCATGATAAGCCTGTCTCTTTTTATCCAGAGGTTGGCCTGTGATTTAACATAGCAATGACAGCGATAGTTATCCCCCAAAACATCCTTCACAACTCGCTTCTAATATAAATCACTTATTCTTTGTGAATGGAGAGTGGGTCATGTAAGAGCAGACTGCCCATTAGCAGTCCACTGCTAATTGGCTCTTTAATTAGTTTAGTGGCATGTAATTATTTGAGGTCAAATAATAATTAAATTTTTGTACACCCCTTTTCCCCCCTGGTAAATCACCACTGGACCACCCTCCATGATAAAGGATCTCTAAATAACACAGAGGATGCTTGCTGTATAACACAAGGAAGTGTGTAATTTTTCCCTACAAAAGCACCCTTTTAAAAGAAATTTCCTCTTTAAAAAGAACCATTTTGTCATCATTGTGTACAATTCTCCATTTAAGAATAAAAATTATTGAATAAAAGAATGTAATAAACTCTATTTATCTAATTGAGTTGTCTAAGGAAAACATAAAAGACATCAAACTTTAATTCTTAGCATAAATCACAAGTTAATTGAAATTACAAAGAGTAAATCAAAACATTCTCTGGAAGCCAGACCAAATAATAATAATAATAATGAAGAATTGTACAAAAATTTGCTTTTATGACACTTTCAGTGAAGCCAAGCAGCTACACCATCCTCAACATTTTTCTCCACAAATCAAGCACTTGACTGTTATTTAAGATGATTCTGCTAAAATTTCATAAAGTTCTGGTTTAAAATTAAACCCAGATCTTTTATTTTTATTTTTTGACTTAATAGTTATTTTTCAAATTCCAAATACTTGTAAACATTTTGGTAGCAAAAGGAAATATGATTCTAGAAATGCAATCTAAGAAAAGCTAGATTAGTATGCAACCAATACTGAGTAAGATTGCCTTGGGACATCTTTTTTTAAAAGGCACTAGATATTTTCAGCTTTAATTTATGAAGGCATCTTCCTTTTTTGAAGGCATTTTCTTGAAACTAGAGACCTTGTTCCTACCATGTTAAGTTTGAGCTAACTGAAGAAAACTTCTCACCCAACAGTACCTTTCAATTATGTTAAACCTTTTAGAAAAATCTTGACAGACATTTAAAATTCACCAAAACTTAAGTAAAGTTACAGGTTTTTAAAAGTTAATCCTAGGGGAAAGCCTAAGTAAAATACAAGCAACTACAACAAACAAAACCCTATATATATGTACTCAGCCACATCTAGCTGATAAAGAAATTCTTACAAGGACCTTCTGTAATAAAATACTTTGTGAGATTCATTTTATTAATGTAAATTCTTTTGCACAGAATTAACATGAATTAATGAGATTTTTTTCAAGTGCAAGCACACACACATACACACACATTATTTACATGTTTAATTTTCCCATTTTCAGAGAAGTTAAAATTCAAAAGGCACTACCCCACTCAAGTTGATGTTATTCTGAACTATCATGAATACTAACTTTGATCACATAAACTAATGCCTGGCTAAATAGAAGTGAATTTTGTTCTACTATCATTGTTTCCTAGAACCAGAGCCAAGTTCTCAAGCTTCACAAATCTTTTCTCTTTAGCATGGATGGGAGAGACTTATTGATAACATTTAGAGAGGTGATTGACATTTTTAGTGATGCTCAGTGGTTCTGGATTTTTCCATTTATCCAGAAGAAAAATTATGATCTTGCACATGAGCCTTAGCAAAAAGAAAAAAGAAACTCATATGCACACACTTCATTTTGGCTAAATGGAGATCTCAATGTTCTTATCAACTCATACTTGTATACAGCCTTCAAATGTTTTCATTGTTTTTGTATAGACTCTGTTTTTCATCTTATAGATCAAATAACAAATGGCAATATACTTATGGTCTACCAGAGAAAATGTCAGGTTACTAAACTGAATGCTCAGAGTCAGTAAAGTCTTTATTTCACAAATTTTTTATTTGGACAGTACCAGTGATGAAGCTTTGGTACAGAGCCTTATACATTGGTACATGCACAATATCCATAGGAAAGACAGGTCTTAAACAATTTGACCAAACACAGTACCTCTGTTTACAACTTCTATTAATAGATCAAGACTTTCGGTTCAAATACATAGCTTTACCGCTCACTTACAAATCAACTGAGTTTTCAAAAGTCATCCAACAAACATTGATATGTTTACTGTATGCCAAGCATCAAGCTCTATTCATTGTACTTAGAACACATAAGATTGAAAAGATGGAGAAGCAACTCTTGAATGTCTAATTAATGTCATTATGAATCTCCTGGATTAGTTAAGCAGACTTCTGGTATGGTTAAGTAAGGGCATGTTCCAGCTTGAATTTTCTAAAAAGTGAGGAAGACATACACAGAACATGGGTCATAATATTAAGAAGGCTAGGTGTCTGAATGTAAAAGAAGTAGGAAGTGCATAAGTGTACACATATTCAGCTCATGCACATGCATACACATAATACATACATGTAGCATCACAGACACTACTAGGTGAGCCACTTTGTTCTGCCCAGCAGCCAAGCATTCGTGCTGTTGTAATGTCTCACAATTGCCTCAAAACAATGGGCAAGCTAACTATGGACAAAACATCTAAAACCATGAGCCAAACCAAATCCATCCTTTGTCGTCTCAGATATCTGTCACAATAACAAACATAGCTACTAACACAAAAGATATTAGGGGGAATGAGAGTCATGAAACTGAGACGAGACACCTTGGATCCTATTCATCTGTCATCATTTAAATATCCAAATATTAGAAACACTCCAAACAGGAGTTAGTATGAACCAGTTAACCACCTTCAATACTCCAATATGGAGTCCCAATTTCTATCATTTTTGAGAAAATATTAAGTGATAGTAATAACAGTTAATATGAACCTCAGATCCTGAAAAATAAAAAAATAAATAAAAGAAAAACTAGACCTCAGAATGTATGTGGGACAGAAACCACCACATGTCCACTGTCTGGCAATACTACTTTGAGGGACTTTCTATAAGCCATTAAAGAACAGTGGGTAGGGTTTCTGAGGCATCAACTGAACAGATTGAGCATGTACTCTAACCCCAGTCTCTGGAGTAAAAGAATATTCAGATGTTGCCTCCTCCAAGCCACAGAAGACAAAAACAGATATGTAAATACAGTGACTGAGCACAATTTTCAGCTTAAAATGGATTTTGGTGAAAATGGAAACATTGACTCATGCTGAAATATTATTAAACTTCAGTTTCAGCCACTTTGTCCCTCTCTCAATAGTGTCTCATGACTGAGTTGCAGTCCTACTTGCTTCCTTTTTATGAAAACAATATATGACACCCAGACACATGTGACTACCATGTTCTCTCCAGGCAGAGGTATATGACATTCTAAACAGACTCCTAACCATGCAATCTGCTGTCAAATCTGCATCTCTGTCAGCATTGTGATATATCAGAGTTTACAAAGCCAATCAATGACATTTGACAAGGACAACTCTTGTATGTATATTCTCCCCATTGATGCTAATTTCACCGTGATGAAATGAACCATTTACATAGAAGAGAATAAGCTGCTAGGTGTACCTTTGTACTATTTTTTGAGTTCCTCATTCTTCCTGAATTCAAATGATTGAAAAGTAAACTTCACAAATCCCTTCAATATTTAAATATTATAAACTAATACACACAGATCCTTGTGTTTGTGAGTGTGTGAGAAATAAACGAGCAGTTAATGTTGAATACAGATTTTCAGACCCCAACCCTACTGATACTGATGTAGAATCTCTGTAGAGTCTAAAAACTGTTCAGTTTTAATCATTTGTTTTTAAAGACCATGCCTTGAGGAGCACTATTATGCCCTGGGATACCTGAGAGCTTAGATTCATGTTACTCATGATCGTTGGGAAACTAAAAAAAAAAAAAAAAAAAAAAGATGCTACATGGAAACTGTTAGTCTATGCAGGCAGAAAAAAAAATAAAAAATAGATGATACCTTTTTGCTGTTTTCTACAGAGAATAATCCTCTGTAACAATAATATACTGCAACCTCATCTCTAAAAATGAAATTATTAACTTTTATTTAATGTCTACATTCTATCATAATATAACTAATGAAATGACCTGGGAGATTTAGGAAACATAACAATAAAGAAACAAGTTAGTGTTTAGATCTGTTTATACCTATTTCCCATTTTATATCAAAATTGACTTTGGTGGCTGGATCTCTTGACCTTCAGAGGAAATCTGAGCTAAAGTTTAGCCATTTTCAGTGCCATTCAATGAGAAGTCAGATAGGTTCACTTACACTATTTCCAATTGACTTATAGGTTTCATATTTTCTTTCCTTACCAAAGTTCCATTATATCAGTTGAAAATTGAAATGTAGCTTAAAGTCAAGTGGTTAAATCTATTAAAGCTATTCTTAGATGTTTAAGAACACAGTGTTCAACTTATTAAAATACAGCACATCATAGGATAAAGCTCTCACTACCAGAGCCCATGCAGGATCTTGTTAAAGACAAACATAAAGAGACAGGAAAGAGATGAGAAAGCAATGTAAGACAGTTCAAGAACCAGGAGAGAAGTAAGTTTCCCCAACCTCTACTACTCCAGGACACCCACACACACACCTTCCCTCTCTCCCAGATCAACTCTCTTCATGAAAGAGCAGATCTCCAAAAGATAAGAGCCAAACAGGACAAAGCAAGATATAGTAGGACAAGGCAAAATCCCTCATGTTGAAGCTGGACAAGGCAAGCAACTAGGCAGAAAAGAGTCCTGAGAATAGGCGAAACAGTCAGAGATACACCCACACCCATTATTATTAGATTATTAGAAATCCCACCAAACATCATGCTAACAGCCACAATATATATGCAGAGGACCTGAGTTAGTGGGCCATGTTCTCCAAGTGTCCACTGTCCCCTCTGACTCCTACAGTCTTTCGACCTCCCTTTTCAGGGAGGAAGGAATGACTCACCAATGTCCAAGGGGAATAACATAACAGAGACCTTCTATTTACTCTTTCTCTCTCTCTCTCTCTCTCTGTAATGCCCGGCTGTGCTTCTGTACCCTAGCTCCCCTCATCTCCCTGCCATCAGGAAGCCTCTCAGATAATGACTGGACATGTTATTGATCATTTAGTATAGCAAAATATTATTAGAAAATTATGTTATTGCATTTTTTTGCTAGGTATATTTTATTTTGCCCTATGTCTCTGGTCTATCTAGTCTCCTGTTATATTATGTTTCTGGCCTGTCCATCCTATGGTCCAGACCTGCAAGCCTGCAATCCTTCTGTTCCACAGAAACACATAGATGCTTATATTAATTTTATGTTGATTGACTTAGGGCCCTGGAATAGTGCTAGCTAGCGCTTGCTCTTTAACTAACCCATAATTCTTATCTTGCTCAGCCATGCAGCTTAGTACCTTTTCTCAGAGCAGCATAGTTGTCCTCTGTATCTGATGGCTTCTCTGCTGGTCTCTTTCTGGCATCTCTGCTCTGCTCTTTCTGCTCCCAGAGTTTTCTTAGTCTGGTAGCCCTGCCTATATTTCCTGTCTGCCTTCAGCCAATCAGCATTTTTATTAAACCAATAGGAAGGGCAATTATTTACAATGTAATAACATAATCTCACTACAGTCTCCTGTTTCTGGCTACTCATGTGGTGTAGGGCATGGGGTTCCTCTCACATGGGCCTCAAGACAAACCAAGCATTAATTGATCTCTTCCACAAATTCTGTTCTACCATTTTTTCAGAACACTTGGGGTTTCAATACCTAATTTATTATTTTAGATATAGGTCTTCTATCAGGTTTGGATTTGGTAAAAAATATTTTTCCATTTTGTAGGCTGCCATTTTGTCCAATTAGCAATGTATTTTGTCATACAAAAGCTTTCTAGTTTGAGAAATTTCATTTATCAATTATTGATCTTAGTGCCTATGTTATGGGTTATAGTCAGAAAGTTGTCTCCAGTGCCAATTCATTTAATGTTGTTTCCCCCACTTTCTCTTCAGTCAGTGTCTGGTTTTATTTTGAGGTCTTTGACCCACTTGGACTTGAGTTATATAAAGTGTACTAAATATGGATCCATGTGCATTCTTATACATGTAGATATCCTGTTTGACCAGCACCATTTGTTGAAGATGCTTTATATTTTCCAGAGTATACATATTTCTGGCTTCTTTATAAAAAAAAAATCAGGTATCCATAAGTATGTGAATTATGTCTCAGGTTTCAATTCCATTTCTTTGATCAGCATGTTTATTGTTATGCCAATACCAAGCAGATTTTATTACTATAGCTCTGTAGTAGATCTTAAAATCAGATATAGTGCTATATACAGCAGTTTATTAATACTTTGGGATTGTCTTAGCTATCCTGGGTTTGTGGGTTTTCTATATGAAGTTGAGAATTTCCCTTTCAAGGTCTGTGAAAAATTATGTGTGAATTTTGACAGGGATTGCATTGAATCTGTGGTTTCTTGATAGGATGGACATTTTTCCTCTGTTAACCTCACTGATCCATGGACATGGGAGATCTTTTCATCTTCTAATACCTTCTTCAATTTCTTTCTTCAAGAACTTAAGTTTAGTTTTATTTATTTATTTATTTTTAAAAAGGTCCTTTCTGGCCCCCCTATATCCCCCTGCTCATCCATTCTTACCTATTCCCAATTCCTCCCCATCTGCCTTCAGCATCCCCCCACCCATCCCCCAATCCCTTCCCCAAAAAGGATAGGAAGTCCCCAAGGTGGGTCAGCTCAGCATGGTGCATCCACTCTAGACAGGTCCAATTTTCTCATCCCAATATTAATGCTAGGTTATGCACTCCTCTGCAGGGAATGGGTGCCCATTTACAGGAATACAGTCTGATTTGCAGGCCTTAAGGCTCTACATACTACTCATGCTAATTGACAGTTGCCTAACCTTGGAGGGCCTAACCCTTTGTCTTATGGTTACTCAGGGACTGTTCTTGATTCAGTATGCTCTCCAGAGTCCCAGGCAGCCATTTGTGTGGGAGTCCTCCTCATACTCCCTATAGCCTTGCTCATACAGACACTTCTTTTCCACTATACAGGTGTGAGAGAAATTCGACTCAGTGCTTATCCATGGATCTCTGCCTCCACCTCTTTTTATTGTTGGATATAGGTTCTATGATGACACTTAGGGTGATTATTCATTTGATTATAGGGGAAGTCTTGTTTAGGTACCCCCTCAATTATTGGTTGGGGAACTATCCAGGGACATCCTTGGGTTCTTGGGGGTTTCCCTACCAACAATCTCTTTCCAACCCCATCTTGGCATTCTATATCAAGATATCCAACTCTTTTCTCACTCTTTGTTGCTCCTCTCACTCAACCATCTCCTTCTCTCATGATTTGTTCCCACCTCTCCTTGGTCGCTACCTGTTATGGTCCCAATTTGCTAATGAGATCTTCTCTATTTTTTCTTCCTAGAGGAATCCCTGGATGTCTCACTTAAGTTCCTTCTGATCCCAAGCTGTTCAGGGGTTGTAGTTTGCAGCTTGGATATTCTTTTCTTTTTGTCTAAAATCTACTTAATGAGTAAGTACATCCCTAGCCTAACTTTCTGGGCTTGTGATATCTCACTCATAAGAATATTCTCCAAACCCATCTATTTTCCTACAAATTTTAGGATGTCATCTTTTTAACTGCTGAGTACTACTCCATTGTATAGATGTACAACAATTTGTTAATCCATTCTTCAGTTGAGGGGCATCTAGGTTATTTCCAGGTTTTTGCTACAAATTACAAACAATGCTGCTATAAACATAGTTGAGATAATGCTTTTGGGGTGTAAATGTGTGTCTTTAGGGTATATGCCCAATAGTGGTATTGCTGGATCCTTGGGGATACTGATTCCCAGTTTTCTGAGAAACTGCCATACTGCATTCCAGAGTGCCTGAACAAGTTTACACTCCCGCCAACAATGGAGGAGTGTTCCCCTTGCTCCACATCCTTTCCAGCATAGACTGTCATCTATGTTTTTGATCTTAGCCATTCTGACAGGTGTAAAGTGATATCTCAAAGTTGTTTTGATTTGCATTTCTCTGATGACTAAAGATGTTGAGCATTTTCTCAAGTGTCTTTCAGCCATTTGTAGTTCTTCTGCTGAGAATTCCCTTTTTATCTCTGAACAAAATTTATTGACTAGGTCATTCAGGGTTATGGGCTGTAGTTTCTTGAGTTCTATATATATTTTAGAGATCAGTCCTCTGTCACTTGTAGGGTTGGTGAAAATCTTTTCCCATTCTGTAGGCTGACATTTTGTCTTAATGACTGAGTCCTTGACTTTGCAGAAGTTTCTCAGTTTCAAGAGGTCCCACTTATTGGTTGTTGTTCTTAGTGTCTGTGCTACTGGTGTTATATTTAGGAAGTGGTCACCAGTGACAATTTTTTAGAGGGTATTTCTCACTTTCTTTTCTATCAAGTTCAGCATAAATGGTTTTATATTGAAGTCTTTGATCCACTTGTATTTGAGTTTTCTGCAGGGTGATAGGCTTGGATCTATTTGCATTTTTCTACACACTACCAACCAGCTATGCCAATACCATTTGTTAAAGATACTATCTTTTTCTATTGAATAGTTTTGAACTCATTGTCAAAAATCAGGTGTTCATAGGTGTGTGAGTTAATGCCTGGGTCTTCAATTAAATTCCATTGATCCACTGTTTTTATGCCAGACCAGGCTGTTTTTAATACTGTAGCTCTATAGTTTAACTTGAAGTCTGAGTTGATGATGCCTCCTAAGGTTCTTTTGTTGAGCAAAATTGTTTTGGCAATCCTGGTTTTCCTGTTGTTCCAAATAAAATTTAGTACTGTTCTTTCAAGGTCTGTAAAAAATTGTGTTGTGATTTTGATGGGAATTGCAGTGAATCTGTAGATTGCTTTTGGTAAGATTGCCATTTTTACTATGTTGATCCTACCTATCTAGAAACACGGGGGATCTTTCCATTTTCTGATTTCCTCTTCAATTTGTTTCTTCAGTGATTTAAAGGTTTTTTTCAAACAGATCTGTTATTTCTTTGGTTATAGTTACACTGAGATATTTAATGCTATTTTTAACTATTATATAAGGTAATGCTTCCCTTATTTATTTTTCAGCCTGTTTCTCTTTAGTGTATAGGAGGGCTACTGGTTTTTTTTTTAAAAATTAATCTTGTATCCTGCTACATTGCTGAAGGTGTTTGTCAGCTGTAGAAGTTCCCTAGTAGAATTTTGTGGGTCACTTAGGTATACAATCATATCATCTGCAAATAGAGATAGTTTCACTTCTTCTTTTTTAATTTGTATTCTCTTAATGTCCGTTTGTTCTATTATTGCTTTGACTAAAACTTGGAGAACTATATTGAATAGATAAGGGGAGAGGGAGCAGCTTTGTCTAGTTCCTGATTTTAGTGGGATTGCTTTGAGTTTCTCTCCATTTAGTTTGATATTGGCTGTTGGCTTCTTGTAAATCGCCTTTATTATATGTAGGTCTGTATTTCTGATCTCTCCAGGACATTTATCATAAAGGAGTGCTGGAGACTGTCAAAGGCTTTTTCAGCATCTGAAGAGATGATCATTTGTTTTTTTCATTCCATTTGTTTATATGATGGATGACATTTATAGTTTTTCGTGTGTTGAACCATCTCTGCATTTCTGGGATGAAGCCTTCTTGATTGCAGTGGATGACATTTTTTATATGTTGTTGTAATCAGTTTGTCAGAATTTTGTTGAGTATTTTTGCATCAATGATCATGAGGGAGATTGGTCTGTATTTCGCTTTCTTAGTTGCATCTTTGAGTGGCTTGGGTATCAAGGTGATTGTGGCTTCATAAAAGGAGTTTGGCAGCATTCCTCCAGTTTCCACTGTATGAAACTATTGAGTATTGGTATTAGTTCTTCTTTGAATGTCTGGAAGATTTCTGCAGTAAAACCATCTGGTCCTGGGATTTTTTTATTATTATTATTTGGAAGACTTTTAATAACAGCTTCAATTTCCCTTGGTGTTATAGGTTTGTTAAGGTCTTTACTCTGTTCTTGATTTAATTTTGGTAATTGGTATTTGTCTAGAAAGCTGTGCATTTTTTAGGTTTTTGATTTTAGTAGAATATAGGTTTCAAAGTATGACCTAATAATTCTCTGGATTTCCTGGGTGTCTGTCATTACATTGCTCCTTTCATTTCTGATTCTGTTAATTTGAATACTCTCTGTGTGTCTTTTGGTTAGTTTGGATAAGGGTTTATCTATCTTATTGACTTTCTCAAAGAACCAACTTTTTGATTCATTGATTCTTTGTATTGTTCTCTTTGTTTCTATTGTACTGATTTCAGCCCTAAGTTTGATTATTTCCTGCTGTCTGCTCTTTCTAAGTGAATTTGTTTCTAATTGTTTTAAAGCCTTCAGCTGTGCTTTCATGTCTCTTGTGTGAGAGTTCTCTTGGTATACATATATAGGCATCTAGTGCTATGAATTTTCCTCTTAACACTGCTTTCATTATGTCCTGTAAGTTTGGATATGTTGTGGATTCATTTTATTTCAATTTTAGGAAGTCTGATTTCTTTCTTAACTTCTTTCTTGATGAAAGGTGGTTCAATGTAGAGACGTTCAGTTTCCATGAATTTGTAGGCTTTCTGTGATTTTTGTTGTTGTTGAATTCTAACTTTAGACCATGGTGGTCTGATATGATACAAGGGGTTATTCCCATTTTTTTGTATCTATTGATGTTTGCTTTATGACTGAGTGTGTGGTCAATTTTAGAGCAAGTTCCATGGGGTGATGAGAAATATGCATTTTTCTTTGTGTTTGTGTGGAAGCTTCTGTATATATCTGTTAAGTCTATTTGAGTCATAACATCTGTTATATTCCTTATATCTCTGTTGAGTTTCTGTCTGGTTGCCCTTTCCAAGAGTGACAGTGAGGTATTGAAGTCTCCTACTATTAGTGTGCTGGGTTTGTTGTGAGGTTTAAGCTTTTAGTATTGTTTCTTTTATATTATGTAGGTGCCCTTGTGTTGGGGGCATAAATAAATATTCAGGATTAAGATCTCATCTTGGTGGGTTTTTCCTGAGATGAATAACTATTGTCTGTCCTGGTCTCTTTTGATTGATTTTAGTTTGAAGTCTATTTTGTTAGATATTAGGATGGGTATACCAGTTTGTTCCTACTGCCCTTCATGAAAATCGGGATGATCTTGCACTTGACCCCCAAAGAGATCCCCTTGATATAATTTTTTCCATGCTCAATCAGGCTAACTCCTCCCTTGTGGACGACTGTTGGCTTTGTCTCAGTTCAGGACCCCCTAGGCCATTAGCTCTACCTGTTAATGTTGCCCTTCCTAATAAGACCTCTATTAATTCACAAAATTACTCCTCAGTTTTTTCCCACACTACCCTCTAACTCTTGTGTATTGGCTCCACCTTCCCCTAATAATAGCAGTATAGACGTGGGCCATGTCCCTTTTTCCTTTTGTGATCAAAATATAACTGATCCCCCCACTCTATGTTGCCTGCCTTCTGGTATGGTCCTTGTTTGTGGAGGAGGAAAGGCCTATGGCTTTCTTCCTAAGAGGTGGACATGCCTTTGGGCTCCTGCATTTCTGGTCCCTGATGTAGACATCAGCCCCTGGGGATGAGGCTGTCCTTGTGCCCTCCTTTGACTATATAGGAGGAAGATCCAAAAAGAGCTATTCAAATAATTCCACTCCTCATTGGACTAGGGATCACCACAGGCATTGCTACAGGGGCCACAGGAATTGGCCTGTCCTCACAGGAATTGGCCTGTCCTCACATCTCTTTAGAAGATTATCTCTTTAATTAATTGGTGATGTGAAGGCCCTCTCCAGCACCATTCTTGACCTTCAGAGTCAATTAGACTCCCTAGCTAAGGTGGTTCTCCAAAATAGGAGAGGGTTAGAGCTACTAACTGCAGAAAGAGGGGGTCTTTGCTTGCTTTTGCAGGAAAAGTGCTGTTTTTATGCCAATAAGTTGGGGATTGTCCAGGATAAAATAAAACACCCCAAGAAGACCGAGAGAAGAGAGGGAGAAATCTTCAAGACAATCCCCTGTGGAAGGGCCTTCATGGACTCTTACCCTACTTTCTTCTTCTGCTTAGACCCTTCCTTCTCCTTAACCTCATCCTTACCATTGGGCCTCACATAGTTTATCCATCAATGGCTAGAGGTGATTAAAATTAACCAAATAGAAGTACTCTATCAGCGATTAGCTAATCAGGAGTCTGGATACTCATATAACTGGTTATCCTTTGATGAAAGCCCCTCTTGTGCCCTCCATCTGACCGATGATGGGTAAGATCTCAGGTGGGCTGAGACACCTAAGACAGGTCATGGAGAAGGACCCCCCTGCCCCTCCTCCGGATGCATGATACTCAATGATGAGTAAGATCCCCGTTGGGGGACAGCTTAAGACAGGGGCCATGTCTTAACAAAAACAGAAGGGGGAGATGTTGGGCCCTTCTGAGGCCGCAGCATTGAGGCCCAGAGTAAATTCCTAAGCCTTCCTAGATTATGGTGACCTGTCTTTGGCCATAAGCTCCATGTGTGATTGACTCAGCACTGCCTCTGCCTAGCTTCTGCTAACATGGTAAAATACTATTGGCCCTTTGTCCCCACCTCACCTACCCCATCCCAAGACTCCCATCCCCTTCTCACAGCCCTATATAAGCACCAGACTGATGCAATAAAGTGAATTCTTGCTTCCACAAAGCTTCTGACTCAGCGTGTGATTTCCCTTGGTGGCTAGGGGGTAAAAGGTTGTTGACACCCACCATCTCACTCCAGATCTCCCTCCACCCGATCTGCCAGAAAGAGTCTGGCAATTTTTGGTGGTAGCTTGTATGTATTTCCTTTCTCTGGCTTTTCTTCTGTGGGATTATTGATTGTTTGTGGTTTCATGGGTGTATCTGGGATCCTTAGGTTGGAGTTTTCCCTCTAATGCTATCTGGAGGGCTGGATTGGTACATGGGTACTGTTTCAGTCTGACTTTGTCATGAAATATCTTGTTTACTCCATCTATAGTGATTAATAATTTTGCTGGGTACAGTAGTGATATCAATGCATTTCACTGAGACCCATTATTTTCAGGTTTCCATAACTGTTTTATAATGTCATGAGTGGATTCAAACTTTTAACATCTTGGTCTTTAAAAGACAAAGATACAAAATATAGTATCAGGCAATAGCTAGAAGATGATGAATTCCTGAAAGCCAAATGGTACCCTCTTCATTTTCTTTTTACAATTAAGCAAAAAGAAATCAAGATGTGGGTAACTAAAGAACTAGACTGACTAGTGAAATTTAAATTTATCCTCTTCTGAGAACAATACTGGATACCATGGAATGCAAAGAATTATAAAATATTCTCTAACATCAATTAGTATGGAATTGTGTGTGAAAGCTCCCGGAACAATCAAGCAAGTAACACTGTAATTGGCACAAACCAAAAACTATTTCATAATATTTTCATTAAAAATAAGGATATAGGCAGAGTTAACCCAGATGAAACTACCACACATTATGTGAATGTTGACTCTGCTTCTATCCCTATCAATGTGACTTTTCCTGAATTTCTCACATATTAGAAAAACAAAATCTTTAAGTTGTGAAATTCGTTGATATTTTCTTACTAAGATATTTAGCCATTTTTCACAGTCCTCAGGAGTTACTATTATTTTAAAGTCTCCTAAGCAGTTTCTTTGACTTTCTCCAACTTGGGTCAAAATTCCATTGTCTTGTCTAATCTGCTTTCCCTCATAAATACTACCTTGATTCCCACATGAATCATAACAGTCCAAATCACCCTGACTGGCCCAACACATGAAAAATCTTAGTAGCCTTTTACTACAATATGTTCAAAACATGGTGCTACATTAAACTTCAAGAAATGCATGAACCTGTAAAGAAGAAATCCTTTCTTACAGCCTAAATTCTTCCTCTTGAATCAATGTTCTGATAGAAATGTGTATTCTAACACAGTTATATTACCAGGCAATAACAAAATCAAGTACTTAATGGAAGATGAACTTTAGCTGGAAATAATATGAAATAGATATAGTTTAAATGCAATAGAGCAAATCCAAGAATTACAAATAAAAGAAGAATAATAAATGGATTCAGTTAATATCACTCGTCTTCCTAGATAACAAAATGGCCTGTGGGGATATTATTTTGAAGACATATTTTACATTTTTTTCCTTAATATTGTTCAAGTTTACAAACATAATGAAAAAAGTATATTCTAAAATATTCAAAATAGGTTAAATTATAATATAATGGTAGTAGGGGCATAGGCATTGGCATAAAATGATTCCAACAACTTGTATCAACAGGAGAGCAATGTGCAAGTTTATTTATATTTTTTTTTAATTTTCAGTTTCTTTACAAAACTCAGTGTAGTCACCCTGACTCTCTATTAACAAGCAAGCCATGAAATAACATCCAAAAGATAATTTTGTCCAATCATACTGGTTTTTTCACATCAGGTTTTATTGGTTATTTTAAGGTCTTTTGTGGGATGATTGCAATATGTGGGCCATCTGTAAACTAGTTTCTATTCACTTTTTATATCTCTTTTTTAAATTTTCTTGATTACTTTTTTATTTCCTTGCTTCTTTGGGTAACACATAATGCTTGGCTGTATGCCACATATTATACATGAAGGAAGAAAAGTAGACTGGAGTAAGCAAATAATCCTTACTACCAAAAATGACCCACCATCTTTTCATTAGGTGTCTAAATTGGGATGGCAGGTGTAGAAAAATAGAGTCAAAATAATCCACAATTAAGATGGTCTGGCTTCACCATAGGCAGAGTTGATACTAATCAACCACTGTTTTTCTCTTTTCTGAAAGGCTTAGCAACTGAGCATTAGTAAGTTATCCATATGTCTCTCTGTGAAGAATGAAGTCTTGCTCATCATTAAATCCATCTAATTAGTAGCTTTACTCAAGTCTCTCCTGAATGCAGAATAATTCCTGTCTACAGGTTCCACAACATTGACTATCAGAGCCACAAAGCCAGAGAACACTACCATTCCTAGGTGGGCACATACTATCACTGTTATAAAGCACATATAGCTGATCTTTCCAAAATGATATAAGCACCTTGAACTCGAAGACTATCTTATATTATTGTTATCACTCTCACAACATCAAGTAGAATGCCCTGCAACAAACTGAACAACCTCAGAACGTCAGGGACTTTGAGAGCTACTTCACCAAATCCTAGAGCTTTCTTTTCATGGAAGACAGCCAGTGCTATTTCTTGTGGATCCAGATTTCTATTGTGTCTAGTTTCTTAAGAAAAACAAACTGTTTTTCTTCATGCATTGTACTTTCTTACAGTACTTCTGGCCTCCAGATGTAAGAAAAAGAGTTTGAACACTGCAATAGTTCAAATCAGTTTTCTATCAGATACCATTTATATCAATATGAGAACAATGTAAATGTGTGACCAAATTTTATGTCCTAGTATAGTTCAGTTCAACTCAGATACTGTCTGTTTGGAGTAAGGATCAGACTCCACAGGGTTAGGGTTCGCTTTAACAAGACAGACATCACTTTAGATGTCAAATGCATGTACAGACTGTGAACTGTACTTTTATCTGACCAGCTGTAAATCAGAGGATCCCACTATTTCCTCCATGAGTCTGACATTCTCTTGAAATGTTCACAGAACTCAAGACAACAGTTTGCTTACTACTCCACTGGCTTGTCAGTAAAGGATCTAGCTTAGGTACAGACTAATGAAAGAGACTAAAATAGAGTAAGTGCTCAGAAAGTGTTTCTGCTCAGAAACATTGCCTTCTTACTTGAGCCGGAAGGATATAACTAGGCTTGGCATCTCTGATTTTCACTCTGTCTCTTGCCTAACTGTGCAAGATTGCCCATGCAAAGCCTGCTGAAACCTAACCTATCTCCTCCCCCTTCAAGGCTGAGGGCATACAGGTGAGAGTTTTCAAATTTTGTTACTTTCAGATTGTACAGTGTCCTATTGAATACCCCACAAAATATGTTCAAAGTTTTCTGGTAATTATTTTAAACTTGCAGCAATCGTGGAGTCTGGAAATAGCAGAGATTTACCTACATAGTATCCCAACCACAACAAAGAAAAAAAATCCTCTCATGGGAATCAGTTTGTTCCAAGCAATAAGTGTTAGGATTTCTAGTGTGTGGTAGATGCACTAGTTAATGCATTGTCCCAACATGGTGCCTAGGCACACTACATGTGGTGTCCACCCCTTTGATCCATATTTGTGAGGAGACATGATCATGTAAACTTTGAAGCTACAAGCACCCTTATAAGCCAAAACCCCACCTTGTTACTTCTATTATTTTTTTTATTTTTAGTATTATTATTTTCTTCCCTCACATTTCCACCAGGTGACCAAGTCACAATCCTGGTAATTAAACACAATCATGGCTTACTGGTATTTGTGATCTGTTCCCACCTGCATTAACAACAATAAGGACTTCTTCAAATCTCCTTGAAGAATAGAAACTGGGATAAAAATAAGCCATACTTCATCTTGAGCAAGGCTATTCATTTTAGCATATGCCTGTGTCCTACTCAAACCCATCCTCTACTTAAATGAAAAGTTTGTGGCTATTTCCTAAAGGTAGATTTGAGGTCATTGATTCCCTTTATAAGCAATTCTCAAAGCCATCTCATTGATTGAATTTCTCCCTGATTTTCACTTTTATTCATTTTTTAAAAATTCATATGCTGGGAACAGTTGGATCAGCCTAACATGTTAGAACTCAAGAACCAATAGCTATAAATGATTTACAAAACAATTTCATTAAAATAAATGCAGTAAAGTCTTAGTCTCATTACAAATAGAAAGATATTTCTTTCACTTTTATGGCGCTGGAATTTTCACAGGGGCATGTAGAATGTATGGGCTTCTAAGAGGCCTAGAAATCAGCCCAGTCTCAGCCAGTGCAAACTAGTGATAACTACTATTTTAAAATCTGTGCTTCTAAGCATTTCCGAATAAGCCCACCTGAGGTCTGCCTGGGGATGTGAAGAGATAAAATGTCCCTAAACTAGCCAAAGGCCATGAAGCCACAAATAACCAACAAATCAAAGCCCTTT
The DNA here is from genome assembly GCA_004025045.1 of Sigmodon hispidus. NCBI lineage: Eukaryota > Metazoa > Chordata > Mammalia > Rodentia > Cricetidae > Sigmodon > Sigmodon hispidus. The sequence goes on along the minus strand of PVIH01001092.1, from coordinate 14,560 downwards.
CCCCTGGCTGAGAAACAGTATAGGAAAAAAGTATTCAAAGCCCCCTTTCCGCCCCATAATAAAATTGAACTTGCTTGATTCAGCCTGCTCCTGGGAGCTGAGTCATTGCTTCGGGCCATCTTGGCCCTCTCTCCCAAGAAGAAAAGCAGGACCTGAGCATAGAGGCAACTTCGACTCCTGACCCCAGACATGGTCAGAATGAAAGGGAAAATAAAAGATTTTCCCATCACTCTCACCATTTAGAAAAACACAACCATTTTAGTTCTATACTAAAAAATATGGGAACAAAGATAAAATATGCACCTGTTATTATAAGTACAATGTTGTACTCCCTGCCAAATTAACACACCAAAGAGATAATATTTGGGAGGGTGGAGCAGTCCTGTCTCTGGCAGGCAGTACTCATTATTCATATGAGTTCTCTGGGTAGGATCAAGTGAGTATACCTTAATAGCCTGCATAGTGGTATGTAGGGTGTATTGGTGCCCTGCCTCTTTATGAAGATTCCACAATTATAGTTTATTGTTGTAAAATAGAATACTTGTTTAACTATGTAAAGATGTGTTACATTTATGTTGCATTTATTTATGTTGCATTTATTTAGCTTTGTAAAGATGTGTTGTTTTTGTTTATGCTGCATTTGTTTAACTATGTAAAGATGTGTTACTGTATTACCTTGCTTTCCTAAGGCACCTAAATGGTCCAATAAAAAGCTGAGTGACCATTAGCTAGGCCGAAGAGGGACAGGCAGTACTGGCAGGTAAAGAAAAGGGGGAGTTGGCCTGATGGCTATATACTCTAGATCCCTCACAAAGCAGGATGAACTCTGAGAGCATTTGTGTTCCCAAAGCAGCATAAATGAGGTAAATGAGCCTTGGGAAAGCACATAGATAAACAGAAATGTGTTAACTTTTAAAGTAGCTAGAAAGAAACAAGCCTAAGCTAAGGCTGAGCATTCATAATTAATAATGGGTCTCCATGTCATAATTGGGGCTGGCTGTTCAAAAAAGCCTGCTAAAATGATAATAGACAGATTAGTTCAAGGAAAATCATACAAACCAATTACATGAATGCGCATCAAAGTCACACAAAATGAGATATCAAGAAATGAGCCAAGTTATGAGAGAATACATAGAATTTTGAGCAACAGAAAACAAGAGGGGCTTTTATGGGAGGTAATTTTCCTATACATGTAAAGTGGTACTGAGTTTTAGTCTCCCCTCATGGAAGTTAACTCATTTGGTGAGTTTCTGGTGGGATGGGTCATAAAATCACCTTTTTTTAGTCAGATAAGAGAATTTTAGAGAAATTCTCTTCCTAAATTGCAGAAGGTAGGGGTCAGAGATGAGGGGTGAGGGTCTGAGAGATCTTAGGTATCCTTCAATATCTCTCTCAGGTATCAGAGTATCATGATAAAGCTAATATGACATCTATTTTATACATAATTTAAATAGCAGAAAAATAGACCATGGAAAGCTGGAAATGAGAGGTCAAAGACGTAAAATTCATAAAGACCCACCCAATGTCCTTCCCCTTCAGAGGAAAGCAAGAAAGAAAATGGAGGTACAAACTATTCATAAATCCTCAGGAAACCATTCCAATATTTTGAAAAATTATACAATCCATAAATACTAAATTCAGAAATATATAATTAATGTTTGTGGTTTAGACCAATGAAAAGGCTCTAAAAACAAGTGGCTTTCATTATTTCCAAGACTCTGTGTAAAGAGACTGATTTACTCTCTTTTGTTTGTTTTACTTAGGTTCCCCTGTAAGTATCAATGTTAACTCATCCTATATCTGTTTTATAATTTTCATTTTTACACTTGACAGTGGGAGCTTTCAGAATATGTTACAGATTTGTGTCATTTTTTTTGGAAAGAATTTTAGGTATGTTGAAAAATTCTTACTATTTCACAGAAAAAAAGCCAGCCACATGGTCATTAAAATTTTCTATGGCATTTAAACTTAATATGACTAAGACGTGGTTATAAAATAAAATAACACTCCATATTGGGAAACCTTTTAAAAAGCTGAATGAACCTTTTTATTCTACATACATCAGACTCTTAATGGCTTTTCAACAGTTTGGGCCATTTTGTAAAATTGCCACAGCTGCTTCACATTAGCCCAGAGGTTTTGTTATAAAAGCTCGTGTACAAGCCGCTAAGTCAAACTCCATAGCCCTGATGTTGGTTTTGTTATTTATTCTGTGTGCGTCTCATGGTTTGTTTTGTTTTCTATTTAGTAAAGACTTTCCAGAAATTTTCTGAAGTACAAACAAAAAGAAAAGCATATTATATTCTCCTCATGAAACTACCCAAATAATTCAATTCAATTATTTATTGAGTGTCTAATCACAGCTGGCAATAGGCCTATTAAAATATTAAAATACATCCTAAGAACTTCTGAAATCCCAGCTTCTCATTTGTCTGAAGTTGGAGAAACAAGTAAAACACTCCACCCTAGATACATTATTTTGTGAAAGAGAAAATTTCATATTGACTACAGCTTTTCTATTTAGCCTCAAATTTTAAATTATAAAAAGCAAACAAAAAATCTAGTTTTATTAGTTAGTATTTGGAATATGCCTTTGAAGTGGGCATCTAGTAACTGTAAGCAGGACTCTTAATAAGTAGAAAATGTTAGGAAACCCTTACTACGTTTTTGTGGACCACATAGCATTTTCATTCAAAGCCCAGGAAAACCTTTACAATGGCTTAAAACAGGCTTAATAAAATCTACAAGGTCTTATTATTTCTTCATGTAGAAAAATCTCCCCACTTAACCTAGATTTAAATTTAAATCACTTCAATTATTACAAAAATTAATAAATCTTTTTTAGTAATAGTTCCAAATCCTAAAATCAGTCCTTGAAAAATTAAGTAAACTTGTGGCTTGTAAATGTTATTACAGTGAAAGGTATGAATGATTCTTAAAGAAAGTTGAAGTTTCTTAGAATCCATGTGATTCGAGGTGGACAAAGCATGAGAAACAAGATCTGATAACAGTACAGTTAGCCAAATAAAACTATGTTTACCCTGAAGAAAACATAATGATAGTATTTAACTTAAGTACTTTATCTCTCCAACTTTATATTCTTATACACCACACACACATTTTCATAATTGTTAAGAGGAGAGCAACAATTTGAGATTGCATATTTTACCTATGAATGTCACAAATGTTCACTAAGGGTATTTTTTTATAATGGGTCACTAGAATAAAAAAGATAATTTGTTACCTGGGTGACAACATTGTCAATTCCACAGGATATAGGATCATTTAGAAGGCAATCTCTGGGGTATCTGTAAAGTATTATCTACATTAAGATAAATCATGATGGAAAGACACATTCTGAATGTGTCCCTTATCACTGAGTCCCAGATTGAATAAAGGGGGGGTATTAGCATTCATCATTTTCTTCTTCCTAACTCAGGATATCATGTGACTGGACATCTTCAACATGGCTTCCCTGCCATGATGGACTGTACCTTCAAACTGTGAGCCAAAATGAACTCTTTATTTAAGTTGCTTTGGTCAGGGTAGGCAGTCATAGCTATAAGAAAAAATGGGTGTATGCTGTGTGCAACCTTATTTAAAACCTAGCAAAAAAAATTATGAATGGACAGACCTGAAAATGATTGGTATGATTGTGACATCTCAAATATCCAATTTAAGGGCTTGGGAGTGTGGAGAACTTTGTATAAGGCAAAAATGGGGTACAGGGAGACAGTGAGCAACAGCTCTCTGGGTATTATGAGTTTTTCTCTTCAATAGCTCTCTCTCTCTCTCTCTCTCTCTCTCTCTCTCTCTCTCTCTCTCTCCCTCTTTCCCTCTCTCCCTCTCTCTCACCCCACCTCGTTCTCCTTGAAGTTGATCTGTTCTTCAGATCTCTTGGCATCAGCACCTTCATTTTTTTTTTTAGGAAAGTCTACCCATATAAATGTGAGGAGATGAGGGACCAGTTACAGAGAACACACTGTGGAAAGAATGGATATTAAAAGATTAGAGGAGAGACTAGAAAAGGAGAACATAATTGAAGTCCCCAATTCATCACCTCATAAATCTCCTCTTCCCAAATAACTAACTTAGTTAGTGCAGTTAAAAATATTTTCCTTTGTTTTTATATTTACAGTATAAGTGTAATTTTCACATATATGACTACAAAGTTCACTATCCATTCTTCATTCCATTTCTACAGGATGTCTGACAGTGCTTGTGTTTTGGCTGCTTAATTCTGAGAGTTTAAAATCTGCATGTGAAGAATGGAATGAGTTATGTGTAGATATGCACAGAGAAAAAATCTAAAACTATCCAAAAGTATTTTCTTCTGACCTGAAGAGAAGTCAAATGAGAGTAAGAAGACAAAAGAAGACAAGGAACTCAAGCAGGAGACAGTTTCAAATGAGCCCTATGATATATAGGTAGAAGTCCTGACTTATACATACCGTGGTGACTTTATTTACATCTGTAGAATAAAATAAAATTGGAAATCATTAAATTAGTGCTTTTGAAGATGTAGACCTATAAATTAAATGTAGTACATATTAAGACCAACAAGAAGTTACCAAATGCAATGCAAAAGGTGGGGATGGAAGAAGGGAAAAGAGAAACAGGGTGGGGGGGATAAAGAGAAAGGGAGGGTAGAGAAATTGACTTTCAAATGTTGACTTTGTAGGTTCCCTATAGACATTTCTTCAGAAAGCCAAGGAAGCTTACAGTTTTTCAAATACCTACATGATTGGTTATAATACCACACATTTGACTTTTATTATGCATTAAAACACAGCCTACATGGGCATCATTAGATTCATGTATTCAACATCCTATTTTCCTTAACATTTATACATATGCACAAAGAAAAGGCAATAAATAAGTAAAATCCATAATTCCTTAAAGTAAAACTTCAAAAGAGCTTTTATTTTAGGCATCTGCTATTTTAAATCAAAATGGTATAATCATATTTCTAAAAGAAGCCACCCCAAAATTCAATTCTACACTTGGCTCTTCAGTACTATTAAGACTAAGTGCCCTTCTGAAGCTTTGAGAATTATAGACTTAAATGAAAAATATTATTTGCTATTGAAAACTTTAAAGTTTGACACATTTATACAAGAGGGTATTGGTTTTGTAGTTTTCTTACAAATTGAAGCAGTCCTTCCTGGAAGGAGGCTCCTATGACTTGGGAAATAAACGAAACTATCAAGTCTCAGGAAGTTTTTGAAAGTTACAAGATTCACAAGGCTCCTCCCAAGGTTATATTAACAGTAATAATTTCAAGGGAGAGAAGATCACCTTTTGAGTTAATACAAGCTTCCTACAGGTATAACTAGAGCTCAGAGATGCAGTTAAGTGAGTCTTCTCTGTTTTTGGATCATCCATGCTCATGTAAGTAACCCCTCACCTCTGCTTCTGTAAAGTGGCCTCAATGAACTCATCAGTTCATCAAACTAGACTTAGGTAAAATCTACGTTCTTTACTCTATGCCCTATCTGGGGTGAATAAATGTTTATTTGTATTTTCCAAGGAAAAGTCACACAACAGTGCATGGTAGAGTCCTTCCTGCAAATAAAATAAGTGCCATATATCCATGGTCATGGAAAGTGGTTTTCTATGAAAAAAATGTTTTTTGAGATTGTAAAGCATGAGAAGGCCTTTAAAAGTGAGTGACAAATTTCCAGCCCATGACTTTGATACTAGAGTACCAATGTAAAGTTAGAAGGCAGAAAAAGATTCATGGTTACCTCAGGCAGACATAAGATTTGGCTTTCCTCCGCCTGTTTGATCCCTTTGGATCCTCAACAGCCCCAGTGACATCCTAGGATCCTCAACAGGTCAGGTGACACCCCACCATCACAAATGTGATTGCAATATTTTCCCAAGTGTATCTAGAAATGACACATGAAACTTGCAATTATTTGGTTACATTTTCACCAAACCAAGATAACACATTAAGAGCAACAATTGCTATGCATGAGGCAAATTTGCATTTGATAGCTATATGTGCAGCATTAAATAATTTACATTTTTGTAAACAGAAAAAACGACCATATACAAGCAAATTATCATGGACTTTGATTTCTAATATCTTACACTTTTAAAAATTGAGACTAACTAGAACCTTTATATATATGGAGTTGAATTTTATTTTCAAATGTATTCCCAGAAAGATAAGAATGGAGATAAGAAAAATTCCAGACTTGAGTCGATTGGAAGTCAGGGGAAGTGAAGTGTGTCATTCAGAATATTCTTTTTAACCTGGGTTATTTTTTTTTTAAGTCCACTAAGAACAAATTGAATTACCATTTTACCCCTTATTTTTACTGGCTGTACTTACTGAACCAGTTAGGTTATAATAAACACTTGTAAGTTCTTTGAGAAAAAAGTTAAATATTTTGAAATGATCATGAGGCAAAATGTGATTATGTAATGATACATTGAATAAAGCCCCAAAATTAAAATTACAAAGGAAAAAAACATAAATTCCATTATCCTGACTGTTAAGAACATTAGATTTCTTGGCATGTTTCAATCAAAAGTAATCAATAGACATAGCCCCAGCATCAAATCATTGACAAATTAAACTAAATACTAAATTTAAAAGATTAATTGTTACTAAAATTTAAGTAAGCATAAAAATTTTGTACTTATAAGCAATTAAAAGACATTTAACAGTACAAAACTCAATTTATAACAATTGGCAAGTCTACTGCTCCTTTTTACAAATATATTAAATAAATAGTCCTTGTGATAAGAAGAAACAGTTTGTACTTTCCAGATGTTGTTAAGCATGTAGAAGCCAGCACAGTTCATTATTTGTTAAGTCACTTTTTGGACTGATGCAAATATTTCTTTTTTACATTCACTTTGTATTTTTTTCATATTGGATTGTGACATTTAATGATCATTTCTTCTCATTTATTGAGAGAATTCAGTAGGATAGAATGTAAAATGTTTTGCATTATCAAATTTTTCTTTAGCATAATGGTAAATATAATAGGAGAGAATAAAAGACAACTGTTTTAAGTATCTATGATATGTCAGAAATGAAACTGTTCTGTTTGTGAAACAAATTATGAATTATAATATAATGTGACTTTTTCTATCAACTTACAATTTTATGTTTTTCTAACATCAGAAACTGTTGTTCTTGTAAATAAGTGTAAACTTATTTAGCACAAAACCTCTGAATCATTTAAAGTGTTTTATTCTAACATGCACAATATAAAGTTATGATATAATTAGTTATATATGTAAAGATTTTTAAATTCACAGGTCATATATATATTGTATTCAAGATATATATATGTGCCACATATAGGCCATATATATATATATATGTATGCATATATAGAGAGATCACAACTTAAAGAAAATGATTGTTTCCAACAACCTTGTGTCCTCCAAAGTCAGTAACTCCCAGAGAGAACCATTATCACCACTAGATAACTTTTCCATATTTCATTTAAATGAAATTACATAGTACATTGTCTTCATATTTCAGTTTATTTTGAAAGTATTTTAATGTGACAATTCTGTAGTTCTTAAATGTATTCACAAATCTGTACAATTCTAACTACAGTCTAGTTTTTAAACCTGCTTATGATTCCCAAAACAGCCATGTACCCTTTAGCAGTCATTGCCCAAGGTCATTTCCTTCACTCAGGTCCAGGCATTCTTTAGTGTGCCTTCTCACAAGAAAATTGCATACTGTAGACATTTCATTTGAATATTGCCATACAACATGAATGCTTCTCTATACATTTTCTTTAACTTTCCATCTTTTTTCTCATTCCCTTTCCTTTCACTCCAAACAGTACTCCAGTGTATAGATAAATTACACTCCTTTGTCTGCTACCCAGCTGTTAATGAATATTTGGCTTTACACATGAATCTATTATGATTAACATTTCAATGAATATTTGTGCACACTCTTTTGTAAAGGTACATGGTTTCAGTTATTTTGAGTAGTATACCTAGCAGTAAAATTAACAGAGAAAACACTAAGTAATTTTTCAAGAACTGCCAAAATAGTTTTCTAAGTTGTGTCTCCATTTCATATTTCAACTAACAATAAGTGAGAGTTTCAGTTTCTCCTGACTCTCAGTACGATATTGCCCCTATTTATTACTATTCCCCTCTGGTGAATGGCTTTGGACTTCATTACTCAATAAGTAATGACTTTGATTGGCGTCTCTCCAACAACTAATGAATGTAATGATTTTGAACACCTTTGGGGATGATTTCAGTCATTTTATATCTTCTTTTGTGATGTGTCTATTCAAATCCTTTGCTTATTTTTATTTTCTTAACTCTTTGTCATCAAGAATTACTCATGTTTTTTTCCAATAGTTTCCTGATTTTGTCTTTTATATTTGAGCTGTAACCCATTTTAAGCAATTTTTGTACAATGTATTTCAAGGAAAAGATATAGCTTCATTCTAAAGTGTGCATAGATCCACTAGTTTGTGTTTTTCAAAGCATTTGTTTGTTTGTTGTTTGTTTATATAGTGTATTTATGTAGTGTATTTATGTAGTGTGTGCATGTGTGTGCATATGTGTCTGAATTGGTTCTCTCTCTCTGCTGGGTAGCAGGGATTGAACCCAAATTATCAAGCTTGGTAGAAAGTGCCTTTACCCACTGAGTCATGTCACCAGCTCCAGTTCTAAATTTTTATTTTTTTCCTGGGAAGTAAACAATTGATACTCTATACCAGAGATGTCCAACACAGAGCCCACAAATGATAGATAGGTCTGCAACCCAAAACAAATAAACTATAACTCTAAAACATTCTGAAATTTTTGTCTTACTGTTATATCTATAACACAAATGTACAGTCTTGGCCTGACAGCATCATGTCTCAATGCCACACAAAATAAGCATTCACTTCTCATTATCTATAAGTAAGACTGTCATTAGTTTTATGGTAGCATACTGCTTCCAGTGTGTTATCAGCCAAACGCAATCAAAAGAGACATGGTAGAACCCAAATTTTAGTTTCTGTTTTTACTTTAAGTTATTTTTCATGATTAAATCAAGTTTATCTATTACTACCTTTTTATTTAGTTGTAGTAGTAGTAGTGTGTTTGTGTGTGTGTATGTGTGTGCATGTGTGTATGTGTGTAATACATGTGCATGGATATTAATGAAAAGGACATAGCTCAATGATGAGTGTCTTTTTCAATCACTTGCTACCTTATATTATTTTTATTTCATGTGTGAGTGTTTTGTCTACATGTGTATTTGTACACACAAGTATGCAGTGCCCACAGCATGCTCTAACCCTACATGCACCAGAACTGAATTATGCATAGTTGTAGGCCATCATTTCAGTGCTGGGAACCAAATCAAGACCTTATGGAAGAGCAGAAAATGCTCTATAATTAATAATCCATCCTTCCAGTCCCTTTACCATATTTTTAAGGCAGGTCTCTCATTGAACCTGAAGCATATTAACTCAGGTAGATTGACTAGCCAGCAAGCACCAGGATTCCGTTTCTTTTCTCCCCCTACTCTCTGCATTACATGTACCCACATTGCACTAAGTTTTTATATGACTAATGGAAATATGGGTCTTTATGCTTGTGTGGCAGATCTAATCAGTCTCTGATATTATTTTTTATGGGTCTTTATGCTTGTGTGGCAGATCTAATCAGTCTCTGATATTATTTTTATAATCTTACTGTGGCTTCTATGTCTGAAAGAAAGTAAAACCACCTTACAAAGAAATTATGGATGAAAGAAATAGATGATAATTTAGCACTTTTAGTGATTTAATTTAATGAGTTAAAAACAAATCTTCAAAAACAAAATTATCCATGTAATACTTTAAGTAACCATGCCCAAGTGAATATGAAATGATGGCAAGTTCAAAGTTAGGCAAATAATTTTATGTATTTTTACATGTCGGCTAAATGCAGCCCTGTGAACTGCAGTCAAAATCATGTAGACTATATTCATCTGATACAAGAATTTAAAAACAGACTCCAAGAGTTCCAGCTATATAATATTTTGGAATGTTTATGACTTCATTTTCAGTTGATATGATTGTGTTACTTGCAAGTTTTCACATGCATTCTCAGGGACAATATCAATTTAGAATTTTTGAAGAATCCAAATGAGTACCTCTTGAGAGGCTGGCTTTCAATTATCAGGGACATTACTGGCCTTGGCAATGACTTTATGCAAGTTTTCAAATGGGATACCAAGAACTGTATTCAGACATTCCACTGACTGTAGAAGAAAACAGCTAATCATTAACCATTGGTATTAACTGTGAGATCTTCAGATCTGGTTATTAAGTATAAAGCAATTATTAATATCATTTATTGTTTTACTATTCTCTACTTTGTTACTTTGGTTGTATGTGTGGGTAGTTTGTGGTTGTTATTTGTATGTTGGTTTTTATTATTTTTTAAAACATAATCATACTAAATAGCCAAGGCTGTGTGGTGGAATGTTCTTTGCACGCTGTAAATAAAGTACTGTTTTGGCCTATGCACAGCACCATAAAAGTGGGTGGAGGATCAGAGCACAGGCAGGTAGGAGCAGGTTGGAGTTAAGCCAGTCTCCATCCAACTGTCGAAGAAGACAGACATGTAGAGGTACTGGCTAAGCCACGGGCTGAGCCACATGTTGGGAAGATAAGTGGAAATGGGTTGAATTAAGATGAAAGAGCTAGCTAGTAATGTGCTTAAGACATGGGCCAAACAGTGTAAAGGATATAAGCGTGTGATTCATTTCTTTAGGGGACAAAAGTCACCATGCACCAGGTTACAAACTCCAGCTCCAAATGGGCAGGGAAACTTTCTACCACAAGGCTGGCCTTTAACTTGTTAATAAGGCCAGTCTAGCATCATGATCCTCCTGCCTCATCCTTCTAAATACTAAGATTACAGATGTGTACTATCAGGTATTTCTCTTTTATGCCTTCAGCTATGATCTTTAGTATTTCTCTGTATATTTGGATATAGCGTTCTTTTAATTTCTCCTCTTATACTGAAATCTTAAAAGACTGAAAATGTTTTTTAATGATACATCACAGCTAAATTTCCCCTAAGTGCTAATTTAGCTGCATGTCACATGCTTTTTTTAACTTATCTCAAAAACAGTTTCTAATTTCTCTTGTGATTTCTACATTTTCATGTACTCATTGTTTCCAGTCTTTTAGTCATTAGTATACCTAGTAAAAGTTGTACATGAAGTGCAGTAGAGATTTGGTTTGGGTTTTTGGTTGTTTGGTTGATCAGTTAGTTAGATTGGGTTTGGATTCTGATGTTTCATTTTCTAGTACACATACCAGTTATTATTCATCCTACCATTGATAGATGTTGAGGGTTTTTTTTCCCAGATCCTTTTCTATTTTGAACAAAGTTATAAAGTCTTGAAAACAGTCTTAGAAGTAAAATTGCTAGATCAGAGCAGGCTTAGTCTTGGTATAATGTCCTGTGTTTATTTATTCCTGTTGTAGAACTCATCATTTGGAATTCAAATAAAAATAAGAAATCATAGAAGTTCTTTTGACTCAGATAGCTCAGATGTTTTGCCCAACCCACCCTAATTTACTGACTAAGTATTTAGAGAGCCTTGAAAAAACATGTTTTGCATGTGTTTGTGTAATTAGTCTGTTCTAGTGAAAGCATTTGAAGGGAGAATTAATTAATTAATTTCACTGTGTTAAATTTTAAAATAACCAAATGTCTCAGTATAATAGCTTATACTTGTAATACAAGCACTCCGGAAGGAAAGGGAAATGGCTCTGTGTGACCTGATGCCTGGTCAATAGCCAATGTAAATCAAAATGCTATCTATATAATTAACCTTTAAGCAAAAGCTCTGTCTATAGCTTTGCATCTAGAAGTCTATTACACTTTGAGTTTCTCCCTATTAATTTATTAAGTCTAATTGGTAGATATTATTTTAAATAATAAAAATAACATCTACAAAATCATATGTATGCATACTATCCAACCAGGATCCTTTTAAGAGAATTAATAGAATGAAAGTATGATAAAAATGATAAAGGTGGTGAATAATGGATGAATGGATTGGTGGGTGGGTAGGTTGGTGGACTCTGAAAAAATAATAATTTTTGAAAGTAGATGATAAGATGTCAAATATAATAGTCCATTCGAGTCAAATGTGTCAACTGGAAAACATTTAGGGGATGAATTTCTCTTTTTCTCACAAATATTGGTGGATAGAGAAATCACTAAGAAAAATTTAGGAAAGTAATGACAATCAATCTGTCATAAATTGGTCCAAGTTTCCAAATGATTAAATGGTCAACACCTCTTGTACTTAATAAGCTTTCAACAGTGAACTGTGTGCCCCACTTTTCTACAGAATATCCAGTAACACTTTGAAATCAAATTTCCTTGTTTTTATTCCCCTTCCATAGAAAATATAAAAATCTGAATTTTTTATTTTATACTCAGAATGAATGAGTGTGTGTGTGTGTGAGTGTGTGTGTGTGTGTGTGTGTGTGTTTGTACTGTGATTGTGTTTGTTTTCCTCTTCCACATTTGTGCCTCAACACTTGCTAAGACACCAGGTTAACTTTGTGCTATTTTTTCCAGTTGTAAAAACCAGAAAATTGGGCACACCTGGAAATTACAAAGTACGAAACAACATGGCTTCTCAAAGCACAGAAATAGTATTCAAAAAGAGAATTCCAGAGGAATAAAATTGGTGCAACTAGAGGAAAAGGTTCCAAATATTAAAATGGGAAGCATTATTAGACATAGGTAGTTCAACTAGGTAAGAAATACCAACAGAGTGTAACAAAGTCAGTGCCTCCACACGGGGAATGGATAATAGAACAGAAAAAAAATCAGTTGCATGTTTCCAATAGCATTCTCATTTCTGAGAAACTGAGTTTATTTAAAACACTAAAATTAAATTATTCCTCTTTCTAGACAAACTAAAGCATCATGTTTCATGTATATTGAAAAATAAGGTCTGGGTCTTTGACATACTCCATAATACACCATTGCAGTAACACACCATTGGAGAAAACTTTTTTCTTTTCCAGATGTCACCAATAGAAAATAACTTCTGATTAGAGATGTGAGTGTGTGGCCATGCTTAGAGTTTGTACTTTGTCCAGTTTGAACCTGTAAAGATTCTATGTATACCAATTCTGCTGTGTCTAGAAGACACTGCTTCTTTGGAGGTACCTACCACCTCTAGCTTTTACTATCATTTTGCCAATTCTTCCATATAGAACCTGAGTCTTAAGAAGAGGAACTTAATAAAGGCATACCACTTAGGACTGAGTGCTCTGAAGTCTCACACTGTATAATTGTCTAGTTTGTGGTCTCTGTTTTACTTATTATCCACTAAAAGAAGAAGCTTCACTGATGAAAGTTAACCAATGCTCTGATCTGCACACAAAGCAATATACCATTGGGAACAGTTTTATTACTATATTTCATGGGCAGAGTAAAAGTAGTGGGGTTTTCTCCAGGCTCATGATTTTCTTTTCCCAGTTCTCGACCTCTTTAGATATGTGAAGTATGAGTTTTATTCTACAGAGTGGGCCTTAAATGTAGTCAAAACACATGCTTGTTACTCCTATAACATTTGTGCCACTACTGTACCAGTATATCTTGCAGAAAGGCCACTGTTATAAGTCACAGGATTTGTAGATACTGTATATAGCATGCAGAGTACTATGAATTCTATTTAGTAGGAGGAAAGCTTCTAGTTGGGCACCTGCTCAACTTCGCTGTGTTCAATGACATAAGTGAGTGCTGTCTTCAGCCACAGGGCCTTACCATCAAGGAGAGCTGTAGGGAGCATTGTACCGCGCCCTAAAGATGGCACCGGTTTCCGCCTTCAGCCCTCCCGAGGGCTAGTGCTCTCGGGAGTAAACAACTCCTTTTTTGGCTGTAGGCGAGGATGGTGGCTTGCTTCCGCGTCCTAGGACCTATGGGCAATGTCCACGTAGCTGACTGGGGTTGGAGGCCCAGAGGGTATTTAGCCACGAGCGGGCTTCCCCCCAGGGTCGGAAGTCTGAAGTCAGAAGATTGTGCACAGGTCCTGAATAAATGGCTGGAGAGAAGAATCCTGAGTCGAGTTCTTCCTTGCTGGCGAGGTTGGGCGCGACAACTGGTGGTCCGTACCGGGTAATCGCTCCGGGGAATCGCTCCGACGGACGATGGGATCCAGAACTCTCCACCGTCAGGGGGTATACTGGTAAGTCCCAGGTAATTGGGATCTGCGGTCATAGCGGGCAGAGCTCTGTCTGTAGGGAAAGACAGAGGAGAGGGAGCTTGCTGACGAGCAAGCATAACCTCTCATTGCTGCGGATGCGCAGCAAGAATAGGGAAGCTGAAATTGGGGCTGTTTAGCAGAGCAGGAATAGGGAAGCTGAAATTGGGGCTGTTTAGCAGAGCAGGAATAGGGAAGCTGAAATTGGGGCTGTTTAGCAGAGCAGGAATAGGGAAAGCAAAATTGAGGCTCTGAGAAAATTCTGAAAGTAAGATCAGGGATATAAAAGGATGGGTAATTCTACCTCACATCCAATTTTTCTAGCTCTACAGGAGCTGTTAC
>PVIH01001091.1:182429-262819 GCA_004025045.1 Sigmodon hispidus | reverse complement strand
CCAGGATCTTCTTTCAGCAGTTTTATTCGGGACCTTTACAATTGTTCTCTCTTTGTTCTTCTCTCTGCTTCTCCTTCTCCTCTTCCCCGGAAAACCCCGCCCACTGACTAGAAACTCTCAGGGCATCCAATCCCAATAAGCCATGTGGGCACAGCTCATAGGTCCACATATGCAACAGCAAACCACACCCCAGGCTCAAGCCAAATAAGGAGTTGTTTATCCAAAGAGAGCACTCACCCACAGGGGGGGTGGGTGGAGGCCGGAAATCAGCACCATCTTTAGGGTGCAGCAGCAGGCAGCTCTCTACACACCATGTTCATGCCTGGTGCCCTCAGAGGTCATGAAGAGGGAGTGGGATTCCTTGGAAACAGAGTTATGGATGGTTTAGATGGATAGAGTCTGAGCCACTGTGTGGGTGCTGAGAACCAAACACACAGGTTCTCAGCAAGAGCAAGGAAGGTTCTTTTTTTTTTTTTTTTTAAATTGTGTATACAGTGTTCTGCCTGCATGGCAGAAAAGAAAAGGTCATCAGATCTTATTACACCATGTGGGTGCTGGGAACTGAACTCAGGTCCTCTGGAAGAGCAGCCTGTGCTTTTGACCACCGAGCCATCTCCAGCCCCCACAACAAATGCTCTTAAACCATCAGGCTACCTCTCCAGCCCCAGTGCAGTTCCCAGTAATCTAGCTGCCCTTCGCCTTTTCACAGGGCCTTCCCTGTCTGGAATCTCCTTCCCAGGGCATAACAGGGGTCAAGTCCAGGTTAAGTCTATGAGTGTCTATCACACATGTTCAGCCTGTCTTCCCTAGGGAAGGGAAGTCCATTCTCTCCCAGCTCTAGAAGCACCTTGTCACAAGATGATGAGAGGAAACAAGGGCTAAAGGACAGGACTCAGCCCACGGACATGCACATCCCGCTGTCAGATGCTAGGCCACCCTCTCTGGATTTGGATCAGAACAGCAAAGTAGTCCCATTATGATAGTCAGATCAAAGGCCCTCAGAAGGACCTGTCTGCATGGACTAGAGAAATAGAAATGGAAGTTGCTTGTCAGCTAGGATGGGCAGACAACATGACCATTCACAAGTGACAACCAGCTGAGGCATCAATACTGGAGTGCTAGGATCACAACAGCCACACAACTGTAAAGATATTCATAGGTGAAGGTCAAAAGAAAATGGTATGATATCAGTCTGGTACTGACTAAAACCTTGGTCTAGTTCTCTTATCTGTATGCACAGTATTTGGGTATTCTGGTATTTGCTCTGTATAACAGGATGGCCTTGAACTCATGATTTTCTTGTCCCAGCCTCCTGAGGACTGGCACTACAGGTGTGCACTGCCTTGTATAGTGTCGTGTAGTGTCATGTAACATTTTCCTACAAGACAAAAACTTTTCATTTTGGAAGAAAGCTCCTTAAGACACAGGAGTTTATCTAAGGGGAGGCAAAAATTCCATCTTACAGAAAAGCTCCCCAAGTAAACAACTCAAAAGATTCAGGAAGTCCCAGAAACTGAGCAGACTCACTAGACCCCTTTATAAGTATATATAAGCATTGAGGCCTGCAGAGAGTCACTCCTAGACAAACCCAGCTGCCTGGAAGACTCCAACCTGTGGGGCTGTCTGCAGATTATGCAGTGAGCTATAAGTTTCCAGCATTTGTGAGTGTCACCCATGCTGGGGTGGGCTTTTGGGTCATTTCTACTTGTGTAAACAGCCCTTGCCTATACTCCCATAAATAACTCCAATAAAATGCATTGGTTCATCATATCACTTACACTGAGTAGCATGATCAAACTCAAGCCGTTTTCACCATTTTCTTTCTTTCTTTCTTTCTTTTTTTAACTTTATTTATTTATTTGCCTTGGTGTTTGCCTGAAACTGGAACTACAGACAGTTGTTAGCTGCCATGTGGGTGCTGGGAATCGAACCCGGGTCCTCTGGAAGAGCAGATGGTGCTCTTAACCACTGAGCCATCTCTCCAGCCCCCCGTTTTCACTATTTTCAGAGGAGACTCTCCAGTACAGGAAACTAGGAAAATATGCACATAAAAAAGATAAAACTGTGATATCAATACATGTGTGTGTGTGTGCATATATGGACAGGCACACTTATGAAGGACTTGTCAAAAATACAAAGTGCAAGAAGAGATGCACAGCATGCTTAGTTCAAGTATAAAACACCAAGAACAAGAAAACTGCTTTTAGGGCCAGTGACATGGCTAGGTGGTGGAACTCATACCACCCAATACTCTGATGTCTTGGGTTCTAACCCCAGCACCCCAAATAAATAAAGAGGGGACATCACTATCTGAGGCTTTAAGAAAGTCATCAGCAATGGCCTTAGGCCTGTGAGCTCCAGTTTATATCCACCTGGCTCTTTCTGTAAGTGACGGGTTTGACATATGGCTGGACTGAGAGGCCAGAGTCTCTTCCAGCCGACGTGCCCAGGGAGGGCTGTGTGAGGGCATTCAAGCAGACAAGGATGTGCTGGGAGAACCAAGCCAGGTGGACTTTTCAAATCATGACTGACTTTAGCCAAAAGTCAAAGAGCTTGATTTAGGTAAAGAAACTTGGCGGATGCTAACTGTGTGGGTCAGAGCAAGAGGCCTGCTGTAATCTAGCCTCTAACCATGGTCTCACCCTTTACCACAGCCTGTTTATCAGCACTTTCATCTCCTCCATCTCTCAAGGGTCAGTGGGTGACTCCCTTGTTCCTTGGAGACTCCACAGTACTTCTGATCACATACAGAGCTGTCTCTAAATTACTAATGTAGTACTTGGTTTTTTATTGTTGTTGTTTACATGTACATGCATATGTATGGGCATGTATGTGCTATCCTGCATGCGTGGAGGTCAGAGGGCAACTTATTCTCCCATCTTGTAGGCGTGGGCACAGAACTCAGGAGCCTCTCACCTGACTTGTTTACATGGTTCTTATTAGTCACACTGTAGGCTGAATGTATGTAACCTTCCCAGTTAGATAGCATATCAGGCAGTATGTTCATGCTGCCATACAGGAATTAGTAAATCTTCCTTAACTTCCTACTTCTGCCCATCTACAGTAGTGGAAACAGCAGCTGAGGGCTAATGCAAAGACCTGGGATTTATTGTTGAAGAGGAAGGGGGGGGGAAGACGTTGAAGGTAAGAAAGTAGTGGACATTCCCTGCATTTGGTACATTCAGGATGCTCCTGCCTGGGACACAAAAACCCCCATGCAGTTGGTGCCAACTGGGCCTCCAGGCTTCAAGTGGACGGCGGTTGCTTCAACAGGTGGAAAGACAGCAGATGCCTCATAGGTAGGGCAAGGCACTTCTTGGGTAACAGAAGGTTACCAAGCAAATGTGGCCTGCTTCATTCCTGTATCAGCTTTGCTCTTCTCAAAGTGGGACGGTTCCCACTCTTCCTGGGCCTGTCTGCTGACTGGTGCCTCCTAGTTGGGTAACAGGGTTAAATCTTGCCTTTGGCAAACCTGTAGCTGTGGGGGAGGGAAGGAATCTGTGACCCCCTCTGCCATTGTCCAATGTGTGCCACCTGGCTGGCCAGTGTTCTGCCGTGGCTGGGCCTGCTACCTGGGGGGAGTCTGAGCAGTGTCCAGACTGGGATGTAGTAGGACTGGCCCTGGGGATGTCAGACTCTGACTCAGGGACTTATCCAGCTTTCGAGTCTCAGCCTCCAGAACAGTGGCCTCAGGGGCCTGGGCCACAGTAAGGAGAGAGTGGGATAGACTGTGATGCAAGTCTGCTAGTTCACGGCTGGTCTGCACAGATCTCGCAATGTAGTCCTGCCTCTGCTTCCGCTCCAATGCCAGCTGGGCTCGCAGCAGGGCCACCTGGTGGACAAGAAAACCAAGAGGGACAGCAGTTGAAGGCTCTGGCCTGACCCTTCTGCTCTATGCTCCAATGGCTTATGTTCCACATTGGAATCAACTCTTAATACGTAATATATGAACCTCAGAATTAGGCTCTAGGGTTGGAAGAAGTGTCCCATGGACTCCAAATCCAGGGAATTTCAATACTGGCTCCACAGTTACAATGTTAATTGTTAACACAATCTAGCCCCCCCTACCCCTCCACCCCACCCGCGCACACAAAAATCTCAGGAAGGGACTATGTATATCAGGTTGGCCTGTGGGTATGTCTGGGAGGGGTTGCCCAGGACACCCAGCTCATGCATGTGGTGCCATTCCTTGGCAGTGGACTAACTTAGTAGCCTTGACTTCCCTGCTATGACGGACTGTTATCTGGAACTGTGAGCTACAATAACCGCCTTTTCCTGTACATTGCTTTTGCAGGGTATTTTATCAACGGAACCAGGATAATGGGTGACACATGGAAGCTACAAGCACCAATAAAATTCAACAACTTTATTTTTTTTAATTTTAAAAAGATTTACTTTTAAAAAATGTATCTGTTTTGTCTGTCTGTCTGTCTGTCTGTGCACCATGTGTGTCTGCTGCCTACAGAGGTCGGAAAAGGGCATCAGGTCCCCTGAAGTGGGAGTTGTAGACAGCTGTGAGGCACCGTGTTGGTGATGGGAACTGAACCTGGGTCCTCTGCAAAACAAGCTCTTAACTGCTGAGCCGTCTCTCCAGCCCCTCATCAACTTTACTGAAGGAAAATTTATATTTGATCAAATGCCCAGCGTTTACTCTTAATGACTTTGATAATGGGCATGCCTAGGCATAACCATAAGACACAGATCATTTTGATCAGGTAAAGGTCCCAGGAGACCCTTTGGGAGGAAACGTTCCAACTTAACTAGGGTGGTAGAGGCCCAAGTATCAGAATTCTTGCAAAACTCCTCCCCAGGAGGCTGTAAGGTGTAGCTGAGGCTGAGAATCATGAACTTAGTCCCATTCCTCAGAGGGGAATAGTGAGATGGGCAGACAAGGTGGACAGACTGGAGTGTCAGGACTGTCCAGAGCTAGGCTGAGGGAGGAATCCTCTGAGGGGTGGGTACACCAGGAAAAAGCAAGTCCAAGGTCTTTCTTGCCCTAGACTCTGAGTCAGGGGGCTGCATAGGAATTTACCAGACTACAAACGCAGCCCGAGTCCAGCTGGAGTCAGCCTGCTCACAGAAACTACTGGTTCTGAGAGGCTCAAGAACCAAATCTATCCTTTTCCTTACTCCTAGGTGGGGTGAGGGTAGGGAGAGGGGTGTGGGGAGGAGGACACAGGAGAAAGAAGGCCACTGTGGGACCTTTAGGTAAGACATGAGGCACTGAAGTAGTTTCTTCAGTGTGGCAGCTTGCCTGGTGTGTCTGTCCCTC
This sequence comes from Sigmodon hispidus, assembly GCA_004025045.1. Lineage (NCBI taxonomy): Eukaryota > Metazoa > Chordata > Mammalia > Rodentia > Cricetidae > Sigmodon > Sigmodon hispidus. The sequence goes on along the minus strand of PVIH01001091.1, from coordinate 257,547 downwards.
TGGCTAGCGTGCTGTCCACGGTCCTGCCTGCCTACAACTGAGGGCAGGGCCAGGCAATGCTTCTTGCCACATTCTGTCCTAGATTCTCTCCACTGCCTTTCCCTTTGTAAGTATGAATCTGGAGCCGGCCTGGACTCTGGCCCCTGAGTTGGGACCGGAGTACTCACTATTTGCCTCCTATGGAGACGTAAGTTCTCTGAGTGCAAAGCTACTTCTGTCTCCTGTCGGAAATGCACAGACACTAAACCCTGTTGCCTGAGAACAGTGAGGGAAAGGGGGAAACGTGGATCCTTCCAGAACATACCTCTCTCTGAAGCTCAACCACATGCATGCTCTCCGAGGAACTCCTCTGACCTCCTCTTTCATCCTAAGGAAAACAAACATGGATTCTGTTAGAATGGGCTGTCCTGCTCTGGACTTTCCACAGCATCCTGCCTCTGCTCCAAGGCCAGCCAGCCTTCCAGGAGTCTCTCTGTTGAGCAGGGCATGCTGAACTCTTCACTCCACTCCAGGGGTCTAGGCAGTGCCTTGAGGGCCGGGAGTACCTGCACTCAGACTGGAGCACTATGGAGCGAGACTCTAGGTCAGGGGACGCCCAAGAGGGCCCAGAGCAGCAGCATGAGCAGCATCTTCTGTGAGGACCTTTTTATTTAACCTAAGGGTTCATGATGGATCTGTTTTGTGGCAGTCTCGGGCTGAAGGGGAAGAAAGACAGTGTCTGCCCTTGAGAAACGTCATTAAAGTGCTGGAGATGTTCAGGAGCAGAAGTAGTTCCTCCTGCCAGGCTGACGGGCACAGCTTAGCTAAGGCAGTGATGGTTTAGCCCCTGAGGACAGGGCTCTGCGTGAGGACATATCAGAACTCTGACTTTGTAAACTCAGAACGAAGGGGCTCTTAAAGCTGTGGCCAACTCCTGCGAGTGTCAAGGGCCAGTAAGCACGACACAGCCCCTGGACGCCAGGACGGGGTGACCCGGGGAACCTGAGGCCCTGGTCTGGGAGTAAGTGGCTGTGAACCCACTCCCCCTGACTGACTGCTCAGTGGCCTGGGATTTACACGACAGAGGGCTGTTTGTATAGATGGAGGAAGAAAGATGCAGATGAAAACCCAGGTAAACCTGCTGCACGGGGGATGAGGCCATAGCTTCTCCCATCTCCAGTGACCCTGCTCGGGATGCACGCATGGAGTCCCTCTTCAGCTTCCTCCGTTCTCGCTCCACCTGCCAACATGCCAGTAAGTGAGAGATCAAGTCTTGATTTGGAGCCAGCACACGTACGGGGTGAGTGTAGAAAGCTAGAAGCTATGGGAAGGAAGCCCCGTGGGCTGGGGGGGGGGGCATATGGTAGGGTGCTGAGAAGTGTTCAGAGCGGGCAGGCCAGCTCCCAGGCCAGGAGCGGAGGCTAGTTCTGTGGTTGTTCGTGAGCTGTTCACATCTGCTCTGCTCCCTAGCATGACCGGCAGGCACCCACAGACAAAGCAGGCTGTAATTTAACTGGTTCAGAAACAGACACAACAAGTGGAGATCGGGCCCCGGAGGGAGGCTGCAGAGGTTACTGACCTGCTCTAAGGCAGTCCGCAGCTGCGCATTGCGGTGTTGCAGCTTGCTCCGGTCAAACTCCAGGTGCGCCACTGCTCGCTGCAGCCGTTCAAGCCTCTGTGTCCACTGCTCCTTCTCCTCCCCAGGACTAGGCTCAGCCACAGCTACCTGCACGGGAGACCCATGATGCTCCTCTGGGCAGCCCACAACCGGAAGAGGTGGAGGGCAAAGGGACCAGTTTGTTAGTGTGGGCTCAAACCCATTCCCAAAGGAGAGGAGCAAGCTGTTGACAAGGCTCCTCCTACGACACCGGGCCCAGCTCACCTCTCCAGGCTGTGCGTCTTGTCTGGCTTTGGGCCCCTGGTCTGCTCTGCGGGTTGAGTGTGGGTCATGTGACTGCTGCTCCGCCAGAGCCTGTCTGCTGAGTACCAGCTCTTCCTAGGGTACACAGAGGAACAAAAATTACACCATGCCCAACTCATGCCCAAAGCTGTCTCATCCTCTACCTCTTAAACAAACTATGCTAAGAAGAAATACAGATCTGGGAGTGTGTGTGTGTGTGTGTGTGTGTGTGTGTGTGTGTGTGGTGTTTGGTGTGAGAGGTGTGGTGTGGTGTGTGTGTCTCATAGGAAAAGGAAGAGCCAAATGGTCTAACCCTGAGCTCTTATTCAGATTGCCAGAGCTAACCACTTCAACCAGATGTCTGACTTTGAATAAGCTCAAGTCTCTGAATACCATCTTTTAACTATGAAATGGACATAGTATCAGTTCCTTCTTTGTGGATAGTGAAAACATAAAAACAACGGAACCTGGCAATGTAAAATGTTTAAAATATGTAAAGTGCTAAGTGGTAAAGAGAAGTTGCTGTTTTTTTAGTGGACCAAATTTGGTTCCCAGCACCCACATGGAAAGGCTCACAATCGCCTCTAACTCCAGCTCAGGAAATCCAACACCCTCTTCTGGCCTCCATAGGTACCACACATATAGGCACACACATGACACACACTCAGACATGCACATGGGCATTAACAACAACAGCCAGGAGGTAGCAGCGCATGCCTTTAGTACCGCCACTCAGGAGGCAGAGGCAGGTGGATCTCGGATTTTGAGGCCAGCCTGGTCTACAGAGCGAGTTCCAGGGCAGTCAGAGCTGTTACACAGAGAAACCTTGTCTCAAAAATAAACCAAAGCCAACCCCTCCCCTCAAAAAAAGAAAGAAAGAAAAGAAAGAGAAATATAGGCCTGACAGGCGAAAGCTCAGCCACGTCAAACAGCCGGTAAATGACAGAGTTATTTCAAATCCAGGAACCCAGCTCCAAATCTGTCAGTGTAACCCGTCTTCACATACCACCCTCCACAGGGCAGAGCTCTGTGAGCTTCCGGAAGGAGAGGAGGCCCCAGGAGCTGTGTCTGAAGGAGAGAACTGGTTTTCAACCTTGGGTTTAACAGATCAAAATACAGAATCAGCTTCCTTAGGAAAGTGGATTAAGTTTGTCTCAGAGAAAAACCAATGTGTTGGGCAGGGAAGCCACGTCTACCCACAGCCCATTGTTGTAGAACATTATTTTAAGGTGTGTTGTTTTTGTTTATGTGCATTTGTTTAACTTGGTGAAGCTGTACTTGCTTGTCTAAAAACACCTGATGGTCTAACAAGGCGCTGAACAGCCAATAGTGAGGTAGGAGAGAGGAACGGGTGGGGCTGGCAGGCAGAGAGGATAAACAGAAGCCTAAGAAGGAGCAAGAGGCTAGGCGAACAACAGAGCCCGGCCACCCGGCCACCCAGCCACCCGGCCACCCAGCCACCCGGCCACCCACGGAGTGAGAGTCAAAGTGAGATTACAGAAGAAAAGGAAAAACCCAGAGGCAACACAGGTGGCATAATTTAAGTTAAGGAAAGCTGGCAAGAAACAAGCCAAGCTAAGGCCAGGCATTCCTAAGTAATAATAAACTTGTATGTGTGTTTATTTGAGAGCTCACTATCTGCCAGTCTTGCAGATGGGGATCTTGGGCTCAGTGCTGGGATAGGAAGACAGCTAAGGTGTGGAGCTTGACCTCCACTAAATGGTACACGGTAAAGTCCTGTAATCAGTGCTTCTCAATCTTTTCATGCTACATGATACAGTTCCTCAGGTTGTGGGTGACCCCCAACCATAAATTTATTTTTGTTGCTACTTCATAACTATAATTTTATTGCTGCTATGAATCGTAATATCTGTTATTTCTGATGGTCTTAACGCCTGTGAAAGAATCGTTTGACTGCAAAGGGGTCTTAACCTACGGAGAATCAACCTGCAATCAACCCACTTAGCTTCAAGCTCTGCACTGCGGATTCGCTGAGCTACTTCCAAACCAAGTTCACCGGCTGCAGCCCCGCTTTCCTTCACCCTAGTGAGCAGAACCCCTGCATCTACCTCTGTCCTTCCCTAACACTAGCCACACTTGCCCACGGCTGCACCTCTCTCTCCCTGGACTTCTGTCAGTCCCCGTTAGTCTTCCCAAGTCTGCTGTCATCCACATGTGTCCCGGGCACTTATTCTGGACCCTTCCTACTCTTCTACCCACATCCGTGACCCAGTCCTTAGAAGCTCTGGATGCCACCACGGCTTCTGCTGGGCTCTGGTCTCTTGCCAGCACCCCATAGCATAGGCAGGCAGCCCTTGAGCCAATGAACTCTGTCCCGCCCTTCCTCCCCACCTGTGACTCACCTGTAGCCTTTGCTGTTCTGACTCCCTCTCTAGGACAGAGGCTTGTAGGATCATGGCTATCTCCTGCAGACTGCTGATGCTGGCCTTGCTCTGGGCCAGGGACCTTGCCAAGTCCTGAGCCTTCTCCCTCCATTCGATCTCCCTGGCCTCTGTCTGCCTCAGGGCATTCTGCAGCCGCTCCAGCTCCTGCTGCACTGGGGGCAACTGTGGAGCTGGCTTCTCAGCTGGGAGGGCTCTGTGGCTTGGGGAAGAGGCCTCCAGACTCTGCCTCTGCTGGGCCGCCCTCAGCATCGAAATCTCTTCTTCCTTGTGGGCTAGAGTCAGCTGTAGCTCCTTTAGGCGCTCCGCAAATCCCCCAGTCCTCTCTTCTCCCTCCTGCTCCAGATGCTGCTTCTCTTGGATCCCATTTTCTTGACTCCTCTGGGCCAGAGCCTTTTCCAGCTGCTGCCTTTGCTCCTCCTGCCGCCTTAGCTCTTCTTCCTTCTGGGAAAGGGCCTGCTGCAGCTGCTGCATAACCTCCTGGTGTTGGAGAGCCTGGGCCTGGATCTCATCTTCTCGCATCCTCAGGGTCTCCTCCAGCTGCCGGGCACGTGCCTGGCAGGTGTCCAGGGTAGCTTGCAAGGTGGCAGTGCTGGTCTCCAGAGTGCAGCTCAACTCAGCCTGCTCAAGCAGACTCTGTTCTTTGTCCTGCAGGGCAGCCTGGGCTTTGCTGAGGGCCTCCTGCAGAGCCTCCGCCTGGCCCCATGCAGCCTCCTCCTGATGGCGGGAATACTGATTTTCTGCTCTCAGAGCGGCTAGCTCTTGTTCTTGCTCTGTAAGTTTGGCCTGGGCCTGCAGCCAGCTGTCCTGCAGGGTCCTGGCTTCTGCCTCATGCTCCTGTGCCTGTTCAGCACACTGTTGTTGAAGGGCCAGCACAGCCTTCTCATGCTCCCGAGACTCAGCCCTTAGGTCTCCCAACACCTCCTCCAGAGCCCGTACCTGGCGTCCCTCCACCGCCAGCTCTTCCTGGAGTCTCTGCACCTGCTCCCTGTGCTCTTCCAGCTCCCCCTGATGCTCCTTCAGTGTCACATGGGCCTGCTCCAGAGCGGCCTGCAGAGCACTTGTCTTTTGCTTCATGCTTTCCTCCTGGGCCCGAGTCTGCTGCTGTTCTTGTCTTAGGGCGTCCAGTTCTTGGTCCCTCTGGGCCAGAGCGCCCTGGGCTTCCTCCAGCTGACCCTGAAGTGTTTGCTCTTTGAGCTCCCCTTGTTCCTGGGCTTCCTGGAGGTGTCGCTGCAGGGTTGCTATGTCTTGCTCTCGATGGCTCAGGAGCAGACTAGTCTCACCCATCTTCCTGTGCAGGCCTTGGAGCTGCTGCTCCAGCTGGCCCGTGTGCTCCTGAAGGTCCTGGATGTGCTCGTTCTGGCATTCCACCTCCTTCTCCTTATCACGCAGGATCAGCTTCAAGTGCTCCAGGCTCCCACCACGCTGGGTTTTACTAGGGCTCTTCCCATCATCCACCCGCTCGTGTATCAGCTGCCGTTGAGAGGCCAGCTCCTGGCCACGCTCTCTCAGGGAATGTTTGATCTGTTCCAGGTCCTCCTCCAAGATCTTGGTCTGTAGCGTCCTCTGGTCTTCCAGAACTTGAATCCTCTCCGTCTGCAGCAGCAGCTCCTGGCCTTTCCTCTCCAGGTCCTGAGTCAGCTGCTCTTTCTGCTTCTGCAGCTCCTTTATCTGCTGGCGATGAGCCGTCCCCTCCTGATCCCTCTCCTGCAGCTCTCTGGCCAGATGGGCGCCGTGGTTCTCCAGCTCGCGGAGCCTGCTGCTTTGGGCCTGCAGCTCCTGGCTCCTTTCTTCCAGGTCCAGTGTGAGATGGGTTAGAGCCACCCTCTGCATTTCCCTCTGGCCCTCCAGCTCTGCAATCACCTGCTGCTGGTCCTCCACTTTATGACGGCTTTCCTCCAGTTCCAGAGCCAGGCATTCCAGTGTCACCAGCTGCTTCTTCAGATCCTGAATCTGTGCCCTCTGGGATTCAATCACTTGAGCCTTCTTCTCCAGTTCCAGGAGGTGATGTTCCAAGACACTCCTCTGGGCCTCCCTGTCTTTCTCCAGCTCTCTGATTTGGTCCCGCTGCACACTCAGCTTCTGCTCCCGCTCCTGGACGGCCATGGGCAGGTGCTCTAACACCGACCTGCACTTCTCCAGCTCCTGAATCTGTTCTTGCTGCAAATCTACCTCTTGGCTCCGCTGCTTCAGGTCCAGGGAGAGCAGCTCCAGAGCCGCCTTCTGCATTTCTCGCTGCTTCTCCAGGTCCTGGATCTCAGCCTGCAACGTCTCCACCTCCCGTTCTCTGTTAGACAGGGTCTGGGCCAGCAGAGCTAGATTCTCCTGCAAAGCTTTCCCCTGGGCCACCTTTAGCTCACCCTGCTCTTGCAAAGCCTGGGCTCTCTCCCGCTCACTCTCTACTTCCTCGTTTTTCAGTTTCAGCGCTGAGCGAGCTGTTCGAAGATCTTCCTCCAGGATGCCGGCTGCACTGGCCTGAGCACGGGCTTCTGCAACGCATGCTTGCAGATGCTCAACCTGGGCTGTCAGCTCCTCCTTGGATGCCTGAAGCGACTCTCGCTCATGCTGGAAACAAGAGGCAAAAAGCTTTAAGACAACAGTGTTCCCTTTCTATTTTGGTCTTTTGAGACAGGGTTTCTCAGTGCAGCCCTGGCTGTCCTGGAACTCACTCTGTAGACAGGCTGGCCTCAAACTCAGAGATCCGCCTGCCTCTGCATGCATCTGTGCTGAGATTAAGGTGTGGGCCACTGTCACCTGGCCAACATTATTCTCTTGATACTGTCCCTCAACACTAGCTTCTTAGTTTGTGGCCCCATCAGTGACCAGGCCTTAACAAGGATTGAAGAAGTGATGTAGTCCACTCCAGCTGACCCTATACAAGTGTCCCTACCACCTTCCAGAGTTCCTCTGTGCAGGAGAGATAGCCTGGCGCAAAGAGGCATTCTAGACTCTGATCTTACAGATCAAGGAATAACAGTCTAATCTTAATCAGAAAAAGTAAATAAATGAAGGTTCACCATGACCTTAATAACGGGAAGGTAGGAGGAGTCATGAATCTGTGAGACATGCTCAAGCAAGCCAGACATGAGCACAGGCCACGGGGCGTCTGAGAGGCAGAGTCTTAACTCCGAGGCACTCTTCCCAGACCAGCACTTTACCTGAGCTTCCATTTTCTGCAGCTCTGCCTGCTGTAGACGACTCTGTAAGGATGCCACAGTCTCGTGCAAGTCCCTCAGCTCAGACTCCAGGGAGTTCTGTTTCCCTTCCCACTTGGAGTTCTCTTTGAGAAGAACAGAGGTGTTGGAGTCAGGTGCATGGTCGCAGAGGCAGATGGAGGACAGGGACAGACCAGAATCAAAAGGAGGAGAAAATGACACCAGTGTCCTATGCCAGCAGCTGCTTCCAGCCCTGCACCTGTGACTGCTGGGAGCCCTGGCACAGCCCAGCCTGCTAATCATGCTCCGCTTCCTCATCCTCATCACCCAGGGGTCCTCAGATCAGTTCTCCAGGCATGAGAGCTGGCAGCCATGACCCCCACGGCTCCTTCTAGCCCCAAATCACAAGTTTGTCGGAAGTTCCCCAGGCTTTCAAGTCTGAAGACACCCTAGAGGCAGCTGTTACATGGACCTCAGGGACTCCCAGATGCCTAAAAAGGCTTACTGCTTTCCTTCTGCAACAGAACTTCAAAATGAAACAGTCTGGAGGCGCCTTTCTAAGTGGTAGCCACCTCTCCAAGTCCCAGAGGGACTGGACATATGTTCCTCCTGATTCTTCTTCCTGGCCTTTCTCACAACAAGTTTATAATTCTTTTGTCCCCAAAGGGGACATTTTTAAGGATATAGTGAGAAGTAATAAAAATAAGTAACGTGGATAAATGATGAAAGAAATACAATTTTATGTTCTGATAGTTCTGGCCCAGAGTCACTAGGATTTTGTGCTTGAAAAAAAAATCTTCTGCATGGGTTGGTGAGATGGCTCAGAAGGGAAGAGCCCTCATCACTACACTTGATCACTGAGCTGGATCCTGGGGAACCTGTGTAATAGGAGAAAACCGACTTCCACAAATTCCCCTCTGACTTCCACGTGTGCAACACACACACACACACAGAGTAAATGCAACTTTAAAAATAAAAAAACAAAAACAACTCCCTGCAGAGACTAACAGCAGCCCAGGAAGCTCCTACCACATCTTTGTCTTCTAACTCTTCCTCCAGGACGGCCCACAAAAGCCAAGCAGAGTGGAAGACGAGCTGAAGATGCACATCACCCACAGGTGCCTTCCTTCGCTAGTCTCCCCATTCCCAGCAGCACCTGCTTCCCGAGCATCTCACCTTCCTGGCTCTGTGAGAGCTGTTTTTGCAAGTCTTGAAACTCCGAGTGGACCTGATTCTTCTGGGCCTCGGCATCAGCCAGGTGCTGTGTCAGCTTCTGGGTCTGCTCCTGTAGGTCATCCTGGGAAAGGAAGAGCAGGCTAAGAGTTCAAATCTGCCCATACTCTGCAGCCTGCCATCATGACCTGCTATTATGAATCACAATGTAAATATGATACATAGGATATTTGATATGGGATGCTTGTAAAAGGGTTGTTCAACACTCCAAAGGGTTTGACCCACAGTTGAGAACCACTGCCCTAAACTGCCGTGCATTTGGTTCCCTGCAGGAAGGGGCACCCTTGGGCCTGTTTTTTTTGTTATCTCACACAGCCTCATGTAGCCAGGCTGATTTTAGCGACTACAAAATCTAGGGTTGTCTTCAACTCCTGATCATCACCCTGCCTCCACCTCCCGAGTGCTGGGATTATAGACATTTGAGGCCCCATACTGGTATCTGCCCAAATTTTTTTATTTTTATTTTTTCTGAGCGGGGGAGACAAGGTCTCAATATATAACTCAGGCTAGTTTCCTTCTGCTTCGGCCTCCTGAGTGCTGGGATCACAGGCTTGTGGCACCACACCTAGGTTACTTCTTTTTGGGGGAGTAGTGGGGGGAGGGGACTCAAGACAGGGTTTCTCTGTAGCTTTGGAGCCTGTCCTGGAACTCGCTCTGCAGACCAGGCTGGCCTTAAACTCACAGATCCACCTGCCTCTGCTGGAATTAAAGGTGTGTGCCATCACTGCCTGGTAGATTACTTCTTTTGAAATATCTGCTCAGTGTCGTTTCCAGGCCACTGCTTCTCTCCCAAGAGCCTCCTTCACAGTTCAGAACAGTCACCTCTTCCCCTGACATCTCCTCCCAGTCTGTCTGCTCCATCATGGAAGGCTTCTTGAAGGCAGGCTAGGTCTTTGTTCTTGTCTCACCAGCTTTGAGCGGAGTGTACCGACTAGCAGGTGCACAGTGAGGTGGAGTTAGTTCCTTCTTAGGCCTAACAATGTTCTTGTAAACAGTGACTGCAAATTTCTTTCTTTCTGTCTTTTTTTTTTTTTTTTTTTTTTTTAAGATTTATTTATTTATTATGTGCATAGTGTTCTGTCTTCAAACCAGAAGAGGGCACCAGATCTCATTATAGATGGTTGTGAGCCACCATGTGGTTGCTGGGAATTGAACTCAGGACTTCTGGAAGAGCAGCCAGTGCTCTTAACCTCTGAGCCATCTCTCCAGCCCGTGACTTCAGATTTCAATGCTCCCAGCTTCTGACCTCTCTCAGAGAATTTGGTACTGGATGAGAAATGATCTAAAACAAAGCCCACGTGGTGTGCTGAAGTGTTTACAGTTCACAGGCCTCCTTCAAGAGCCGCTCAGCAATGGGTGTGCAGTGGTGTGTGACGGCAGAGAAGGAGAGGTACTGTCTGCCCTACTTTTCAAGTGAAAACAAGGCTCGGGAACTCCAAATGCTTCAGTTATGTTTGCAGGGCGGTAAGTGACAGAGGTAGAATGACAGGCAGGGCTCAGGATGAGGAGCCTTTGACCCACCTTCCTCCATATTACAAGTCTGTCTGCCCATCTCAGTGCAACTCAAGAGAAAGGGGGGCAGAGAACATACCCGGGCCTGTTGAGCCCTCCACAGGTCTTGATGAAGCTTCTGGAGAGCCAAGGCTACAGCCTCAGCTGACAGCGCAGTCAGGAGGGGCCCTGTCTTAAAGAGTCTACTCGCTCCATTCTGATCTGAAAAAAAGAAGAAAAATTCTTTTCACCTGGCTGACACAATAAGGGGGCCACCTCTCCCCAGACAGGGCCTTGACTTTCCCATGCTTCCTCTCTTCCTTCTAGGTGGCTCATTGGTACACTTTCCATTAGGCCAGTGCTTCTCAACCTTCCCGACACTGAGACCCTTAATTACAGCTCCTCCTCTTGTGCTGATCCCAACCATACAATTAGTTCGTTGCTATTTCATAACTATAATTTAGCTACTGTTATAAATTGTAATATAAATATCTGATATGCAAGATATTTGATATTTGACCCCAGTGAAAGAGTCATTAACCCCTAAGTGGTCCCCACAGGTTGAGAACTACTGCGTTAGATAATGCTGTTGTAAAAGTTATAAATTTTTGTCATTTTTTTCTAAAGGCAGGATTTATGAAGGCCCCCTCCCCCCACTGGCCTGGAACTTCCTATGTACTGGAGGATAACTGCATTCATAACCTTCCTACCCCAAGCAGACACCATCATGTCCAGCAATGCTATGTAGCTCAGGCTGGTGGAACTTGGATCCCGGCGGTGCCCTGAGTGCTAGGTTACAGCTAGGTACTCCACATTTGGCCAACTCTCTATGTTTATAATCCCAGAAAAGTTCTAAGATAGGACTTTCATCTTATAGTCAAGAAAAACCATGTTCCGAAAAGTTAGGTGGCTTGCCTGCTATCACACGGACTGAGGTTCAAGTTCCGGGAATCTGGTGCAGCACCTGAGGCCTTAACCTTGATGCTATTTTACAAGGGGAACGACATTCCCTCTTTCCTTGGCTTTGGCCCACAAGACTTAGGTCCCATCTGGCTTCCTCACCTGGCTCAGGGCCCCTCAGGGAGGCAGCAGAGTCGCCCCCGCCCCTCAGCTCAGGCCGGCTCTCACTCGCAGACCCCAGTGCTTGCTGCAGAACAGAGTAGAGGCTAGCCAGCTGAGCCTGGGCCTGGTTCTCTGGCTGCTGCTCTGCAGCCAGTACCTCCAGCTGGCTCTCAGTGCTGTGCAGCCGCAGCTGCAGTTGGGTTGCCTTGGCCTCCTGGGTCCACAGAGAAGCTCGAAGCTGCTGCTCTGTGATCCGTGAGGCCTCCAGCTCCTCCAGCAGCTGTGCTTCTCGGGCTACTAAGTCAGCCTCCTTTTTCTTCACCTCCTGCCTCAGCACTTCCACCTGCCGGGAGGAAGTGGGCTCCCTGAGCAAGTGGCACCCTCTCCTCAGCCCTCCCACACTGACCCCAGATGGGCAGAAGTCCGGTGGGCTGTTCTGCAGCAGGTAGGAAGGTTCTGAAATGAGCAGTTCTAACAGCTGGGGCTGACAAAACCAGACACAAGGGCCTGAACACACTAACAGCCCTGTTCCCAGGCAGACAGATGTGACTCTGCCCTGAAACCTCGACACAGCCAGTCAGCCTCCAGGAAGCCCAGTAGGCAGGCACAGCTCCTTCTCTCCTTCCCAACTCCATCTTTCCTGTAGGCTTAGGTCTGTCTCAGTGAGTCCTAAGTCTTCCTGCTGGTGTTTATCTGATCGGGGTGGGTGGGGTATTTGTTGATACCCTCCAAGTTCCTCCTGCTGCATTTTGCCAGCCAGATAAAGCACATGTGCAAGTGACTGGCATGGACTCTCTTTGAAGAAGTTCTTTAGGATGTCAGGTTCCCACAGGGGACATAGCTCATCTCTGGGTCAGGCTCCCACGTGGCCAGCCCAGCCCCTCTAAGAGCATCCTCACCAGGAAGCAGGGCTCAGGCCTGGTGGGGTACCTGTACACTGAGCTCTCTCCGTCCTTCCTGGGCGTCTTGTATGTCCTGGCGCAGGGAATCCAGCTCCCGCTGGCGAATAGAGTCAGCTTCCTGTAAAACAAGGAGTCGTCCTTCCTTTCCGGCCAGCGACAGCGCCAGGCTGAAAACAGACCACAGGGAGGTCATTCATTCTCTGGGGGTGAGAGCACGCTTCACCAACTGTTCTGATCAGCACTGCGTGTTAAAGCAGAAACAGTTACGGTGACTGGAGAGTCAGTAAAAACCACTGCTTATTAAACACCTGCTAAGGGCTCCTAGGAACTTCATACAGATGAAGGCTCATTTCAGCTCAAATTTAGTCTTCTCTGATAAATTCCATACATATATATGCATATATTTCAAATTCATCATATCCAACTTTCCCATCCCTCTGTGCCCCCAATTCCCCACCCAGTCATCTCTCACTGTCCCCTGGCTCTGTGAACGGCTTTTTCATTTACGGTGTCACAGCATAGAAGCCATGACCATTTCAGTTCACCATACCCACATCCAGTCTGTAAGGACATGCAATTGTCTTAGGCCCATGAAGCACCTTGAACTCCCATATTCTTCCTTTCCTTCTCATTTACCATGGCAGGCGTCTTGCTGACTCTCATCTGGACGCTTCCACACTTAGCTGTCACTATCAAAAAGACCCAGCCCTTCTCAGACCCCAGGGCCCAGAGTGTACACTGCTCTCTATTCTCAATGGTGCAAACCACTCCGAGCCTCAGGCCATTACCATCTCACTATGTTGACTTCCTTACTTGAAATCCTTACTGTTTCCTGCTAACGGTAACTACAAGCTCCTTGCTTCAGTAAACACTAGTTATCCCACGCTCTGGCAGCAGAAACACTGCATGTTTCCATTTGCCTCAGGGCTGCTACTCTTACTGAACAGCGTTGTTTATTTATTTATTTATTTACTGTGTGTGTAGAGGGGCGTGGAGGTCAAAGGACAACCTTCTGGAGCCTCTCCTTCCAGCATGTGGCTCCTAAAGATGGAACTCAGAGTCATCTCACCAGCCCTAATATTCAGTTTATTTTTATTATAAAATAATAATATTTGTTTTATTTAAAATCTTTATTTTATTTTTTAAAGATAGGATTTCTCTGTGTAGCCTTGGCTGTTCTGGAACTCACTTTGTAGACCTGGCCAGCCTCAGAGATCTGCCTGCTTCAGAGATCTGCCTGGCTTAGAATTCAGTTTAAATGCAATTTCCTGGAAATGATTTTCCCTATACCTTTCTAAAACAGTCCTCTCTCTCTTTCTCTCTCAGCACCTAGTCTCTTTCCTCCATACTATATATAATAATCTGTAACAATTGGTTTAAAAAATTGTTTGATTAAAAATTTTCCCACAGAATACAAATTCTATTGAGGTGGGGATCACATTGTCATAAGAGAATGGTGCATAAATGGTTTTCTCTAAATACTTACTAAATGAAACAAATAGAAGATTTGATGCAGAGACCATGTCTACTGCAGCTGGCTACAAACGTACCCCAGAGTGAGACCCGGCGAGGTGACCTTGCACAGAACAGTCAGTGCCATTGTGACTACCACACGGAAGGCTGTCTAGCTTACCAGGCTTTCTCTTTCTCCAGTTCCTTCTGAATCCGGCCACATTCCCGGGCCTCTTCCACCTTCTCTTGAATCTCTTGTTTCAGCAGCCTGTGGGAGTCCTCCTGGGTTTCCAGCTCAGACTTCAGGTCCTCCACCTGGAAGGTTAAGAGCACGGGGCTGAGATGGCAAGCTCAGGGGCCAAGTGGGAAAACGCTTCTAGTCTAGGCTTTTCGGCTCCCGTAAGCCATGCCATAGGCCCTTCGCCACGGTTTTGGAGGTGTGACTGGTCCCTGCACTACTGTGCTTTATTCTTCACATTTACTTGTGTATGTACACACTCTGCCAGGACATGTTTGTAAGGTCAGTAGACAGTTTGTAAGAGCTGCTTCTGAACTATTTAACTATACACAGATGTATACACACACACACACACACACACACACACAGTCTTTTTAAAAAATATTTATTTTTATTTTATATGAATTGGTGTTTTGCCTGTATGTATAACTGTGTAAAGGTTCAGATCTTGGAATTACAGTTGTTAGCTCCCATGTGGATGCTGGGAATTGAACTCAGGTCCTCTAGAAGAACAGTCAGTGCTCTTAACCACTGAGCCATCTCTCCAGCCCACAGTCCACAGTCTTTTTTTTTTTTTTTTCCTTATTTATCTTGTATTTATCAAGAAAAACAGTAAATTGAATTTAAAATGCTGATAAGTTAACAATAACTATAAAGAAAATAAAAATCATAAGCATGACTTATCAAGGGTGATAATGCAAATAATTTGCTACACATAAAATTACTTTGTGTTCAGCTTTCCCTCTGAATTTTTTTTTTTTTCTTATCCCTGTATATCCTTATTCAAGGCCCCTTCCCCCTCCCATCACATCAGGTCATTTTTTCTTCTCCACAACTCCCCATCCCCTCCCTGGGCAGGCAGCAGACAGTCCTATGGTCCCATTGACCCAATAATGCTTAGTTCAGTCTCCACTCCTGGCAAATCCAGTTTTGTCCCCCCTCCCTCAAGAGTGAGTCAGGTGTTCCTCTAGGTAGAATGGGACACATACAGTCTTTTTAAGACGGAGTTTCTCTTTATAGTCTGGCTGTCTTTAAACATGCTTTGTAGACCAGGCTGTCCTCAAACTCAGAGATCTGCCTGCCTCTGCCTTCTGAGTGCTGGGATCAACGGCATGCACCACCAACACCTGGCTTCATATCCTATTAATCATTCCTTCTTCCAACTCTTCAGCCTGTTTGGCTCCATAGCCTCATAAATGCAGACACAAATAAAAATCTTGATTGAATACAACTATACCAAAAGGCAAAGTGATGGGCAAGACCATAGTGATCATACATGTACACACACATTGCTATTGGACTATGAGAAGGAAAAGCCATGTGGTCCAGACAGACATAAGGTTCAGGGAAGGACAGGAAATATGACTGCTGCTGGCTTCCTGAGAAGTCAGTTTATATCACTCCAGACACAGAAACAGCAGTAGTCCCAGGGTCCTGGATCATCTCCACTGGATATCCAAGTTTGCAGAAGTTTATATAAACCGTATCGTGGTCTCTTTGTTCTGTATATATGGTGTAAGTGTATGTTTGTGTGTGTGTGTGTGTGTGTGTGTGTGCATATGAGTGCAAATGTGTGTGTGTATGGAGGTCAGAGGTTAATGTGTGTCTTTAACATTCTCCATCTTTTTTTGGGGGGGCAGGGTCTCTTTCTCTCTCTCTCCTTAACCCTGATGTTGACTTTCAGCAGGGTTAGCTGATGGTGAGCTCCACGGATCCTCAGCCATAGTATTACCAGCACATGCCAACATACCCAGCTTTTTGTAATGGGGCTGGGATCTGAACTCAGACTCAATGTACATGCGGCAGGTACTTTATCAACTGGACCCTCTTCCTAGCTTGTTCTTGTTTTAGAGACAGAATCCCACTATGCAGTTCAAATTGACTGCAAACTCAACAGTCCTCCTGCTCCAACCTCTTAAGTGCTGGGATTAAACTATATAGCATCTGATTACAATCCATTCACATTCTCCTATACATTTTAAATGATCTCCATATGACTTACCACATTGAATACAATGTAAACAGTATCTAATACAACGTAAACACTGTGTAAATGTTGTTAGATGTTATTTAAAGGATAAGAAAAGGTCTGTACATTTACAGTACAATGTCCTCCCGGTATTTCAGTTGGCAGTTCCGTAGACTCTGTGGAGTGGATAAGGACAAACAACATAACCTCAGCACTCTGAAAGGCACATGTTCAGCTCTGAACAGCCTTCAACTCTGCACTTATTTCCGTAGCCTGTCCCTGCCCCCTCAAGGTCAAGCAGCAGAACCTGGGGACCCTTGTCTGCAGAAGGGAGTGGAGGGGGGGCTGTGCTGGGAAGGGCTGTGGGGCAGGTAGAAGAGACTGACCTGCTTCTGCAGGTCTACCAGGTCCTTCTGGAAGGCAGCCAGCTCCTCCCTGTGCTGCTGGGCTGCCTCCTTCAGGTCCCGCTGTGCTCCCTGAAGCTGGCTCTGCATCATGCCAATAGTTTCCTACGGAGGAGAAAGGATCAGTGAGCGCTGAAAAGCTTCCACCAGGCTAGCTTCTAAAATCTGTGTCTTATAAATACTGTTTGCTGGTGTCTACTGAGTTGGCAAAGCTGAGCAGGAACTAGTGATATGCATGGTCTCCCTCTATTCTTCCTTCCATGACTGCAGGAACTCAGCCAGCCTTTCGGACAGGCCCAAGAGTGTGTGACTGACCCCCAGCAGCCTCTGAACATATCCCTACTTTCACTTGACTGCATACATACATGCACGTACTTCCACTTAGTCAAGTACTGTATTAAAAGATGTCCTGGCCAGGCAGGCGTGGTGGCGCATGCCTTTAATGCCAGCACTAGGGAGGCAGAGGCAGGTGGGAGCCACATAATAGAGCGACTCTGCTTCACGAAGATATTCTAGGCTGGCAGATAATTGTAATTTAGTAGTTAAACATTTGCCTACCATATACAAAGCTCCAGGTTTGATTCCCAGAACCACCAAAAAGTAATAATAACAAAAAAATAAATAGTCGAACATTTATAAAAAAAATACATAAAATGATGTGTTGTGGGGGCTGGAGAAATGGTCAGCAGCTAAGGGTAATTTGCTCTTTCAGATTACCCAGGTGCAATTCCCAGCACCCACATGGTGGCTCATAACTATAACTCCAATTCCAGGGAATCTGACACCCTCTTCTGGCCTCTGCAGGTACCAGGCATGCACACGGTATACATATATACTGGTAGGCAAAACACTAATACAGATAACATAAAAATAAATCATTAAAAAAAATCATGTGTTCCCCTGCTCTTTAAATACCATTCACCAGTTTTCCATCCCCCCACCCCCCAAGCCAAAAAAAGCTACTGTGGCTAACCAGGTCCCCTTCCCTCCTCTCCCCTCTCCCCTCACTGAACTATCACACTAGTTCTGTCTGTTACAGGGTCTTATGACAGTGAAATCCTGTGCATAACGTGTCCTTCAAAAACTACCCTCAGTGGGTAAAGGTGCTTGCTGCCAAGTACAGTAACCTGACGTCAATTCCAGGGTCCTATGTGGTGGAAGGAAAAAATCAACTCCCACAAGTTGAATTCTATATGCATGCCATGTCATGCCATGTGCACATACATGTACATATACACACAGAATAAACAAAACAATTAAAAATTGCCTCCTAGCATTCACGTGCTGTGGATGCTCCTTCTGTACACTGTAAATATGCATGCCCTCATTGTTAATAAAAAGCTGACTGGCCAGTAGCTATACAGGAAAGACGTATAGGCAGGACAGCCAGACATAGAGGAGCTGGGAACAAGAAGGACGGAGTCAGGGAGTTGCCAGCCAGCTATAGAGGAAGCAAGATGTGTAGAAAATGAGGCAACAAGCCATGAGCCATGTGGCAGAGGGTTGATTAAGAAATATGTGTTAATGTAAATATGAGTTAGATAAAATACGCTTTAGCTATTGGCCAAGCATTTATAATTAAATGTCGGTTATTTGGGAGCAGGTGATCCGGACAGGAAAAGTCCACCTACATTCGTGAAGCCCTGAGGTTCAATCCTTAACAATACATAAATTTGAGTGTTGTGGTCCACACCTATTCCCTGCATTTAGGAGGAGGCAGAAAGATCAGACCCAGGAACACCCTCCATACCTGCTCCTGTAACTTCTGAATCTTCATGTCCTGCCTCAGCCTTTCCAGCTGCTGACTAGCATCTGCCAGCTCCTTCTGGGTCTGCAACAGTGTCTCCAGGAGGGACACCCTCTCCTTCTCTGTTTCCAGCTGCATCTGTGGAAAGACAGGAAGGGCCAGGGCTTCATGGCTTTGAATTATCATGCCCACCCGGGAGGCCAGAAGTGTAACACACCTGCTCCAAGTTTTTCCTCAAGGATGAGGGCTGAGAGCAAAGAAAAGTCTAAGATCATTAACTTAGAACCAGGAAGAGGAAAACTGCCACTGGTTTGCAGGCCGACAGGATGTGGTAATGCTGGCCCTCCCGCAGGAAGCATGACATACTGCCTGCTTGCAGCTAACGGCACACTAGCCCACTCATAAGCAGCAAAGCTGAAGTAGCTTCAGAAAGCCCCGCTGAGCCGTGCTGTTAGGAATGGAAAAGCGGTAAAGACTGGGGGATTCAAAGACTCTAAAAATCAAGGTTCTCATGGTCTAAGCTGCTTACTTGGTACAGGGTGTTGTCCGCCTGGGTTCGTTCCTCTTCTCTCAGGGCTCGGATAGCTTCAGTTTCCGTCTGTTGCTCTCTCAACCTCACCTCCAGCTCTGTTCTCTCCCTTTCTAAGGTCTCCAGGGTCTTATCCAGCTCCTGCTGAAGCAAGGAGCGCTCTTTCTCCTGACCATGAAGGAAACCACACTGTTAGAACCAGTAGGTGCACAGGAGGGCTTGTTTGGCATTTGAATCTCTCCCCTGCTCTCAGCCTGGTGATCATTTCTGATGGGAGGCTCAACAATCCCTGCTTTATCTTTCTCACTACCACTTAAGAGCCAAGTGAGATTAATTTTTTAAAAAATGATGTATAGGTCAGGCAATGATGGCACACACCTTTGATCCCAGCACTCCAGAGGCAGAGGCAGACAGATCTCCGTGAGTTCGAGGCCAGCCTGGTCTACAAAGTAAGTTCCAGGATAGCCAGGGCTATTACACAGAAAAAAAAAAAAAATGGTCTCTAAAAAAACAAAATAAGTAAATAAAATAAAATAAAATAAAATAAAAGATGTATAACCTGGGCATGGTGGTCCATGTCTTTAATCCCAACACTTGGGAGGCAGAAGCAGATGGTTCTCTATGAGTCTGAGGACAATTTGGTCTACATAGTGAGTTCTAAGCCACACAGGTCGGTCCTCAGAGGTCCGGCCTGGGAGGGCTCCAGATCTGGCTGAGATGAGCCTGGGGCCATGAGAGGTGATAGCTGCATGGGTGGATTAAGTAGCACAGGATATTAGAACTCGAGTTTCCTGCCTCCCAAGATTGTGAAAAATGAGTCTGTGGAAGCAAACCCTAGTGACTTCTTAAAGCAAACCACTGGATGGCCAGTTGTGGGGAAACTAAATTCTGGAGTGGATTATCAAGGGGTCCTGGCCTGCCTGGATGGCTACATGAATATAGCAGTGGATATTTTATTATGAAGTGGATATTTTATTATGAAGCGTTTTGGTTTTTGCTGTTTTACGATTTTAGTTGGCATGTTTTCATAGTGGTTGGTATGTTTTGTTTTGTTTTTTAATTGACATTGAAATAAGATAGAAGTGTTACATTACAAAATGAATCTTAAACTTTTCACATTTACATTTACTTCTATCTGTACAGAATGCTAAAATAAAAAAAGAAAAAAAAAAAAAAAAGACAGCCAGGTCTACAATAGAGACCTTGTTTCAACAACAAAACAAAATCCACACATGCAAATTGTGCTTTCTCATCACTCACTAACACATACTCCCCCTCACCCAACCCCACTGGCCTCTTTCAGGTCCTGGATCACTAATGTGATGTCAAAACAAGAAGTCATAGTCCATCACTGCTATGGACTATGATCAGCATATTTTGCTATTCAAAGTGCCACATTCTGGGCCAGCAAGATGGTTCAGAAAGTAAAAGTACTTGCTGCATCAGTTTAAGGACCTGAGTTCCATTCCCAAAACCCACACTGAAAGGAGAACCGACTTTCAAAATTATTATCAAGTGCTAATAATTTCTTAGCTAGACATAGGGGCTCAGAAGCTCCTCCCTCCCTTGATCTTGCAGGAAGTGGAAGAGTTCAGAAAAGTGTGTAGGATCCTCTGGAGGTAGAGTTGCAGGGGGTGCTGGGAACCAAACATGGGTCCTCTGAAAGAACAGTACCTGCCCCCTGGGTTCTGGATTACAAGCATGGTCTAAGTGTCATGTATGGCTTTTGATTATTGGTTATTTTGTTTTGAAGTATTTATTTTTACATGTATATGTATGCCACATACATATGTGTGCACACAAGGGCCCGAGGAAGCTTCTGGACCTCTAGAGCTGACCTTACAACTGTGAATCACCTGAAGTGGATGCTGGGAGCCAGCACAGACCCTCTTGAGAGCAGTATGCTCTTAACCACTAACCTCTCTGGCTCCTTGACTATTCTTTAAGGTGGGTTTGTTGGCAAGATGGTAGTCAAAAGTTTGCCCACTTTTAGAATTAAGTGCCTAGATGACAGTGAATGCTTGAAAGCATTTGTTGAGTAGTGTCCACAAGGCATTCCTCTACTAAGGGTCAGGCATAATACCCACTGAAAATCCCAAAGTATAAGATATTATAAACCTTCTGATTGATGAGCTAAGAGCCTCAGTTTCCCTGGGAGGAATAGCTGTTGTGGTCACACCTGGATCACAGTGGTTCCTTCTCTTCCTTTCTACATACTCAGATAGTCCTCATGTTCTGCCATGGCTGATCCCAGGTTCTGATTGTCTGGATTTATGATATCCCTGATGATTAAATGGCAGACTGTTCTCCTACAACTTTTTTTCTTTTTAAATAAATTTTTAGAGAGGGTCTCAGTAGGTAATCCTGGCCTGGAACTCACTAAGTAGAGCAGGTTGGTGTTGAAGTCACAGAAATCCACCTGCCTCTGCCTCCCCAATACAGAATTCAAATGTCCCTTGGCCTGACACTGGCATGCCAAGATAACTTCCAGGTGAAAATGCTTTCTCATACTGCACAGAGATGCATGCCCATCTCTGCATTGCAGCACTATTCCTTTGAGTGGAAAGTTAGAACTAGCCCAGACATCTGTCAGTGGGGACTGATAGCTGCTAATAGAAAGCCCGCACAACCAAGAGGACTAAAAGACAGATTAACATTAGCAATACAAAAAGTCTGTCCTACTGTGATGGTTGGAAACCAGATGCACAAAGAGCCCATGTGGCATCTAGGCAGGACCTGCTGGCATGTACCATCACTTTCGGAAACGGTCTTCACATTTTGAAAAAAGTATCCCTTTGTAATGTTGGTAGCCTTGAACCCACAAGCTTCCTGCCTTCTGAAAGCTGGGATTATAACTGTGTTCTGCCATGGCTGATCCCAGGTTCCATGTTTAATTCTTTATACAAACCAAGCAAGTAAACAAGTAACACACACACAGAGAGAAAGACAGAGAGAGAGAGAGAGAGAGATTACAGAGCTTACACTATACCAAGAACTAGTCTTAGTATTTTTTCATATGTTAACTTATTCAATAGCTACAAGCTGTTCAAGTCTGAGGCCCCCTAGACTACAAGGAGATACCCTGTCTCAGAAAACAGAGGCTGAAGTAGAGACACACACAGGCATTCTGGGAACTGGGTTTTATACGTTAGTAATCAAATTTCACCCTTCTAAGCAGCAATAACAGGACCAAGAAACAGCCAGTGGAAGACTCCCCCGAAGAGAGGCCAGGTCGGCCACCTACCCACTTCTCTTGGAGTCTGTTCACCTCCTCCTCGTGGGCCACTTTCTGTCGCTCCAGAGCGGCCTGCCCCTCTTGCTCAGACTGGGCTAGCTGCCTGGCCACTGCACCCCGGTCCTGCTCTGCCTGGCTCCTCTCGGCATCCAGTTCCAGTCTCAGGCATTTCACTTCCCCTAGGATGTCAGGCAAAATAATCTCTGAGCCTCTGCCCATCCCTTTTACCTAATAATATTCTCCCTGCCCACCACCCCCCGAGCAGCTTCCATCTCAGGGGCCCCCAAGTCTGACTGAAGAAAGCTTCCCTTGGTCCTCTTGGCTGTTAGCATAGCCATGAAGCACAGCATGTCCCACCCCAGAGGGCTCTCACCTTGAATTACTTCCTTGGCTTGAGTGATAGTTTGAATTTGGATCTCTAGCTGCCCCCTGGTGACCTCTAGCACAGAATTTTGCTGTTGAGCCTCAAAGAGATTGCTCTCCAATTGTTCCTTGGCTGACCTGAGATTCAGAAATCAGTAAGAGTTCTAATCCACCAGCCCCTTACCCTTTATTAAGAGGGACTGGAGAAGTATATATAGGCTACACAGACAAGTAATAGGTGATTACATGTCTACAGCTCATTTAGAATTCAGACACCAAGGACAGAAAGCTCAGCTTAGCCTTGCAAAGTTCTCTGAACCCTACCTGAGCTCCAGAACTTGTTCAGTGAGGTCCTGTCGGTCCCGTTCCACAGCCTGCAGACGCACCTCGAGAGCTGCCCTCTCCCGTACGAGGGCCTCCTTCTCCAGGACTGCTCTAGCAAGTGTTTCTTCCTGTCTCTCTGCTTCCTCATGCAGCTGCTCTAGTTCAGCTGTAGCTGCTTCTTGCTGGTGATGTGCCTGAGGAAAAGAGACCAACGAGATACAGAGGGGGGCAGAATCCCAGGGTCAAGGCACCTCTGGAGAGTCTGGACCCAGCACTGATCACTGCTGACTGAGGAGTAACAGACATTTATTTATTTATTTCTGTGTTCAATCAGGAGGCCCCAGGCTAGGAGTGAGACCCTGTGCTGGGGACAGCAGGATCCATATATACACAGAACATGACTAATACCTGAGAAGGAACTCTAAGGATGTACTATGTTCAAGGGTTAGGGCAATGAGGTTTGGTAGGGAAAGCATGATTAGTCTTCATTGTCAGCTTGGTGATTTGCGATCACCTAGGAGACAGACCTCTGAGCGTCTGTGAGGACGTGAACAGAGGGGGAAAACCATCTGAATATGAAAGGCACCATGCGATGAATTAAAAGGACAACAGGAGAAAGCTCCAGCTTCATTCCCCCTTTCTGCCCCCTGGTGGCTAAGATTCGACCAAGCAGAGCCACCACACACATCTGATGCCATGCTTCCCAGTGACAGGCCAGATATCCTCAAACCGTGAGTAAAAAACCCCACAGCACAGACAGACCCTGTCTCAAAAACAAACAAACAGAAAGACAGACAGACACAGCCTTGGGCATGGTGGCTAATAATCTCAGCACTCAGGAGGCAAGTGAAACACTGCAAGTCTGAGGCCAGCCAGGGCTACTGAATTAGACTGTCTCAAAAAACCAAAAAATAGGGCTAGAGGGATGGTTCAGCAGTTAAGAGCACTGACTGTTCTTCCAGAGGACCGGGGTTCAATCCCCAGCATCCACATGGCAGCTAGCAACTATCTGTAATTCCAAGATCTGACACCCTTACACAGTTATACATGCAGGCAGAACACCAATTCACATAAAATAAAAATAAATATTTTTTTAAAAAAGACTGGGGCTGGAGAGATGGCTCAGAGGTTAAGAGCACTGGCTGCTCTTCCAGATGTCCTGAGTTCAATTCCCAGCAACCACATGGTGGCTCACAACCATCTATGATGACATCTTGTACCCTCTTCTGTATACTGTATACATAATAAATAAATATTTTTTAAAAAATCAAAATAAATAATTAAACAAAATAGGCTGGCCTTTAAGGATTTCAAAGCAATAATTACAGCATGAGAACTGTAGATGTTTGACTAAGTATGAAGAGAGCACAGGGAAAATCATGTAGGAGCCGGAAGCAGAGAAATCAGTGAAGGATTCCATGGAAATTCCTCAAAGCAATGGGAAGATAGCTTGCTCACGCCAGGTCGTGCCTAGGGAGTGAACTCGCCTCCTTCAGGTCCTTTCTGCTTGCTGTACAGCAGATCTGTTCTTACCTCGGTTAATTTCTCTTTAAGCTCTTCCTTTTCTTCCCGGGCACTCCTCAGTTCCGCCTGTAGCTCAGCCCCGGTCTCCTCTGCCTTCTGCAGCTGAGTCTGCAGCTGAGTCTTCTTCTCCCACAGAGCTTCCCTGTGCCTTTCTGCCTCGGCCAGGTCTACCTGCAAAGCCCCTCTCAAGTGCTCTGCCGCCTCCACTCGGCTGCACACAGACTGGTTCTCCTGCTCCAACTACTGGCCAGAAAGAGAAGGCAGTGCAGGGCTTGATCAAAGGAAGTGAATACAGTTCCCCTAGGCTTCCCAAGTGCTGTAACCAGAACCACTCTACAGCAGAACACAGGAGTGCCTTTAAGAGAAGAAGGGAGATCCATTTATCTGATCTGGTGCTTATATTCTAGATGGGCCTGATGCTGGGATAGAAATAAAAAAGGCAAAAATCTCAATTTCAAAGAATTCAGAATAATGGGTGGGACAAGCCTATGATCCCGGCACTTGGGAAGGGATGGAGAATCAGGAGAGCCTTGGTAGCATGAAACACTGTCGCAAAAACCAAAGCAAACACAACACTCACACATTTCTGGGTCTCAGGAGAATAGGAAGCAAGAAGTGTTCTCTACTAAAATGACAGGTTAAATTTTTAACCAACAGTGGTGATTTTGAGGGTACTTGGGCTAGTCAGCAGATCTGCACACCCAATAGGATTAAACACTTAGTCTTGTTTCCAGGGACATGGACCCTCCTGTAGACCTGATAACTTATCCACAGCTAAAAGGTTTTGCTGTAGGTGCAGAGGAGGGTGCCGACAGTGCTGAGTCTAACCATCTGCTCCCGCTACACTGTAATGTCCCTCTTGCTCATTTCAGCCACAGTCGGGAGCTGACCTGCCTCTGCCTAACCCACTGAGGACTCAGGACTCTCTGCCACGTTAGGGCATCAGATTTGTCTGCTAATGATTAATCATCAGATAAGGCCCAGCCCCTCCTGGGAATCAACTCTTTGCTCACCTGGAGAAGCTGCTGGTTCAGACCAACTTTATCTAAAGCCAAAGCCTCATTTAAGGCCCCAAGCTTGACAGCTGCGGCTCTAAGATCAGCTACTTCTGCTTTCAGGCTGTTCTCAGACCCAGACAGCTCTGCAATGGACTGTTCTGCCTAGAAACAAAAAGGTTAGTGTTTTCTACTTTGAGTTTTCAGGGAACAGTAAACCATACACAGTCCCAATACCCACTTCCTTTCCTTTCTAAATAAGGTTTTTAATTCATTCATTCATTCATTCATTCACGAGGAAGGTGCTCACAGCATAAAAACATAATTGTCATGACATTATAGAAACTGTAAGCACAAGTAAAAACTCACTGAATTGGAAACTCATGAACTGAAGTCATTAATTCAGTTTAGGGGAGGAGGAAATGCTTGGGACAATGGGATCATGACAGGGAGATGGTTCTTGGGGGTCAAGATAAAAGAAAAGTGTATACAATGTATTAGTCATGAAGGAAAATGACCCGGAAAATGCAGCTGATGCTTTGTGGCAAGAGCAAAGGATACCTGGAGTGTGGGTGCGCTTGGGAAGGGCAGGCCAGAAATAGTTTGAAGCAGATGATAAACAGTGTTGAATGTGGTACCAGAGTTGAGAAGCCATTGAATGTTTTTTTAAAGATGAACATTTTAAAATCATGTCTATATGTGTCTGTGTCTCTCTTCTTATGAATGACTAAATGTACAAATATGAGTGCCATGCCCATGAAGTTCAGAAGCTCAGATTCTCCTACAGTTACAGGCAGTTGTTAGCCACCTGATGTGGGTGCTGAAAAAGTGAACTCAGCTCCTCTGCAAGAGTGATGTGCACTCTTAACTGCTGAGCCACCTTCAGTCCCATGGGATGGCTTTAAGAGAAAACAACTAGGGGGCTGGAGAGATGGCTCAGAGGTTAACAGCACTGACTGTCCTTCTGGAGGCCCTGGGTTCACTTCCCTGCGGCCACATGGTGATTTACAACCATCTATGATGACATCTGGTACCCTCTTCTGTATACTGTATACATAATAAATAAACCTTAAAAAGAGAGAGAGAGAGATAACAACCAGATTTATACTTTAGAAAACTCACTGAATTTCAATGTAGAGGGCATGTTGGGAGGGAGCAGACCCAGAAGCAGAGTAGTGACTGAAGAGGAAGATATGAAGATTGAAGGGTGAAGACTGAGCCACCCAGCCCCTTTCCTGGGAACACAATTTCCAAGAGAGAGGCCCACATACCCTGGCCAAGGCTGCAGTCACTTCTGCTTTCTCCTGCCTCAGTAACTCTCCTTCCAGACGACTTGACTCCAGGGCTTCTCGAAGAGTGATCAGCTCACTGAGGGATTCTGATTGTTTGGCTTCCAGGCTCACCAGCGTCTCCTGACTAAGACCGGAGGAGAAGGAGCTAAGGGAAGTGTTTGGCAGTGGCCACATCCCAACAGGAGACAGAAATCTAATTATTTTTCTAATTGGTTTCTAAGAACTAATAAGGAAAGCTCCCTAAGACAGAGCAAGTGAAAAAAGCAAAGTGCATAATAATATGTCAGTGTACCGCCTTTCATGTGGAAAAGTGACAGAGCAGGATATTTGCATGAAGTAGACTGGAAAGAGAGACAGGAAATTAACTGAAATGGTTACCAACAGAAGGAAGAAAAATAAGAGAGAGTGAGCGGGGCTGGAGAGATGGCTCAGTGGTTAAGAGCACTGTCTGCTCTTCCAGAGGACCCGGGTTCGATTCCCAGCACCCACATGGCAGCTCACAACTGTCTGTAGTTCCAGTTCCAGGCAAACACCAAAGCAAATAAATAAATAAATAAAGGTTTAAAAAAAAAAAAAAGAGAGAGTGAGCAAAGATGGGGAAACTTCCCTGTGTGCATCTTTTTAAGTAGGTGGGGGGTTTTGTTGTTTATTGTGGCAGTGTCTCGCTCTACAGCTCCAGCCAGCTTTGAACTCACAGCAATTTTCTTGCCTCAGTCTCCCAAGAGTTGAGATTGCAGGTCTGAGCTAATATACCCTGGATCTTTTTCAACAGCTTTGGCTCTTGACTTATCTAGTTATATTATCAAGTCAGACAGATCACATTTTAAACACATATGCATCTGTGTGACCTGTCCGTGTCCCCTCCGTGCAGGACATATGCCGTAGCCCTACCCTCTGGCAGAGACCTTCCAGCTTCAGGCACAAGGAATACAGCATAGAGGAGGGGACTATACCAAGGGAAGAGCTGCCACCAGGGCTCTGCTGGCATTAAAGAATGAGCTCACAGCTAGCCAGGACTACACAGTGAGATCCTGTCTCCAAAAAAAACAAATAAAAAATCATTACAGGGGCTGGAGAGATGGCTCAGCGGTTAAGAGCACCATCTGCTCTTCCAGAGGACCCGGGTTCGATTCCCAGCACCCACATGGCAGCTAACAACTGTCTGTAGTTCCAGTTCCAGGCAAACACCAAGGCAAATAAATAAATAAATAAAGTTAAAAAAAAAATCATTACATTTATCTGTGTGTGGGGAGGGAAGCACAATACCTCACAAAATGTGAGGATCAGAGAGCAACCCATGAGAGTCAGTGGACTGAACTCACATTGAGCCTCTGGACAGCCCTGTGCTAGCATTTTATGAAGCGCTGCCCCATCTTTCCAGTAACTACTCAAACATCATCTCTATTTTGCCAAGAGACTAATCCACTCTGGTGGCAAAGCCAACATCTGCAGCAAGCCTTTGTCCTGCTCCACAGTTCCTTTCTGCAGCATCACCTAGTGGAATTGACAGGTTATCTTGGAGCACTGACTCTGGATTTCCCTTCCTGACCATTGATTTCCTACCGCTTCCCAGTCGTCTTTTACAACCAGCTAACTCTGAACTTGGACAAAACTCTTACTTCCTTTTCTTTGCTATGCTGTCCCCTTGGTCCTGTTTTCTACAAATTAAAATAGGCCAAGACCCCACTCAAACGCTATCCCTCCTCCATAAAGTTGCCCCTGGTCCTCAGTAATTAACTACTGCTCCTATGCGTCCACAGCACCAAGCCTGAACTCTAGTGGGGTTCTATTTCTTCTAGTGTTACGTCATGGCTGTTTGCTTGTCTGACTTCTCATTAGATTTCAAGCTCCCTGAGATCATGGTCAGTATCTTACTCACTTCTATAGTCCTCACAGTCCCATAGGGACTCCACAGTGTCTAGATGAATTTTCTGAGCTCATCTTTCTATACAGGAAGGTAAGCTAATGGGAACCATGTGCAGGCTTTAGGCCTTTACTTCCTAAGAGAGAGGAATGAATGGGGCAGGGGGAAGGTGTGGACCTGAAGCCTAGGCCAGGTCCTGGTGAGGAGAGGCTGGCCACACTCACAGCCGCTCCCGCTCACGGACAGCCATGTGAAGCTCCTCCTGCTGCTCCTGCCTCTCCCCCTGAGCGGAGTCCCCCTGCAGCTGCAGCTCCATGTTCACTCTCCGCAGTCGCCATGCTTCCTGCTCTAGCACTTCCAGCTGCTGCTGCAGCTCTCCACGGGCCTTCTGCAGCAGCTCTCGCTCCCTGAGATACAGAGCAGACATCAACAGGCCTGGGGACCAAGGATCCCAGGGAAAACTGTAAAGCCAAAGGTGAGAGAAGCTTCTCTCTTTTCAGCATTATATATATATATATACATATATATATATATATATGTGTATGTATGTATGTATGTATGTATGTATGTATGTATGTATGTATGTTGTAATTGGCTTCTGCCCAACCTTTCCGGCGTAGCCTCAAGGTTCGGACACATAGTCCCAGATGCTTGTATTATTTTTATGCTGATTGGCCTAGGGCTCAGGCATATTACTAGCTAACTGACCCATGTTCAGCCAAGCAGCTCGATACCTTTTCTCAGAGCAGGATTTCAGCTTTTTCTCTGTGTCTAATGGCGTCTCCTCCTCGTGCCTCTGTCACATCCCTGTGGCATCTGTCTCTGCTCTGAGATGCTCTCAAGTTTTCTTAGCCTGGTAGCCCCGCCCACACTTCCTGTCTGCCTTTAGCCAATCAGCTTTTATTAAACCCATAGGCAGGACAAATATTTACAAGACAGGAAACAGTAGCAACATAATATAATCCTGCTACATATATATATGTATTACTTTTTTCAAGCAGAAAAGCATTTATTATATGAGCCTAAAGACCCTCAACCCAAAGGGTTTTCCCACAGGAAATAGAATAAAAACCAAAGCAGCCTTAAGCATCCACGGATCCTGGGACAACAGGAAGAATCAATCAAAAACAGGACTGTGATAGGTGACAGGTGAGGGGCTAAAAGCAGACACTGGAGAACGGAGAATGTAGCTCAGTCATAATAGTGCTTTCCTAACAAGTCAAAGGTTCTGGGTTCGATTTCCAGCCCTGCAAAACCATAAGTATCACCAGACATGGAGCAACATACAATTTTGAAAATTTTGCTTTCTTAAAAAAAAAAAAAAAAAACAAAACAGACATGGAAAGGAGGGACAGGCATCGTGTTTACTCACTTGCTGAGAGAGTCCACCTCTCCCTGAAGGTCCACAGTCTGCCCTGCCAGAGCATCCCGCTCCCCGGTGAGCATGCGCAGTCTTTCTCTCAGGGCTTTGCCCTCCTCTGCCCACTGATCATGTTGCTGCTGCAAGAAGTTCATAGCCGCCTGGCAGCCGGAAAGCTGCTGCCGGAGGGCCTATGGAAGGAGAGCCAGAGAAGGAGATGAAGAGCAAGAAGCAAAGAACAAAGGAATGACTCCAAGGCAAAGGGCCTGGGAACAAGTGTAACAACAGTCAGCTGAAAACAGAAATGTGGCCAGCTGAGATGTCAGAGAGTCAGGGGTTACTGAGTTCTGTGGCTCTACAGTCTTGGAGCTCACCACCTTCAGACCTAGTGGCATAAGGGACAATAAGGGCCACTTGGAGCTGGGGAACATTTACACTCTCCCAAAACATTCATACATGTAATTGGTGTGGAGAATATATACACCTGTAAGCCACAAGCACCACTGGGCAAACAGAAATGACTGCAACTAAACACATTACGACTGGCTGGCTGAAAATGAGACTCCGGACTAGAGACATGGCTGGGGCTAGCCATCCCTGTGGCTGAGGAGCAGCTCTAGGCTTCTCACCTGGACAGCTTGCTGTCTCCGAGCCAGCACTGACCGCACCAGCGTAAGAGTCTTGTCTGGATCCTGGGGATCAAAGGAGCAGAAGCCGCTACAGTCCAAGTGCAATGAGCACTCGTGGTCTGAGCCTAGGGTCACAGTGTCCTCTTCCTCCACTGAGGCCTGAAATACAACCCAGTGTCACCAAGAGACTTGCACTACAGAGCAGAGGAACCTGAAGGTTCTCTTCACAGGTCCTATCCTTGGGGCAGGGACAGGGAAGAAAACCTAAGAGCAGAAAATGAATGGTTCCTTTAACTCTTCACGTTTGGTCATCCAAGTATAGTTAGCACTGAGGCTGGAGTTCTCTCCGGGGCAGCAAGTGAGAGGGAGGGGAAGAAAATGCAATTGCAATGACAGAAACAGAGTCAGTATTGGTCTAAGAACCACTGCAAATAAGAATAGAGGACCTGTCCACTGCACAATGCCAGGACGCGAATGCTTACCTAGACTTGGGGTTCCAATCTTCAAGCACACTGAGAGAGCTTATTCTTACATGACCCTCAACCCAAACCTCAGGCTAGGAATCAAGGCAGCTGGGAGGACATGGAGGGAGGTACTGCTGTTCAGTTACAGGACAAGAGGCTTACCAGCGCCTGGGTTATATCCTTGATCACATGCTGCAAAGACAACTTCTCCTCTTGAGCATTCCTACTGAGAGACGCCTCATGTTCCACTAACTCTGCATGATTTGTCTCCTGGGAAAATAACAGAGTAGAGCCAAAGAGCCAAACTCTCAAAAGAGAATTCATCATTCTTGTCCCCAGATCAAAGACATAGGCTATCTATTCTGTCAAATGCACTTTCCCAAGAAGTCTGAAGATAATGTAACATGGCAGTAAAAGGCTCGGAATAAATGATTAAAAATCTAAATGACTGCCTAGATTAGAGTCACTCTATCAGCAGTGTCTCCTATGACAGCCTTGGAAAACCTCTGCAATCCAACATCCCTCATTTTCAGTTGCTTGAGCCCCGTGGATGTCTGCACTGAGCACAGACAAGTCTGCTTTCTGGTGGACTCCAACATAGATGAGGCTAGGGGGCACATGTGGACAGGGGTTCAGGAGCCGCCAAAAGTCAGTGACCAGAAAATGTGCTGAGATGAAAGGAAGCACAGAATGAAGCCAGGGATTCTGACACCCGTCTTGGGGAATCTTCTGACATCCTCACAGATGTCTGAGTCGGTGAGCACAACCACACTGCTTCATAAGACACACACCGCTCAAGTTCCAGCTCCAGCGAGTCAAAACCTACTGCCTTAGCTATAGTTTCCACCACTACCACTGGTGTCTTCATCCTGGAAGACAGCCAACTGGTCGACTCTACCTTCAGAGATGCGAAAGCGGCCGGCTTGTCTTCCTCACATCCATCCTTTCCACTCCAAGCTAAGCACTGCCATGCGCCTCAGCTGTCTCCCATGTGACTCTGCTTTCCATGTCTACGCAGACCCCTTCTCTGATACTTTGCTCATTCTCACCTCTTTAGCTTTCCTTAGGGTCTCGCATAGCTCATATTGTCCTCAAATTCACTATGACAAATCTCTCTCAGACAAGGACACACTTCATATATATGTTATTGTAATTTCCCCAGGAATCACGTCAGGACAGTGGACAGCTATTATAATTTTATTGAACAGGCAAATGAATGAGCTGACTAACTTTCAGACCCAGCAAAGGTTTACTTTTCGGCTTTGAAAGATTTCATCAAGGCCCATTTATCTGGTGTCCACAAAGAACAAGGAACGTGTCAGCCTATACTCAGCTCCTTTATAACACAGAGGACAACATACCAGGATCTCCATTGTTTCCCTTAGAGCCTTGACCATCTTTTCATAATCTTCATTTTGTTTCTGAGACTGGGCCAGCAAAGCAGAGAGCTCTGTCACTCTAAGGAAAAAATCATAGCACTGTCTCCTGAATAGCCCAAGGACATGGACAGAGCCACACAACAGCACACCTCAGCCCCCACATGGACCCCCACTGCAGCTCCCAGAACCCCTTTGGGTATGCCCAGTCCTTCGCACTCCCTGAATAGCATGTGATTTTATATTCTTGATCTGGAGGGAAAAGCCAAAAGCCACTCAGACACATGCAGGGATTTACCACATCTCAAGACTGGAACGCGGGTTTGTGGGCTGAGAGCTGAAGGAAAGCCCTGGCCCAGGCCCTTCTAGGCCTCGCTTGATTGTGAAGTCAAGCACCCTGAAGCCAATAAGAACATCAGAATTGCCACCACAGGGGATAGTCCCAAGATCCCTCCAGCCTAAGGTTTTAACTCTGATAGGGAAAAAGGACAGATGACTTAGGAGACAATACAGCTAATGATGTCCAGCAAAATCTCCAATAGCTATACCATTTAGCAGCCTGTCTCAGAGCTTTGTGAGTAGTATTACACACACGCATGCAGGGCTTTCCTTCTTCTTTTGTTTTTTGGGGGCAGCATCTGACTAGGTAGCCCAGTCTTGCCTGAAATTCTTAATGTAGTCCAGAATGACCTTGAACTAGAAACTCCCCGGCCTCAGCCCTTCTGATCATAGGCATAAGCCATGACACACAGCTAACAGGTATTTCTTAAATTAATGTTACCTAGGAGTCTTTACTTATTTATTTAT
Organism: Sigmodon hispidus; assembly: GCA_004025045.1. NCBI lineage: Eukaryota > Metazoa > Chordata > Mammalia > Rodentia > Cricetidae > Sigmodon > Sigmodon hispidus. Next base: position 224,851 of record PVIH01001091.1, on the reverse strand, counting down.
TCATTCATTCACTCATTTATTTATTTATTTTTGAGGCATATGTTTGTCTGGCCTAGAACTTGCTGTGTAGACTAGGGTGACCTTGAACTTACAAAGTTCAAGACTGTTTATAGACTTTATATAATCTTCTAAAGCTAAGCTTATAAGTGATGACTACCAGCCAGACTGTGATGGCACAGGCCTTTAATCCCTGCAGTCGGAAGGCAGAAGCAGGCAGATCTCTGAGTTCAAGGTCAGTCTAGTCTACAAGTGTGAGGTCCAGGACAGCCAGGGCTACACACAGAAACTCTGTCTTGAAAAATAAACAACGGAAGTGATGACTCTCACATCTGGCTAAAAGAAAAATTTAAGGTTTCGTAACTTAAGGCCTCTGGGGGTCTGGATCATTGTACTGTCTTTAACTTAAAAATTATATCGTTCGGGGGCTGGAGAGATGGCTCAGCGGTTAAGAGCACCGTCTGCTCTTCCAGAGGACCCGGGTTCGATTCCCAGCACCCACATGGCAACTAACAACTGTCTGTAGTTCCAGTTCCAGGCAAACACCAAGGCAAATAAATAAATAATAAATAAATAAAGTTTTAAAAAAAAATTATATCGGGGCTGGAGAGATGGCTCAGAGGTTAAGAACACTGACTGTTCTTCCAGAGGTCCTGAGTTCAATTCCCAGCAAAACCACATGGTGGCTCACAACCATCTGTGAGGAGGTCTGGCGCCCTCTTCTGTAAAACTGTATGCATAATAAATAAATAAATCAAAAAAAAAAATTATATCGTTCAACAAATAATAATTATCTGTTATATGAGGATAAAGCACAAAACACTAAAGATACAAACTTACTAAGATATGATCTTTGTTCTTAATGTTTTCAGAAGCAAAAAGAAAACAAAATAGTCCCCAACTTATATACACAGCCAATAGGTAGGAACAGAACCCTAGCCATGACACACAGATTTTGCTTGATAGGGAGTGGTACATTGCTCATGTCTTTCCTTCTTATTATTTTAAAAGTCCTATCTTATAATCCAAAAGTTAAAATAGCCAAGGCGGGGTACAGTAAAAACAACCCTACCCACTGCCACCACCAAAAGGGAGGGATTATAAAGAAACAAAGTAATTAAAGAGAAACAGTGAGAGTCATGCTGTTAACAAGCAGGTCAGAAGTTGATAGGCCCATAAGCTATTGAAGTCAGACAAGTAACAGAAGAGGTGACATGTGAAGACACCTTAAAGGCAAGGCAGAGGGAAGGAGGGCAGCGCTAACATACACAAAGGCAGAAGTGTGGAAGAGTATGGCTGCGAGGAGACTCTTGTTGACAGAGAACAGCTAGACCACAAGCTATCAGGAGAGAGACTGAGTCACAAGGTAGCCCCAGGGACAGTGACAGACCACAACAGAGACACTGGGGCCCTAACTGGACTCAGAGGTCATTATTTCCTCCCCGTCAGGCTGCTCCTGACATCTTTTCTGCCCACCCGTAACTCTCTAGGGCAGTCAGCTTTCCCTCAGTAAACTCCTCCTGGGACCACGTGTCAACTCACCGGTCCTGGAGCTCAGCCTTCTCCAGATCCCCTTGACTCTTCAGCTCTATTAATTCCTGGCTCTTGTCATGGGCTTCCTTCTCTAGCGCCTGGGTCTTAGCTACCAGCAGCAGCAGCTGAGCTGGCTCACTCTCCTCCACCCTCCCAGATCCACTCGATTCACGAGACTGTGCTCTCACGGTCAAGCGCAGACAGCAGGTCAGCAGGGACCCAGAAAGCCTGGCGTGCTCAGCCTTTAGTTCTGTCAGGTCTCTGATACAGGAAGGAAGACTGTCAACTCCAAGGAACCAAGAAGTCAGCTTGGCCATCAGGCCCAGGAAGCCTAAGGGGCAGATCTGAGGACATCTGTGTCCTAGCCCACTTCCACTGTTCACAGTTCTCATCCACAGAGCCTGCCGCCCTAAGTCCAGATCAGCAGGGGTGAACCTCTCCTTTCATGCTCATACTGACCTGTCAGTAGCTGACTTCATTTTCAGGAAATGACGTCGGAAGGTCACCACCTCTCGCCACAGACTGAGAAGACGGCCATGTTCACCTTTCAAATAGCTCTTGAAGAACTGTGTTCAGAAACCCAAGTCATACCCAAGGGCAGGGAACCTTGCAGCAATACAAGAGTCCTGGATTCCTCATGGCTGTTGGGTGAGGAAGGACTTCGAGCAGGTGGGCTTATGAATGATGTTTATGTTCAGGTTATACTGAAGGGTTTAATGAAGTTGGCAGTGAGGTTCAAGAGGTCAAAGGGCCTGGGTAAAGTGGCCTTCCACCCGGCCACATCAGAAAAGAATATGAACAGGAGAATACATGCGAGCCACTCAGACTCAACACCATGCAAAGGTTCAGGAAACATCTGCTGTCTCTAGCTGTGACTGGGAAATTCCCCAGGGCCCGTAACTACATTTTCTCCTCCATTTAATCTAGCAGCTACCTTCTTAGCTGACCTCTTCTATGCAGACTTCTACAAGAATGCACACAGTAAGGTTTCTGATCCATTTGAAACCTAGGCTAGTCACTTTTGCAAGAGTTGAGCATAACACTACCTGCCAGCAAAGCCTAGACCAGGAGGAATTAGGAAGAAAGCTCAACTAGGGCACAGCTGTCAGCTTGGGCAGGGCTAATCAGAGGCTGTGACAGTGACAGATCAGTTTCCATCCAGGTCCAAAAGTTAACCCTTTCCAGCACTGCCCAGACTAGCACGTGTGCGCGCCTCACTCTAGTTCTTCATACCTCCTGCTCCATCCGCCACTGGCTCTCTTTCCTCATTAACTCGTCCCGGGCCCGACTCCAGTCCACTGTCAATTTCTCCACATCTTCCTGAAGGGCTTTATTCACCACATCAGCTTTCTCCATGTGTAGCCGAAGCTCTGTGTTCACCTCCACTAGACTCTCACACCTGCACTGGGAACCGTAAGAGCAAGTGAAAGAATAAAGGTCTGGTCCCACCCTTGGACCTCTTGGGAGTAAGGCAGTGAGAGAGCTTTCCATTACCAGGAATTAGAGGGCTGGACTCCTGTTTGTCCCCAGGACACATGATTCCCAAGGGCTCTCTCCCTCCCTCTTTGTTTTCTGCCTGCCTTACAATTACCCACACGAACCACTGTGCCCAGCACTTGTCCACCCACACATTCTCTCTGGGAACACAAGTTTCCCATCAGCCTTTCTCTTCTCCGCACGCTGTCTCAGGTCAGGGAAGGTGGGGTCCGTCACCTCTGCTGCTCCTCCTCCAGCCGGACCAGCAGCTGCTCCAGGTTTGGCTCTTCTGCACTTTCCCACCGCGGAGGGATCAGTCCCTTAAGAGACAGAGACCGGCCTTACAATACTGCACAAAAGCATCACCCAGGACACCTCTGATGCCTCCTTCAACAGAAGCCCATTTTCTTTTTTATTCTTTCTCTTGGGAGCAATTTGCTTCTTTTCTCAGTCACTGTTGTAAAAGCCAACCGTTGCATTCCTTTCTCCAAAAATGAACCAGTAACCTCTCCTAAAAGATGGCATTTAGGGAAAATGGTGCCTAGCCTGAGAAACGTAAGCTGAAACTTTCACTAAGGCCCTAACTTCTTTTTTTAAAAAAAAATCTTTTATTTCCCAGATTTTTTAATTTAATTTTTTATATTTATTATTATTTATTATGTATACAGTATTCTGCCTGCATGAATGCCTGCAGGCCAGAAGAGGACATCAGATCTCATTATGGATGGTTGTGAGCCACCATGTGGTTGCTGGGAATTGAACTCAGGTCCTCAGGAAGAGCAGCCAGTGCTTTTAACCTCTGAGCCATCTCTCCAGCACCCAGGGTACCTAACTTGTATTACACTAATTTGGGACCTCAGGAAGTCACTCATCATCTCTAGACAGAAAAATGAAGATACTTGCCATTCTCAGAGTTTTGCCTAGTGGTGCCCTGGCCTACACAGAGGTACTCAATGCATTCTGGTTCTTTCCTCCTGAGAACTCTTTGGAGGAGAATGAGGAGGTGCCTAAGGAGGCTAAAACAAAGAATAGCAAAGGGTCTTTCAAAGCCAGCTTTACTCAGACAACAAATACATCCCTTTACTGCAGGCATGCCTGTAGGCATGCAGAGGTGCACATCTTTCTGATGTATAAATACTGACACCTGCTTGATTAAAAAAAAAAATGAATTTTCCTCCAATTCCACATGCCAGTTCTACTATGCTAAATCCCCAGAGACTGCATTTACAAATGGAAAACATGGGATGGAATCTCTCAGGCCAAGGATCTAGAAGACCTTATTGGTAGCTCTTTGGAGCTGAAGACAGAGGAACTCCTACCAAACACCCTGTATATCCCCAGCCTTCCTTGGTGGCATATAAAGCCAAGCCATATTTTAAGAGCTTAAGGGAAGTCCAGAACCCAACCTCACTTACTCCAGTAGCGTCTAGCTGCTTCTCCAGCTCTTGGCACCAGCTCCGATACTGTAAAACCTATAGCAAAGAGAACAGGCCCTGAGCACAGCTACAGATTGTATAAACAACACAAACCAAAGCTCTAGGGATCTTGGGCAAAGCTGCTGTGAATATGGGAAGCCGTAGTGATGGTGAGGTAAGACCATAGCTTCTTAAGAGGTTCTATCTAGGTGTTTAAACAATACTTTCTGGGGAGAGGACTCAGCAGGAAAGCACTTGCTGTGCAAGCATTAGGACCTGAATTCAGATCCCCAGAACTCAAGTACAGCCAGATGTGGCAGTGTGTGTCTACAATCCAGCATTCCTACAGCAAGATAAAAGACAGAGACAGGAGCATTCCCAGAGCCACCTGAGGCATACTATGGTGTGCAAAAAAAGACCCTATCTCAAAAAACAATGTGGTAGAGACTGAAGACATATATCAGTGCTTAAAAGCTCGCTGTTCTTCCAGAGGACCCAGATTCTGTTCCCAGCACCCAGTGCCATGCATGGCTCACAAGTGCCTGTAACTCCAGCTGCCCTCTACGGACACCGTCACACCCATGGCACACACTGACACAGACATATGCACACAAAAACCTTATAATATAGGGGGAGAGTAATAGAAGAGGCTATTCAACATTGACCTCTAGTCTCCCTGCTCATCCTCACAGCTTACATGCACCTGAACACACACACACACACACACACACACACACACACACACACACTTTTTCCCCCGTGCATTGGGTTTGGACTTAGTTCTAGACTGGCAGTTCTCATCCTGTGTCAAGATCTCTTAAGAGAGTTGAACAGCTCTTTCACAGAGGTCACCTAAGACCATCGGAAAACACAAAATACTTACATTATGATTCATAATAGTAGCAAAATTACAGCTATGAGGTAGCAATGAAAATAATTGTATGGTTGGGTGTCAGGGCACCCAAGGAACTGTATTAAAGGGTCACAGCATTAGGAAGGTTGAGAAGCACTGATCTAGACTAAAAGAACAAACCTAGACAACTAATTTAACTATTGTGAATGTTAACATTTAGAAGGAGCTTAATCCACACTTCATGGGGTAGTTGTGACCATCAAAGGAGAGGCCATGGTTGAAAGTTGGGCTGGAGAGATGGCTCAGTGGTTAAGAACACTGGCTGCTCTTCCAGAGGACCCGGGTTCGATTCCCATCACCCACATGACAGCTCATAGCTGTCTATAACTCCAGTTCCAGGGGATCTGATTCCCACATACATACTTGCAGGCAAAACACCAACGAATATAAAATAGAAATAAATTATTGAAAAAAAGAAAGTGGGACTGTCTGGGCCATCCTTACCAGGAAATTTGGTTTATTCCCCCACATGGTCTCTCTCATCCAGCCCTTATTCCACTGCAGCACTCAACTCGGGGCGAGGGTTCTTTTTTCCCCCCTACTCCAGAGGGGCATCTGCCTCACCTTGGCCTGTAGCTTTCTCACAAGGGTTGCTTGCCTCTTCTGGGCCTCTTGGGAGTTCTTCAGCTTCCGCCAAGAGGCGGCCTGGTTCTCCGCCATCTGCTGCTGCAGGGCCAACACCTGTTCCTCCAGTGCTAGCTGCAATGACTGGGGCTTCATGTTCAGCCCAGGGCTTCCTGTCTCCATGGGAGCATCAAAGAACAAGTCCAGCGACCTTCAGTAGTTTTAGGTTGCTTGCAGCAGGGTGTCTAACCATTGACCTATGTGTCTGAGACCTCCTCTTGAGCTGTGGACCAAAGCATAGAACAAAAATCAAAAGGCTAGGTTTCTCAACTTTACTCAGCAAACATGAATTAAGTGGAGTGAATCTGGCTGAATGAAGTAAACAGGTTCCTTTATTACAGGACTCCCCAGAACTTTTCAATATTTATTCATTTTTATGCGTGAATGTTTTGCCACAATGCACATATATGCATCATGTGTGTGCTTGGTGCCGGAAGAGGCCAAAAAGGACATTGAATACCCGGGAACTGGAGTTACAGGTGGTTGTGAGCTAACATGTGGGTGCTGGGAACTAAACCTGTGGTCTCCCCAATGAGCCGCTCCCTAGTCCCCTCTTCAGGACTTTCAAAGACTAGGATGGACCCTAACCTCTGAAAGGAGCTATGATGCGATGGTCACAGGACTCTTGCTTCTAGGTGTGCCTTTGGGGGTCTGCTTGAAACTAAGAACCTGGCTATGCCACTGCGCCCCCGTCTGGCACATGCCTCACAGCAATCTGTGGGATGAATCACGAAGGCGCTGTCAGATTGGCAGCTCTGACACAATAATTTAATACAACGTGACATGTGCACAAACAGAAGTTTCTACAGCTCCAAACCCTTTTCATGTACCAAAATATGATCTGTATCATGGCTCAGTCTACCTCTTATCCTGTATACTCAGCTGAAGCCTTGAAGATTTTAAATTTTTACAGCTATACATGTGTGTATATGCACATGCACATACTCACAGTCTTTTGCTCACATATACATTCACTTATATTCAAAAATGTGTTCTAATGTCTACATTACCTTTTTTTCTTCTTTTTTGAGACAGGGTTTCTCTGAGTAGCCCTAGCTGTTCTTTGTAGACCAGGCTGGCCTTGAACTTTGAGAGCCACCAGTCTGCTTCCCAACTACTAGGAATAAAGGCGTGGGCTACCACTGTCCAGATAGCTATATTACATTTTAGCATCAGCATCTGTCCGCCTTTGCTACCAGTGTGTACGTGCCTCAAAGGCAAGCGCTGTCTAATTCACTTTAGTCAATCGTTAGTAAATTGTCAGTAACACATACTAGGGAAACGTGTGTGGGGCTACTCCTGACAGTCCTCACCCTAGTCCAGAGGTGACACAGTGGCCTGCAGACTCGCCCTTCCTTCCTTCCTTCTCTCCTTTCTTTAGATAAGGCTTCATATAGCCCAGGCTGGCCTGGAACTTGTAGGTAGCTAAAAATGACTTCAAACGCCCCAGTCTCCTGCCTCTACTTCCCAAGTGTTGTGATTACAGGTGTGTATCACTATTCCATAAAAACTTTAAGAATTCAAATGAAGATGCCAACATTCATGACTGAAAGAATTTAAAAGCAAATATGACTTTTGGTTCTTCTGAACAAACCAGGCTACCTACAAACCATTTCCTAGGTAACACAGATGAATATCTCCACTAGCCAAACTGGTGAGTTCTGCATTCAAGACCCTCCTGACTCAAGATGTAAGGTGGAAAGAGACCAAGGGAGACACCCAGCATTAATCTCTGCCCCCGCCCAAGTGAACATGGACACACTTTTTCACACTCACCATACACATTAAACAAGAACAGAAAAAGAAAACCAAACCCCACCAAACTAGTATCATCACCACCACCAGAAATTAAAGGGAGCCTAAGTGGTCATGTGGCCCAGGCTTACAATCCAGGCATTGAGGAGATCAAGTCCTTTTCAGTACACAGTGAATTCAAGATCAGCCTGGTTCCAGGAAGTCCTTTGGAGTATAGCATGGAATGAAGCAGGAATGACTGACACTGACAGCTGGCTCAGCAGTTAAGAGCATCTGATGCTTGCAGAGGATCAGCGTTTGGTTCTAAGCCCCCAGATGGTGGCTCACTATCATTGTAACTCTTGTTCCAGGGGCTCTGACGGCCTTTTCTGACTTCTGAAGGTATACATGTAATACACATACATACATGAGGCAAAACATCCATACATATAATAAATCTTTTAAAAATGTTTAAGCAGTAACGCCTTCTGAGACAAGGTCACAGGAGGTACTGTGGCTTCTTGCTGAACAGTCTCTCTGGAGAAACACCTGCTCTGTCCTAAGGAGATGCAAGTACCTGTGAGCAGGCCCATGAGAAAGCATTGGGACTTCTGCCAACAGCCTTGTGAGTGAAGCATCCTGGAAGCAAACCCCTGGTAGAAACCTTCAGATCACTGTCGGCCTTGCCCGTGACTCTTAAGCCAGAAACACCAGCTAATCTGCTCCAAATTTCTGATCCACAGTGACTGTATGAGAAAATAAACAACTGCCACTTAATACTAAACTTGGGATGATCCTTTGTACAGCAACATAGCTGAAGTACTGCCAAAGCTTCCTAGGGGCCAGTGATGCCTCTGTCTTTTTTCCTCAACACAACAGTTAGAAAATCTTTTTAAAACACAAATCAGGGCTGTTGAGTGGCTCCGGGAGTGAAGGTACCCGCTGCCTGCCACCCTGATGGCCTGAGTTCGGGCCACAGAACTCAGAGTGGAAGCGGAGAGCTAACTTCCAAAGCTGCCTTCTGACCTCTGCACATATGCCAAGGCACGTGTACACCTGTGCCGGTACACACAAACACACACACACACACACACACACACACACACACACACACACACACACACACGCCCAACAACAACAAAACATAAACAGCCAGACATGGTGGGACATGGCTAAAATCGTGGCACTTCTGAGGCTGAGGCAGAAGGACTGTTACAAGTTAGAGTCTTCCACTGGCTACAAAGTGAGTTTGAAGGCAGCCTGGGCTGCACTTAGAGACCCTGTCCCCAAACCCAAAACTCCACATGACAGAGAACAGACAACCAAGTAAAAGAAAATGTTTATAATCATCCATAGAGTCCTAATTGACCCATCTCAGTCAATTAATTCCACCTCATCTCCCCTTTGCCCCTCCCCCAGCCACATAGCCAGCCATCCTCATGTGTGCTTGGAACACAAGACACACTCACTTGTTATCCACAGGATCTGCTCTAACCAGGGTTCTGATCAACTGTCACCTTTTCAGTAAGTTGTACCATATAAAGTCCTAGACATATGCACTGGCATGTCTACTTACTATATCTATTGGTTTCTAATTATTATGTGTAACAACTTACCAAAATGTAAATCCCACCATTTATTGTTTGTTTGAGATAATGTCCTGCTTCAGTAGCTCAGTCTGGCCTAGAACTTGTGAATCCAATTTCTGCCTTCCAAGTACTTAGATTACAAGTGTACACTACCACCCCAGCTAACATCACTTTATTAAATGCTGTATGGGATATGTTACAAATTTATTAAAACCTGGAATATCAAGAGATCAACCCACAGTCAAAACTAGGCAGAAGTGGGTGAGTTCTGGATCTCTGTGAGTACAAGGCCAAACAGCTGGGCTTCAATAGCACACATCTTTAATCCCAGCACAGGGAAAGCGAAGTGGTGACCTGTGATTTTAATCCCATAACTGCAGAGACAGAGATCTGTCCATGTTTCTGTGAGTTCAAGGCTGACTACCAAATAGAGTAGATCACGCCTTTAATCCTAACCTGGATGGGATACATCTGGGTGAAGAAGGTATTTGAGGCAGGCTTAGGAAAACAGCAGAGAGGTAGAAGCAATCAGGATTGAGGCTGAGGAAGCTGGAAGATAGCCGGGTAAGATTTGATTGTGGTGTTTCTCCCTTTGACATTTCAGCTTTTCCCTGATATCTGGCTGCAAGTTTCTTTCATTACAACCAGAATTCATGCAACAATGCTGTATTCCATGCTCCTAAAATAGACCTGGTATATATGAAGCACCCATTAAATCTGACTGCTGATATATATATATATATATATATATATATACATACCATTAAGTAACATGATCCTTATGATCACCAATTGCTTTATAAAGTGTTGGCAGTTCCATAACCATCATAAAGCAAAAGTAAGATCATATACAATGTGTACAATGCTTTATTCTTTAATCAGCTGCACCTTCATTATCAAACACACACACACACTCACATACACAGAGACACACACATACACACACACACACACACCCTTAGAGGTACTGGGACTACTGTCTCAGCCCAGCAGTGGTGGCTTACCACACCTTTAATCCCAGCATCCAGGAGGCAGAGGCAGGTGGGTCTCTGTGAGTCTGAGGCCAGTTTGGTCTACAAAATGAGTTCCAGGACAGCCAGGGCTGTGACACACAAAAAAATCTTGTCTCAAAAAACAAAAATGACTGTCCTCATTTTACCATGAAATCAAGAAAACTAAGATTGGGGCTCCATGATTAGGGACACTTGTTCTTGCACAAGAACTGAGTTTAGTTCTCAGTACCCAGAGTGACTCACAGCTGCAACTCGGTTTAGGGGTCTCCTCTGAATTTGATGGCACGAGGCACACAGACAGTGCACATACACACATGAAAGCAAAGCACTCATACATATAAAAATAAAATCCTAAAGAAGAAATAAAAAAAAGAACAAAGGAAAATTAATATTCAAAAAATGTAAGTGTGAGCTGGGCATTGTGCCCATGTCTTTAATCCCAGCACTCAGCAAATGCCAGGACAACGAGGGTCACATAGAGAGACTGTGTCTCAAAAACAAAAAAAAAGGAAAGAAACAAAACAAAATACGGAAGTGTGAAAGATATGGCTCTTCAGTTAAGAGCCCATATTCGGATCTAAGGCCTATGACACCTGCATTCATTGCACCCCTCCCCATAATTAAAAACAGTATTTTTTTTAAATGGAAGGGGAATGGGAGTGTGGCTCAGGAGGAATCAGGAGGACAAGATTTGAGTGTGACCCATATGAAGGAGGAAGGCAAGGGCCAAGTCCACAAAGTCATCTTCTTGCCACCATGTGTACACCATGGCACAACTCCACTGTCGCACACACACATGCGTGCACACACACAATTTTGTTATAAAGAAAGAGACACTAGTTAGTGGCAAAGTAGAAATCAAATTCTAATTGGATCCCAGATTCTATGCTCATTTCATTAGCTGTCAAAGTCAGAAACTATAAAATCACAGCACCGGAGAGCATTTCCTAATGGGGTATGAAATAATGGCATCCATGCCTGAATCTTCCTAAGGTAAAAGGAGCAAAATACGGTAGAATGCTCCTGGAATAAGATGAGGTATTGGTGTACCAGTACAACCCAGATCTAAGCTTGAGTTTGTTAAATACTATCAATTTGATATCATCAATTCTCCATTATAAGCCTTCTCAGGGCCTGGCCTGGATGTACAAGACTTGAAATCTCAGCTTCTTGGGAGGCTAAGACAAGAAGGACATCAAGTTCAAATCCAGTGTTGGTAAATTGATAAGACCTTATCTCAAAATAAAAAAGTAAAATGAGTGAGAGCTTGGGATTAGTTCAGTGGTAGAACACTGGATAGCATGAATAAAACCCTGGGTTCAATTCCCATTACACACACACACACACACACACACACAAAAAAAAAAAAAAAAAAAGTTCTTTTAGTAAAATGTGAATTATAACCCTGGCCTCCATATCTTAAAGGCTAATGTATAAACAGTAACACAATATAGTTAAGTCATCAATCATATACATGGGGTAGATTCTAGCTCATTGCAGAACTTGATTTATGAGTGCTTATTTCTTCATGCATAAAATGTGAACATATGGAGCCCAGATCATAGAACACTGCGTGGATTAAGGGGGCCTTTGCAGGTAATGCATTTAGCAGAGTTGTCATCTTGCAACTATTCAGTAACTTTATTAATTATTGCTCTCATCATGGGACACAGAGTTGAAAAAAGACATGACTTCAAATATCATACAAGCCCAGAATATGAGCGAGGGGAAGAACAGTGACTTGGACAAAGATCGCAAAACCCGAGAATCGAGATTAGCTGAGCCTGGGGCAGGCCTTTAGGAAAGATTCTGGAGGAGTGATCTTTGAGTTGGATCCTGAAGAATAAGAAAGCTGAGGATGGAGCGGCCGGTTAGGACCGGACTTTCAAGAGACAGATCTGGTGCAAAGCCGTCGGGACGCAGGGAGCTGCAAAGCTCGGGGGAGCACGAAGTGAGATAGATCTCCACGGAGCGCAGCGTCCTAGCGGGACAGCCCTGGCTACCGGTTGTGGGCTACCCTGGTGTGAAGTTCTCCGGAGCGGTGGCTGCAGCAGACAGGCCGGCAGGCCGAGACCCCTAGGACTGGTCCCAGCCCCTCTCTGGGCATGGGGCTCCTCCCGGGAAACAGCAAGCCGCTGCCCAGGCAAGATCCCTGCGGGCTCTGGGCCTCGGATCGGACCGTTACACTCAGCACCTCCCGCCTACCCAAGACCCACCTCACCACCGCCGGTTTCCGGTAATCCCGAAGTGCTTCTCAGCAACTGCAGAAACTACACAGCACCCCGCAGGCCAGGCCCCAGCGGCCATCAGGCCCCGCCCCCCAAAACTCCCGCCCTTTCGCGGGGGCCGCCCAGCGGAGCCCAGCGTCCCGAGCCAGCGCTCGGATGCAGGGACTGTCGCCATTTTAGGTACTGGCAGCCAACTTCCTAGAGAGGCTCAAAAGGAAAGAGGGAGTATAGTGAGACACACGATCGCTCTCCAAAAATAGACACAGCCACAGTCTTTGAATCCTAGCACTGAACGTTCTGAGAGGAGTAGAAACTTTCACTTCCCTTCTGCTGCCTGTGGCTTCAGAGTTAAGTAATGCGCACGCGTGAAACCAAGGGCTAGGTGCACCTGCGCACGATTGCGCCCACCGAGCCTAGTGTAGTAACTGCTTGAGAGTTTAATTGCGATTAAATCTGGACGAAAGACTACTTTCCATCTTTCCCGACCCTCCACGGAACCTAAGTCAACACAACATCCACAAACAATTTATTGTCATTTGGAATACTCGGTAGTCCACAAGCCTTTGCACAGTATTGCTTTTTGAATGGTTTAAATGCCTGGAGAGCTACAATTTGTCCAGTTATGACTTCCTCTATATGATTACTTTCCGCTGTAAAATGGGAGTTCTTTTAATAACATATTGTAATACACTATTAATGCATTTTCTTTCTTTTCTTTTTTCTTTCTTTCTTTTTCTTTTTTTTTTTTTAAGATTTATGTAGGAATGCTCTATCTGCATGTATTCCTTTATACCACAAGAGGGCATCAGATCCCACTAGAAATGGTTGTGAGCCACTATGTAGTAGTTGGAAATTGAACTCAGGACCTCTGAAAAACCAGTCAATACTCCTAACCGCTGAGCCATCTCTCCAGCCCTTAAGACATTTTCTTAGCCTGGAAATTCCATTTGTCTGGCTCCTGGTTGTCTCTAGTTTAGTAGAGACAAAAGACAAACAAGCAAACAAAAAATTAACAACGAAACGCAGCTTTTAAGTGTATACTTAGATTCCATCTCTGAGGTGTCAGTACACAAAGTCTAAAGCCAAGAATCTCATTGCAAATACCCCCAGATGATTTTGCTCTATGGACACTACCTGAGATTGAGTTCCTTGAGGATGCAGGGCACTTCTTGATCATCTCTGACTCTAGCACCCAATACAAGGGCTGGCATCGCAAAACAGATACTCAGGAAGTATTAAGTGCGTGTGTACACAAGAGAACCAGTTGGCTGGGTGGTGATGGCACACACTTACTCCCAGCGACAGAGGAGGTGGATCTCTGAGTTGTAGGCCAGCCTGGTCTATAGGTTGAGTTCTAGGACAGCCAGGGGTACACAGAGAAACCCTGTCTCAAAAAACTAAGAGAGGGGTGGGAAGAAAGAATTAAGATACATAAGGAATCTGAGAATGGAACACTTTGTTAAACACCTCACAACTTTTATGTGATTTGAGTGATTTTATCTGAACTAAGGTCCACGCTTGGCATGCAAGCATTCTTACCCTCTGAGGCATCTATTTATAGGTAGGAACCTTTTTGTTCGTTTGCTTTGTTTTTTGAGACAGGATTTTTCTGTGTAACCCTGGCTGTCCTGGAACTCACCTTGTAATCTAGGCTGGCCTCGAACTCTGGGATCCACCTGCCTCTGCCTCCTGAATACTGGGATTGAAAGTGGGCACCCGGGGCTGGAGAGATGGCTCAGAGGTTAAGAGCACTGACTGTTCTTCCAGAGGACCTGAGTTCAATTCCCAGCAAAACCAGATGGTGGCTCACAACCATCTATGATGAGGTCTGGTGCCCTCTTCTGTAAAACTGTATGCATAATAAATAAATAAATCTTTAAAAAAAAAAAAAGAAAGAAAGAAAGTGGGCACCCACACTGCCCAGCTCAGCCCTGATTTATTACATTATGTTTAAAAGCTTTTTATGTGTATCATGTGAATGCACACACGTGGAGATCAGAGAAGGCATTGCAGGAGCTGATTCTGTCCTTTGTCTGTGGGTTCCAGAGAGCAAGCTAACATCATCGGGCTCTGTGGCAAATGCTTTTGTCTGCTGAGCTATCTTACAAGCCCCTTAATGGTTACTTTGGGGGTGAAGTAGAGTAGCTTGATTGGTTCTGAAAAACAAGCTATCTAGAGCAGGAGGAAGAAACACACCCCACCATAGAGAACTCAGCCCAGAGAAACAATCCCACGAACCCAGCACAAGAATGTTCTCTGTTACCGTATTTGGAACAAAGAAAAACAAACCAACCTGAATGTTCACCATACCGGACCTTTCTGCCTCTAGATCGTTTTACCTATTTTGCCCTCTCCCTAAACCACTATTCTCCTGCTCTCTTACCTTTCTTTCAGCTGTTGGCTTAACTGGTATTTTTTATTTATGTTTTTAGACAGGATTTTACTATGTAGCCCCAGCTGGCCTCAATCGAACTCATAGAGTTGGCCTGCCTCTGCTGGGATTAAAGGAACACACCACCAGGTCACCTCAATGCTTAAAGCGGAGGAGCATGCTTTCTACAGTGAAACTCCAGCAGCTGACGGGTAAAATTGCAAGCCTGTGCAAGTCTGAGTATCTGTGTTAGATCCCAGGAAGCATAAGGTAGAAGAAAGGAACTGACTCCCAAAAGCTGCCTTCTGACCTCTGCACATATGCCAAGGCACATGTACACCTGTGCCCATGTAATCACACACACACACACACACACACACACGACCTTTAATGAAATAATTTTTAAAAAGTGAGATTTGGGGGCTGGAGAGATGGCTCAGCGGTTAAGAGCACCGTCTGCTCTTCCAGAGGACCCGGGTTCAATTCCCAGCACCCACATGGCAGCTAACAACTGTCTGTAGTTCCAGTTCCAGGCAAAACACCAAGGCAAATAAATAAATAAAGTTTAAAAAAAAAAAAAAAAGTGAGATTTGCTCTGTGTTTTTTCATCATGGTTCTCTGTTTCTTTTATAATGATTCTATTTTTTATTTGCTGACTTCGTATTTTCATACTTTTATTCTATAAAATTTAAACTTCATGAAGTTTTGAGAATGAATTATTCTGAGTGTTTCTCATATAGTCTGACAATTGTTTAATAATTATTCATCAAATTGAATAAGTCAGGGCCTCCTCGGGTTTAAAAAAGATACTGAGATAGATATTGGTCAGCAGGGGCTGAGAGTGTGGCTCAGTTTAGTGTGCTTGCCCAGCATTTGTGAAGCCTGGGTCTTATAGAACTGGGCATGGAAGGCAGGCCTGTAACCCCAGCATTTGAGAGGTAGAGGCAAGAGTTATCAGAAGTTCAAAGTCATTGTCAGCAACATAAAGAGTTTCAAAGCCAGCCTGGACTACATGAGACCCTGTCTCAAAAACCTAAAATTAAAACATAAAAAAAAACCCTCAAAATTAAAACAAAAAAATCTATCATCAAGCCACCATTATTCTTTAGGGAGTGGATGTAGGTTTCAGATTACCAAAATATACCAAAGGTATATACCAAAAGTGTCAATGAAGTAAAAATCAATACCAAATAGTAATCATTGACCTTTGTAAAGGTCATGTACTTCCTAATTTATCCATTGACCCAGCAAGCATGTATCAGACAGTTGTTACATTCCACTATCAGATAATAACACAAAGTGTTAATGATCCTTTGGAAACTCTATGAAAATATAATAAAGTGAGACCACTGGGAATGCCTGGGCCAAAGCAGAAAGTGGAGTTCCTGATGCAGAAAAATGGGTGACATTGTCCCCTAGAGATTGTCTAGGTACACAGTAGGTACATCAGCCTTTGAGCATCTTGCAAAGTGCAAGGAGCATTTGGGACATCAGATAAAATTAAACTGGACATAGAGTCTCAGTAGCCATACTGGGGAAGAGGAAGGGGAGGAGAGAGAAAGAGAGAAGGGATGAGCTAAAGAAGAACTGACTTCAGTCCCCTCCTGTAAACGCAAGGCTTCCCTTACATCTCTGGGAATTCGCCTTTGGGCAGGTCTAATAGTGGCCCTGCACTCACCCAACCTCCTGCTTCTCTCTTTCTTTCTCTCTCTATCTTTCTCTGTCTTTCTTTCCACCCTCTCTTCTTTGTTTTCTTTCCTCTCTTTCAGGGGGTGGTAGACCAGGCTGTCCTTGAACTCACAGAGATCCACCTGCCTCTGCCTCCCGAATGCTGGGATTAAAGGGGTGAGCCACCACCTGGCTAATAAAGTTTTTACACTTCTTATCCATTAAATATCAACTGGGGTTCTTGGAGTTTGGAGACTGTTTTGCCTTGCTTTATATTTTGTTTTACATTTATTTATTTATTGACAATTTTCAGGGGTTAGTTCTCTTCTCTTATGTGAGTTCTAGGAACTGAACTCAGGATGTCAAGACAGCAAGTACCTTTTCCTGTAAATTCTCTTGTTGCCCTCTGCTACGATTCTTGGTATTTTTGTTTCTACTAGGGTTTTATTTTGTTGTTGTTTGTTTGTTTGTTTTGGTTTTTGGTGTTTTTTTTTTTTTTTTTTTTTTGGATATATACAGTGTCCTGCTTGCTGGCCAGAAGAGGGCACCAGATCTCATCATAGGTGGTTGTGAGCCACCATGTGTGTGGTTACTGGTGATTGGACTCATGATGCTGAAAGATCGGAAGAGCAACCAATGCTATTAGCCTCTGAGCCATCTCTCCAGTCCTCTACTGGAGTTCTTATATGCTATGTGGAGGGTAGAGTTTACTTGCTTAACGTCAGAAATTTCTGACTGGGCCTAGGAGGTCCAGACCCAGTGTCCCACAGCAACTTAGTCTCAAATAACACAAAGGCTTATATTAATTATGACTCAGGCTCATTACTTTGCTAACTCTTATACTTTAAGTTAACCCATATTTTTATTTATGCTTAGCCACACAGCTTGACACCTTTTTGCTCACTGCAGCATTCTCATCCACTCCCTCTGTGTCTTACTGCCCTCTCCTGGTCCCCAGAATTCTCCTAGTCTGCTTGCCACGTCCCTACTTCATGTCAGCTACTTGTCAAATCAGCATTTTATTAAACTAATAGGAGTGTCAAATCTTTACAGTGTACAAGAGCATAGTCCCACAGCACTTGCTTGTATATTTTAAATTATTTGTGCACATGTGTGCAGGAGTGAATGGGTGTGTGCACATGTGTGCAGGAGTGAATGGGTGTGTGCACATGTGTGCAGGAGTGAATGGGTGTGTGCACATGTGTGCAGGAGTGAATGGGTGTGTGCACATGTGTGCAGGAGTGAATGGGTGTGCATATTGTGGTGCTTGTTTGGAGGCTGGAGCACAACTTTTTGGGAGCCCATTCTCCTGTTCTTGCTGAGATAGTCTCCAGTGTTTCTGCTGCTGTACCATGTACTGTAGACCATCTGGCTAGGAGCTTGTCAGTGAATCCCACCTCCTCCCATCTTTCTGCAGGACTGCTGGGATTACATAGTCCAGCCATTGCATCCGGCTTTTTGTAGGTGTCAGGGACTGAATTTAAGTCATCATAGTAAGTGGCATGCACCTTTACCCACTGAGCCATCTCATCAGCCCGTTTGTTTTATTTTTTAGACAAAGTCTTGGGTATATAGTCCAAGCTGACCTTAAACTTATGATCCTCCTGCCTCAGCTTCTTGAGTGCTTGGATTACAAGCTTGCATCACCATACCTGATCTGGGAGATTGAATCACTACAATCTAAGACCATAGAGTGCTCTGGTTGTGCCTGTCTACATCACCCTCTATCTCCATCCTCGTGGTTGGTTCTGAGATCCTTGCTGGAGACCTTGTCTGTGAGTTTGTAAATAAGAATAAGAATATCCAGGTGCCCAATTCCAGGAGTCTGACTGGTGCCATTCCCACCTCTCCAAAGAAGTTCCCAGACTGGGTTGTCAGGGCTACCAGTGGCCACATATACCCTGGCTTATATAATGGCTGGCACATCCCTTCTCTCTCATGCCACCCAGACATCCGAGCTGCCAGTTCCTGCTGTGAAACCTTCTCCTTTCCTGAGACCTCTGGGACCCCCTCACTCTGCATAGTGTGAACTCTCCTCAGAGTGCCTGCTATACTGCTATCTCTCTGTCCATGGCACTCATAACTCTTCTATTAAATTTCTTACTCCCAAAGGACAATCCACCCCAGTGTTCTCCTTGTATCCCATACTCGAGGGCTTTTAGAATTCAGATGCGAGAATATCCAGCAAGAATCTAAGGTTTCTGAGCTCAAGAATGGCTGAGTATGGTGGCATAGACGTGTGATCCCAGCAGTAAGGACAGCATGATAAGATGTTCAAGATCAGCTGTGACTTTGAGGCCACACAGGGATGGATACACCATAGCCTTTCTCAGACAAAGCTTTCAGTCCCCCAGCTGTTACCTCTCTGAGGTAAAAAGCTTGAAATTGGGAAGAGGTAGGATTTTCTGTCTTTCTTTAAGACACATGCATTGTCAACTATATAGACTCACCTCTGGTTTGAGATCATCTTGTCTAACACTGCTATGTAAGGATAATTTTGGTTTTTGTTGTTTCTGTGTGTGTGTGTGTGTGTGTGTGTGTGTGTGTGTGTGTGTGTACTACCTGTATGCAGTACCCTTGAAAGCCAGAAGAGGGCACTAGATCCCTTTGAGAAATAGTTATCAGGAGGGGTTTGGTGGCACCTGGATATTCTTATTAGGAACAGAACTCAGGTCCTCAGGAGTAATAAGTGTTCTTAACCATCGAGCCATCTCTCCTGCCCCCTTTCTCTCTCTCTCTCTCTCTCTCTCTCTCTCTCTCTCTCTCTCTTTCCCTTCTTCTTTCCTTCCTTTCTTTCATCCTTTCTTTTTTTGATACAAGGGCTTACATAGCTTATGCAATGACTTTGAATAACTTATGCATGTATGTGTGTATGGATGCATGAGGACCTCAGGTGTTGTGCTGCCCATATGGAGGACAGTGGAGGAGAGGGAACAATGTTGGAGTCAGTTCTCTTCTTCCACCTTTATGCAGGTTCTGGGGATCAAGTCATCAGGCTTGCACAGCAAATGCTTTTCCCATGTACTAAACCATCTCAAGGGCCCCTAGCTATTACTCTTGACTTTGTATCAGACCTATTCTATTGCTTTGCTTTGAATAGTCTCCTTGATGCTTTTGCGATCGATGTGAGCCTTTATCTTAGTTCCTGGAATAAGAGGTCAAGAGCCTGGGATGTGGTAATATACACCTTTGATCCCAGCACTTTGAGGCAGAGACAGACAAATCTCTGGAAATTTGAGGCCAGCCTGGTCTACATAGAAAGTTCCAAACCAGCCAGGGCTATATAGAGAAACCTAAGGAGAACCTGATCTGCTCCCAAGTGCCACCACAGCAGTTAATGTGGTGATGGAGATTGTGGCGATAGTTTTATGTCAAATTGACACAAGCTACAGTCCTCTGAGAGGAGAAAACCTCCATTAAGAAAATATTTCCATAAGAGGGTGCTGTAGAACTGAGAAGTAGTAGCACACACTTTTAATTCCAG
Source organism: Sigmodon hispidus (assembly GCA_004025045.1). Lineage (NCBI taxonomy): Eukaryota > Metazoa > Chordata > Mammalia > Rodentia > Cricetidae > Sigmodon > Sigmodon hispidus. The sequence goes on along the minus strand of PVIH01001091.1, from coordinate 204,806 downwards.
CATTCAGGAGGCAGAGGCAGACAGTTATCCATGAGTTCAAGAGAGCCCCAGGACAGCCAGAGCTGTCTCAAAAAAAAAAAAAAAAAAAAAAAGAAAAGAAAAGAAAAGAAAAGAAAAAAAAACATCTGGCAGAGATTCTGACCACCACTGGTAACATAAGTGCTGATGTTTTGGTTTTGAGACAGGTTTGTGTGTGTGGGGGTATTCTAGTATTCGATGTGTAGACCAGGCTGGCTTTGAACTCAGAGATCCACCTTCCTCTGCTTCCTGAGTGCTGAAATTAAAGGTATACATCACCATGTTCAGCCATACTTCATTTTTAAAAATAATTATTTTATTCATGATTGTGTGTGTATATCTGTGTGTCTATGTGGTGTTGACCATGTTTAAATACACGTGCCTAAGGAGTCAAGTGGGAGTCAGATCCTCTGGAGCTGGAGTTCTAGGGACCTGTGAGTCAGTCACCCATGTGGTTGCTCAGAACTGAACTCAGGTTCTTTTGGAAACAGTACTCATTCTTAACCACTGAACCATGTCTCCAGCCCCCCAAAAACTTTATTGTTATTTTTGTCATATAATATTACTAAAATAAGGTACAGAGAGATTAAATAATTTAAATGAGGGCTGGAGACATGGCTAAGAGGTTAAGAGCCCTGGCTGCTCTTCCAGAGGTCCTGGTGACTCACAACCCTCTATAATGAGATCTGGTGCCCTCTTCTGGCCTGCAGGCATACATATAGGGGGAACAAAGTATACATAATAAACAAATAAATAAATCTTAAACAAAAAAGGTTTAAAAATAATTGAGATCACAAAGTTGATCTTGAGGCTCTGAGGTTTATTTGAAAGTTGGTAGCTTCATATTAATAATCCTCCACTTGATTCTCCAATGTTCTGCAAATAAAACTGAACTCACTGTTCATGGTCTACAAACCCACACTGGTATGGTTCTGACACTTCAGACTTGATCTCCTATGTCACACACACACACACACACACACACACACACATACAGAGAGAGAGAGGCATGCACGCCACTTCGGCAATACCAGCTTTCCTTGGTTTCTCTTTTGTGCCCAACACATTCCTACCTTGGGGCCTTGGCATTTGCTTCATCTGGAATGATTTTCCCCAGACTTCAGTAAGCCTCCATGTGTCTCAGTCTCTGCTGAAATGCCATCCCTCAGGGAGACACCCCTTACTGGAACAGACACTATATCAACTCTTTTGTCTCCTACACAGCACTTAGAATTCCCTCCAGCTGGGCATTGATTTGTCTCTTTCACCAGAATTTGAACACAGACTTTGACGCCTTGTTCATTGCTATATAGCCAGTGCACATAATTAAGCAAATAAATGAATGAATACACAAGGCTGGTCAGCTAGCAAGAGGCGGACATGGGACACAAATATGCTGTCCCATCCCCGAGTCCATTGCTCAGTTACTGTGCAGTGTTGGTTTGACTCGAGATCTCAGGAGGACGAGATGCATTTGAAACTTCTCAAGTGCTTGAATAAAACAAGGGATTATTATTCTTCAGTTCACTCTTTGCTTGTCTAGTAATACTTTGGCTTACTGGCTTTATAAGGATGTTTTGTGAGGTGCCAATGAGATAATGGATGGGGAAATATTTAAAGAAGTTAAAGGCTTTACATAGTGGAAGGGCCTGTAAAGATTATTTCCATGCCAGTGGCTTCCCAAGGCTCCCATCCTCTACCTTAGGTTTGACATTAATATTGCTGACAGGAATGGGGGAGGGAAGGAGCCACAGGGGACCTAGAGACTCTGTGTCCCAGTAATTAAACATGTCGGGACTGAAGCGTAGCCAGCAGCAGCATCTGGTTGCAATTACCAGAGGGGACCAAAGTGATTAGTCACCTTTATAGTAAGTGCCAGGCAGGAACTCTGGGCTCCTCCCTGGAGAGGGCCTTCCATCCAGATTCTGAGGTTTTTTTCCCCTTGCTCCTACCCAACTCCTGGGAGTCCCCTTGTCCTCAGACAATGGCCCCTGTCTGGGACTTCTCTGTGTCCTTCAAATTCCAGACCATTGGGTGAGTCCTTGGCTGAAAGTTAGACTCCATAATGTCTCTGTCCTACTACCTTATCACTTATGGTCACATCCTAGAGCAAGATTCTTGGTATAACACACTGAAAATGACCTAGGAGATGCTTCAGTGGATAAAGATGCTGCTGCCCACCTGATGATCCGAGTTTGATCCTGGAGACTCACATGGTGGAAGGAGAGACCAGCTTCCCTAGGTTATCTTCTGACCTCTACTACATACAAGTAGAAATCAAATTTTAAGTAAGACCTTGGTCCCAGAGCTCAGGAGGCAGAGGCAGGTGGATCTTTGTGAGTTGGAGGTCAGCATGGTCTACAGGGTGAGTTCCAGGTCAGTGAGAGCTACATAGTGAGGGCTGGTCTCAAAAACTAAAAAAGAGGGGCTGGAGAGATGGCTCAGCGGTTAAGAGCGCCGTCTGCTCTTCCAGAGGACCCGGGTTCGATTCCCAGCACCCACATGGCAGCTAACAACTGTCTGTAGTTCCAGTTCCAGGCAAACACCAAGGCAAATAAATAATAAATAAATAAAGTTTAAAAAAAAAGAGAAATCAATTTTTTAAAGAGTTATTTATTATGTATACAGTATACAGAAGAGGGCACCAGATGTCATCATAGATGGTTGTGAGCCACCATGTGCTTGCTGGGAATCAAACTCAGGACCTCTGGAAGAACAGTCAGCATCCTCTGGAAGAAAAGTCAGCATTCTTTTTTTTTAAAAAAACTTCATTTATTTATTTATTTGCCTTGGTGTTTGCCTGGAACTGGAACTACAGACAGTTGTTAGCTGCCATGTGGGTGCTGGGAATTGAACCCAGGTCCTCTGGAAGAGCAGAGGATGCTCTTAACTGCTGAGCCATCTCTCCAGCCCCGAACAGTCAGCATTCTTAACATCTGAGCCATCTCTCCAGCCCTCGAGAAATCAAATTTTTAAATGTAATTTTTAAAATTTTAGGAAATAGATGGGCATGGTAGTACACACCTACAATTCCAGGATGCAGGGAGTAGGGGAAGGGTTTAAGTTTGCCAGGCGGTGGTGGCACACATCTTTAATCCCCGCATTCAGAGACAGAGGCAGGCAGGTCCCTGAGTTTGAGGCCAGCCTGGTTACAAATTGAGCTCCAGGGGATTCAGTGATCTTCTCTGGCCTCCCAGGGCATCAAACACACACACACACACACACACACACACACACACACACACACACACACACACAAATGCAAATACATAATTTTTAAAAAGTAATTTAAACTTTTGATTTAGTTATCTGTAAAACAAAGGAGGTTAAATGTACCTTTAGCAAAAGCTGTTCAGAGTAGGGCATGGTTATAAAGTAAGATATTTAAAGTACTAGAAGACAAAGGCTGTGTGTCATGGAAAAAAAGGTCCTCAGAAGGGGTAACTGTTATTAACATTTCTCAGAGTTTTTAAAAATTACATAGTATTTATTTATTCTGTGTGTATGTATGCATGTGCTCAGAGAGATGGGGAGCCTGTGAGAGCTTGTTCTCTTCTCCCCTATTTTGTGGGACCTGGGATCAGACTTGTCAGGCTTGGTGGCCAGCACTCTTAGCCAACTGAGCCATCTCCTTCACCGTCTTCTCAGGCTTTTAATAGTTTATCCCACCGAATACCCATGAGAGCTCTTTTTGGGACAGTAATGTCAGTACCCCTATTCAGAGCTGCAGACAGTTGGAGGGCTCTCCAAGATCACGTAATGTTCAACAGGCAGAACCACCATGGTTCAAATCCAGGTCTGTCTGTGAAATCCTTGATCTTTATCAAACCACATACTGTCTGCATTGACTCGTTCACAGCTTTGTGGATTGAGCTTAGAAAATACTTAGTCAGTAGCTAGACAGTGTCTCTCTCTTTTAGGGACCCAGAGTCCAGTGAAAAAGGCAGGATATGTTGGAAATGATGGCTTTTTAGCCTCAGCAAGACAAACAGCATATGGCTTCTCTTGTATTATTATCTAGATTTTTTTTATTTTAAACTTTATTTATTTATTTATTTATTTATTTATTTATTTATTTGCCTTGGTGTTTGCCTGGAACTGGAACTACAGACAGTTGTTAGCTGCCATGTGGGTGCTGAGAATCGAACCCGGGTCCTCTGGAAGAGCAGATGGTGCTCTTAACCGCTGAGCCATCTCTCCAGCCCCTATTATCTAGATTTTTATATATGGCTTCAAAGTAGAAGAGGAACCAGTGGTCCCTCTAAAGGGACTAGTGGGAAGACGTGGGAACAGGAAGGTAACGGGTGTGGGGGGGAGGGACATGAACTTTCTTTCATATTCAGAAGTTACATATTTAAATATATAGAGATATAACAGAAAGCAGAAAGGGTACTTGGGCAGAAGAAGGAAGGGGTCTGGGCTGGGGGAGGTGATAGGGAGTGAATAACATTAAAGTGTAAGAATATGCATGTATAAAAATACCATAATGAAACCCATCATTTATTCTAATTTTTAAAAAGAAATAATAAAAAAGAAAATGATGGTGTTTTTTTTAAAGGACCAGTTTTAGAGTCATTCATACGACACACACTGAGAATCTGCTATGTGCTGGGCTCTGTGCCAAGCCCTGGGAATAATTGAAAGACAAATATGGTACAGTGTAGTTATAATCTAATGGGATAGACAGATATGTACATAAATTATGATAGGCATAAGGAATTCAGTTAAAATAAAACCATGAAAAAAGCACACAGGCTGGAAAAACTGACCTGCGCTGGAGATGGGGGCAGAGGCAGAGGCTGGGTGGATTTGAACACTGACAGCAGGAAGAGATGGCTGTTTGGGAGCTTCATGCCTTTCCTGGCTTTGTGTAGCAGCCAGCACATGGGCAGCTCTTGTTCAGTGGGGAGGCTTTACATAGGGGTGAGCTGGGATGGAGAGATTCTGGAGGCTAAGAAGTCAGTTCTAAGGGAATTAGCAGGTACAAGGATGCGGAGGACGGATGGTGATAGATGATAGGAGGGAGATGCCAGAGAGGACTGTACAAGAAGATGAGCTGGAATCAAAGACAAGAGCCATGGATGGACCTGGATGACCGGAGGGCCTGGCATCCTCCAAACTCCCTGAGCAGAGCAGGTGTGCCTTGATCCTTTGAAGTGGGCCCCTAGGAGTGATCAATGAAGCTTGGAGTGGCTGGGTCAGTGAACTAGGAACATCATGGGGAAAAAGAGAGCTTTGGCTCGTAGGATTCTGTCTCAGCACCCATGTCAGGGTGGTTCACAGCTGCCACTCACTCTGGCTCCAGGGGACCTAATAATACCCTTCTGGTCTCCTCTGGCACCCTCTTTCCACACATACACATAAACAAAATAAATATTTAAAAAAGAAAGAAAGAAAAAAGACTTGCAGCCACTTAGATATTGAGAGTGAGGACTTTGTTTGGTGTTGTCTTGGTGAGGGCTTTGTGCACACTAACCATGCACGCGCGGGACATACCTAGTTTCCAGCAGAGAGTTTTTAGAAGCCAACTTTAGCGTATGAATGGATCTGTTAGGTCAGCTCCAAGAGCAGGGGATTAATAAGAAAGGCTAGAGTTCGTGGTACAGTTCTATAATCCCACTCTGTAACCAAGGAGGTAGAGGTACAGGATCAGGACTTCAAGAGCAGCCTCAGCTAACATTGTAAGTCCAAGGCCAGCTTTCGCTACAGGAAACACTCTCAAGAAAAGGAAGGGAAGAGAATGTGCCCTGGAGTGGAGCTCTGTGGCAGAGCTGGCCTGTTGTGCTTGAGGGGGACCTGGGGTTTCATCCTCATCATCACTACTCTCAGTGCATGAAATCATTCTACGGGAAACTGCTCACCCTTCTCCATGATCCTGGGTAAATTGCCCACGGCTCTGGGACACTGGTTCTCCAAAGGAAGGATGTTAAAGTACTTTAGCAAGGTACTTTATGGAAATTCTTAATGCTAGGTGGTGTCACATGCCTGCAATTTCAGGGTCTTGTAGGTGTACAATCAGGAGTTCAAGGCCAGCCTTGGGTACATAGGGAATGAGACTGTGTCTAAAGAAGAAGAGGAAGAGGAGCACTGGAGCTGAGCAGGAATTCAGTTTCCTTCACTAAATACTAAAAAAGCAGCCCATGAGAAGGTGCTCTTCCAACCTCCTGCAGGGGTCGCTGCTGCCTTAGGCTGGGGCTGCCGCCTCTGGCCTCAGCCAATTTCTTCTAAGAAAACTGGCGGTCTTTGCCTGGGTAGTGGCTGAATACACACACCGTGGACCTGTTTTCAGTCAAGGGGGCTGCAGGATGGCGGCAGTGCTTAGCCAATGGCATTTAGTGGAGGTGGTACAGTGGGCACTGTTTTTTGGTATGTGTGTGTGTTTTTCTGTTTCTGGGTCACGAGTTTATTAAAATAAAAGAAACTGTGGGTAAATGCTGCCATCTGTGTTGCCCCCCAACACACACACACACACACACACACACACACACACACACACTCCAGGTCCCAGACTAGACAGGATTGAAACCGCTTTACAGACACTTTCCAAACACTCCCGAAGACTTCACTGAAAACCTAGTTCGCATACTTAGTGCCTGCAGATTGCAACTCTCTGCTTCGCATCTCCTCTCAGGATGGTGGGGTGCTCCAGGAGGTGGAGGTGAAGACCCCTGAGTGTGCTCTGGGATGGGGAGGCCCCCTAAGCCTGAGTCCCCCTATGGGGCTCTGAGCCAAGAGCCCCCGTGAGCCGTGGCCTCCAAAGGGCAGCGGTGATTTTTTTCACATAAATATATCGCACTTAAATGAATTTAGACAGCATGACATCAGAGAGTAATTAAATTGGTTTGGGTTGGAATTCCGTTTCCAATTCCTGAATTCAGGTTTGTAAAAGATTTTTCTGAGCACCTGCAGGTTTGTGTGTGTGTGTGTGTGTGTGTGTGTGTGTGTGTGTGTGTGTAAGTATTTTCACTGGAAAGGATTCAAAATTAGAGGGAAAAAAAACTGGAGCGCACAGGCAGCAAGCATTACGCCATTCTTCCCTCTTGGAAAAATCCCTCAGCCTTATACAAGCCTCCTTCAAGCCCTCAGTCAGTTGTGCAGGAGAAAGGGGGCGGTCGGCTTCCTCCTTTCAAGAACGAGTTATTTTCAGCTGCTGACTGGAGACGGTGCACGTCTGGACACGGGAGCATTTCCACTATGGGACTGGATACAGACACACGCCCGGCGGACTTCAAGACGCTCACACTGAGGAGAAAGCCCTGCCTGCTGCTGCTGCTCCTGCTGCTCCTGAAGACCCGCTCCTTTCATGGTTTTTCCTGCCAAGCCAGAGACACCTTCGCTGTCCCTGCCTTTCTCTGTGGTGTCAGCCAGCGGCTAGCCAGAGGATGAGACTCCTCAAACTGCTCACTTTTTTGCTTTGGCACCTGGTTTGGCTGGACCTGGAATTCATCTGCACTGTGTTGGGTGCCCCCGACTTAGGCCAGAGACCCCCAGGGGCCAGGCCAGGGTTGGCCAAAGCAGAGGCCAAGGAAAGGCCACCTCTGGCCCGGAACATCTTTAGGCCAGGGGGTCACAGCTATAGCGGGGGGCCCACCAATGCCAGGGCAAAGGGAAGCTCTGGGCAGACACAGGCCAAGAAGGATGAACCCAGAAAGATGCCCCCCAGATCCGGTGGGCCTGAAACCAAGCCAGGACCCCTTCCCCAGGCTAGGCAGGCTGCAGCACGGACTGTAACCCCAAAAGGACAGCTTCCTGGGGGCAAAGCATCCTCGAAAGCAGGATCTGCCCCCAGCTCCTTCCTGCTGAAGAAGACCAGGGAGCCTGGGACCTCTCGAGAGCCCAAGGAGCCGTTCCGCCCGCCCCCCATCACACCCCATGAATACATGCTCTCGCTGTACAGGACGCTGTCCGATGCTGACAGAAAGGGACGCAACAGCAGCGTGAAGTTGGAGGCTGGCCTGGCCAACACCATCACCAGCTTTATTGACAAAGGGCAAGGTGAGGGGGTGGGGGGGTGGGGAGGGTCACACAGGCCCAGGAGTTCCAAAGTCCTGGAGCGTGCAGTTGGGGGACAGTGTGTGTATCCAGCCTAGGGTGGGAGTCTGGAACTTACCCCATACATACCAAGTCCAGTAGTAGGGGCACCTAGGGATCACCAAGTCCAACTTCTGCAAGGTGCGTAATGGGCACCCAAGGGCAGAGAGGAGCAGAGATGTGCTGGCTGGATACTAGACTCCAAGATCCACTCTTGATTACTGGGTCATACTTTTGTGTGGGGTGCAACGCTAAAGTTTCTACACCTCAGCCTTTCTTCAGATAGCAGAGAGAACACAACCCTGTGGCTCTTCAACTTTACCCTCAGAGAGGTGGGAAAGGGATAGAATGTGTGAAGAAAACATATTATGCTGGAGTCACAGCTAACCTCGGGTCTAACTCCCACCGGGACCCTAGAAAGCCCCCTTCTCCCTGAGGTCTGTTTCCTGTATGTATCCTACTTGGGCATTGGACTGGGTGATGTCTCAGTGCTTTGAACTCTAACACCCTGCATCCCATCATCGCTTAAGCTGGTACCAGGGAGGATACTTGTCTCTCTTCTCTGGAGGTCTGCCCACCTGGCTCAACTCTTCCTCTCAGCTTGCTGTGTGTTCTCAGCAAATCCCTTCCCTTCTCAAAGCCTCAGGTTTGCCACAGCGCGGAGCGGGCAGGGCCGCTGGCAGTTGGCGAGGTGTCTTGCAGTTCACAGGCTCCGCTTGCTTCGGAGTCTCCGGACTTTGGCTGGCAGGGTGGGGGAGGGGCCAGAGAGTGGGAGAGGCTCCTCATTAGAGCGGGGCTGTAGGGGAAGGACACGGGGTGGGGGAGGTACAGAGGCAGCAGGTCTGGCAGAGGTGGGGGAGGTGGCCTGGCTGCCTGCCCAGCCAAGGAAAGCTGTGACCCCTCTAGGGCTCATAAAATAAGTCCTTGTGTCCCCCCAGCACTAAGGAAGCTTGGGGAGGGGGAGATGGAGAGTTTAAAGCCCTAATTAGTTACCTTCTAAAACAATATTTGAATATTCCCTAATGGCATAGTGGCATTTAGGAAGGAGGGCATGCTGATTCAGAGATACCACTGAGTTTCTCACACACACACACACACACACACACACACACACACAGAGAGAGAGAGAGAGAGAGAGAGAGAGAGAGAGAGAGAGAGAAAGAGAGACTTATATCTTATACACGTGGTAAATGAATTACATACATGCATACACGCATATATAGCATTATTTTTCAAGTATTCATAGAAGCCCAAGTGTACTTACATATGCCAATAGCATATATATTACCTTATATTCAATCATGAACCCAGTTGCACACACACACACACACACACACACACACACACACACACACAAATTGGAACACTCATGCATGATTGTTAGACTGGGAACTAGGAAAGTTGAGTGGTAGATTACCTGTGTTATTATTTCGATGTGTTACCTCCATCGTCAATTTACCGCCAACTCTGTGCTTTGCCTGTAACAAAAGTGCTCAGATCCTTAAGGTGGTGGAAGGGAGCTCAGAAAGGAAGGATTATTATCAAAGTCCTAGGCTGTTTCTTTTCCTCCCTGGCTAGATGACATTGAATGAATCCCCTAATTTACTTGGAGCTTCAGGTTCCTCCTCTGGAAAAGTGGATAATTTAAATGCTCCTACCACCTGTCTTACATATGGAAGATAATCATGCTGGATCTCGGATGAAGTGTGCACTCGTAAATGAAGTGTGCACTGGTAGAAGGCGATTAGCAGTCTGATGTCTTTAATACATATCCTCGACACGAGCATCAGGGACATTCAGATTGTGGGAAGTGGCACACCTACCTTCATTTGTAAGGGCTCTTGGTGGTTTGGGTGTTGGCTTCGGCCATAGTGGGCAAGAGGTTAGAGAAATCTCTTTTGAGTGAGAGACAGCTAGGTCAGCCCTGGAGGCCCAGAGGTGGCAGGCTGTCTTGGTTAAGTGACAGAAATGGACTGACTTCTGGCTGTCTTCTCCAGATGACCGAGGTCCTGTGGTCCGGAAGCAGAGGTACGTGTTTGACATCAGTGCTCTGGAGAAGGATGGGCTGTTGGGGGCTGAGCTGCGGATCTTACGGAAGAAGCCCTTGGACATGGCCAAGCCAGCGATCCCCAGTAGCGGGCGAGTTGCCCAGCTGAAGCTGTCCAGCTGCCCCAGCGGCCGGCAGCCGGCAGCCTTACTGGATGTGCGCTCCGTGCCAGGCCTGGATGGGTCTGGCTGGGAGGTGTTCGACATCTGGAAACTCTTCCGAAATTTTAAGAACTCAGCACAGCTGTGCCTGGAGCTGGAGGCCTGGGAACGGGGCCGGGCTGTGGACCTCCGTGGCCTGGGCTTTGAACGCGCTGCCCGACAGGTCCACGAGAAGGCCCTGTTCCTGGTGTTTGGTCGTACTAAGAAACGAGACCTGTTCTTTAATGAGATTAAGGCTCGCTCTGGCCAGGATGACAAGACTGTGTATGAATACCTGTTCAGCCAGCGGCGGAAACGGCGGGCCCCACTGGCCAATCGCCAGGGCAAGCGACCCAGCAAGAACCTCAAGGCTCGCTGCAGTCGCAAGGCTTTGCATGTTAACTTCAAGGACATGGGCTGGGACGACTGGATCATTGCACCCCTTGAGTATGAAGCCTTCCATTGCGAAGGGCTGTGCGAGTTCCCCCTGCGCTCTCACTTGGAGCCCACAAACCATGCAGTCATCCAGACCCTAATGAATTCTATGGACCCTGAATCCACACCACCCACCTGTTGTGTGCCCACACGGCTGAGTCCCATCAGCATCCTCTTCATTGACTCTGCCAACAATGTGGTGTATAAACAGTACGAGGACATGGTGGTGGAGTCTTGCGGCTGCAGGTAGCAGCGCTGGCCCTCTGTCTTCCAGGGTGGTACATCCTGAGAGAATCCCTCCCTCCACATGCTCCTGGAATCACAGAGGGGCTGTGAAGCTGCAGCCTGTGGGAAAGGGGATTCCAGCAGGCCTACTCTCTGGGTGTGATCTGGGCTAATGAGTCCCCCATCTGAAGATTTCTGCCCGTCTGCTCCTCTGACAGGCAGCAACAGGCCCAAAGAACGGACTCTGAGTGAGACTGAGATCTGGGAGAGTTCTTGAATGAGACTCAGTCACCATCTCTTCTGACTAGGGTCTCCTGCGTCTCCAGACTCTCCAGGGGAGCTGGTGCTATCCTAAGTACTTCATGGGACAGCTACAATGCCATCCCCTCTTTGAGTCATCTTTGTGCATGGTGACTTTCCACCCCTAGGGCAGAAGAAATACTCATTGTCCCACCTGGGGTCTAGGGGGAAGGACTTGGATAGGGGTGAAGAGTGTGAGCCTATTAGACTGTTAGATTAAAATGTACATTGATGAGATAAAAAGCTGAATCTTCATGCCTAAAGTTGTGGCAAATTTCTTGTTTATCCAGGGGACCCAGACCCTTAAGGAATTGCTAACCCTGAGAGTGAGGGTAGGCTGCCTCAGGTATAAACTGTTTCTCAAACTTGGACCCCACCCCCACTCCTGGGAACTGAAGCAGAATGGGGCAGAGAGTACAGCTGGTCAGGGCCAGTGCTCACCTCTAACCCCATTCCTGATCCTTCCAAAGGCCTGTTGGTCCCCAGCTCCTCCTGCTCCATTGGGGCCTAGCAAAGAGCTAGAGTTTTACATTCCTTAATCAAGTTCACTGTCTCCAAAATGAAGCTGTAAGAGAGGGGAGGAACCTTGATTTCCTTTAAAATCCTCTCCACCATCTGCCCAGTCCCGGCTCCCCTCTTTCATATCACAGGATTGACTGAGCTTCACTGAAGGGACCCCTACACCTTTTACTAGGAAGCTGGGCTGCCAAGGGTCTCCTCCTCCCTATGGCCTCATCCCATTTTTGCTGTTCACCACTGTTCTGGCAGGATCTGGTCTGGGACCCCCTGTAGCTCTCTGTGTGATCACAATATTTCACTGTTCACTCAGTTCCAGTCAGAAGCAGAGTCCCCGCTTTGCATTCACATTATACAAGTACATAATGACCACAAATCACTCATCTCCCTGCTGACTTCCGACAGACAGAAAATGCCAGGTACATCCTCACAGTTGCTTCCTGCTTGGAACTTGGCCCACAGTAAATGCTCACTTCATTTTCTTCACTCGAGTCTTTAGGGGGGTATGGGACATGAACGTTTAGAGAGGACAATCCTCTGGTGGGGAAACTTAGTCACCTGGATCCCAGAGTAGAGGCCTCAAGGCCAGATTCTACCTGCTAAAGAGAGATAATCAGGAAAACTCCAAGTCTCACCCAGAGGGCCTCAAAATTTTCCCCCTTCTCTCCAGCTAGATCTTTGATTCCCAGGGCTCCTAGCCAAAGCTGTCTCAAGAGTAGGGATCCCTGCCCAACAATGGGCAGGTCTTGTGTTGTCAGGACCTGAAGCAAGAGCCCAGTGCAGGGGGCAGCCTTCTTGTGAGCTGCCTTCTTGGTTTGGAGGCCATTACCTGTCCCCGAGGGGCCAGACTGGGTCTGGAACTGAGTTGTCTCTGTCTTGGCTCCGTTGTGCTTGGCTAGTACTGAGATTGAGAGCTCTGGAAGTAAACAAAAGAGCTGCTGCGGCAGACAGAGGCCTGGTGTGTGAGAGGAGAATGGGCCCAGAGGAAGGTGCCGGTGAGGCCAAGGAGACAAGTATGGACACAGAGAGTAGTGTAGGAGCGAGGTGGCCAGAATTCCACAGGCAGGCAGACAGCACAAGGGTCACAGTGGTGTTGGCCGCCCCAAGTACTTACTTCCTGGGTTGTCCATCTCTTGTTTCTTGGAAAGTTCTCCTTGTCTTAGCACCATTAGAGGATCACCTGAGTCCCAGAGCTCTTCCTATTGAAGGGCTAGGCTTTGAGTGAAGGCCCACAGTCCAGCTGGACACCCCTGAGGCCTTTCCCCCCCCCCACAGGCTGCCCTGCAGCTCTTTTTCTCAAAGGAGCACCCCAGACTTTACAGTCCCTTGATTCATCTCTAGACGTCCAATTTGACCATCTGGAGTGTCAAGAGTGCCCAACCAGAGATGAGGGCAATGGCCTCTTTGGAGAACTCTCCTTCCCATCACATCTGGCCACAGTCACAGGAAGCTGCAGGCTTACATAATACATTCTTGCCAAAGAGTAGAGAACTTTGGGGCTCAGAAGACCGCCCATTGGTAAAAGCAGGGGGACCCGAGCTTTGATCCTCAGCACCCACATAAAAATCAGAGTACAGCCTACCTGTCTGTAATCTCACTACTAGGGAGCTGGAGAAAGGCAGATCCCTGAGCTTGCTGGTCAGCCAACCCCGCTCAGTCTTTGAGCTTCAGATTTAATGAGAGAGACCCTGCCTTAAAACATAAGGTGGAGAGTGACTGAGGAAGACACCAGCCATCAACTTGTGGCCTCTTCATGAATACACATAACACACATGTACCCACAGTATATGTGTACTTCAGTGCTCATGTGCACACAAAGGCATACACCCACATGCACACACAAAAGCAACACAGGATTTCTATTCTCCATAATTCCCAGCTCTGAAAGGTTCAAAAGCTTGTGTAGTTTCTTTTTTTTTTTTTTTTTTAAAAAAAAAAAACTTGGGGCTGGAGAGATGGCTCAGCGGTTAAGAGCACCATCTGCTCTTCCAGAGGACCCGGGTTCAATTCCCAGCACCCACATGGCAGCTAACAACTGTCTGTAGTTCCAGTTCCAGGCAAACACCAAGGCAAATAAATAAATGAATAAAGTTTTAAAAAAAAAAAAACTTATTTATTTTATGAGCACTCTGTCTGTATGTACAACTTTATGTCAGAAGAGGACATCAGATCCCACTATAGATGGTTGTGAGTCACCACGATGCTCGGAATTGAACTCAGGATCATCTGGAAAAACAGCCAGTGCTTTTAACCACTGAGCAATCTCTCCAGCCTGATTCATATAGTTTCAAACCTCAGTTTTCTGCAGAAACAGCTCAGCAGTTTAAAGTGCTTCCTGCCCTAAGAGAGGACCTGAGTTCAGTTCCCAGCACCCACATCAGGTTGTAACAAGCAACTGTGATTCCAGCTTGCTCCAGGGGATCTAAGCCCCTCCCTTTTCTGGCCTCTGTGAGTACCCACTCACATGTGTGATACATATACAAATACATACACGAGTGTGCATGCCAACACACATACATATCAATAAAAACAAATCTTAAGAAAAAGGTACAGCTTTGAGCAAGCTGATACTGTCATGAGACCAGGCTGCTCTATGACTCATTGTGTATCTGAGGCTGATTTCCAGCCTTTTGGGACTGCCAGTATGTTCTACTTGGTTCAGCTTAATTCCTCATTTGAGAAAAGAGGGAAGTAAATGAGGGAAAGAAGAGAATAAAATTTTAAAAGGGGGGTAAAAAAATATTTATAACCTATCTCACAAAGCTAGCTGTGATATTTTTGAATGACACTCTACCTAGTAGAGTAGGTGGTACAAAGATGCCACTCAGTAAACATCAGCTGTTGTCATTATTGCGCCTCAAATTGTCTTAAAAACAGGCAATTTGAGGAGTGTGTGTGTGTGTGTGTGTGTGTGTGTGTGTGTGTGTGTCTTTCTCACAGTGTAGCATTGGCTGTCTTGGAACTCTCAATGTTGACCAGGCTGGCTTTGATCTCATTGAGATCTACCTGCCTCTGCCTCCCTAGAGCTGGGATTAAAGGTGTGCACTGCCATGTCTAGCTCCTAAGAGGACCATTGACCTCTGTTGTCTTGTTTTGTTTTTTTAAACTCAGAGGCATGACAAAATGGCAACCATACGTCTCTGGCAGATCTCCTCATTCTTATAGCCACTATTCTGGGCCCCTGAGTCCACTGACCCATGTCTTGGCTAGCAATGGAGTCACCTCCCTGCCTTGGCTCCCTGGCCCCAAAACTTTCTCCTTAGGGACACACCATGCTGTTAGTTCCTTGGGAAAAATAGCAGAGCAGAGTTTAGGGCAGGAAATATGAGAGGCCCAGAGGGGAGGAAAGGAGGAAGGCGTCCAGCATTGCGTTCCTCGTTGCTGGGCCCTATCCACATCCTGTGTCCCAGGGTCACAAGAGAAAGAACTGCCCCAAGGCTGGGACACACAACCTTGGGAAGCCTCACATCTTCCCTTCTGACTTGACTAGCTCTCCTGATTTGAACATACAAGTGAGGAAGCACAGTAGTCACGTGAGTGGGAATTGGGGAGTTTCGGCCCTGGTTCTATCATTTTCTAGCTAAGTGGTCCAGGCTAAGTTAGTTGACCTCTCCAAGCCTCAGTTTCCTTGCCCGAGAAAAATGGATAATATAAAAGTTATAAATCTGGGGCTGGAGAGATGCTCAGTGGTTAAGAGCACTTGCTGTTCTTGCAGAAAGCCTATATTGGGCTCCTGGTACCCCCAGGGCGGCTCACAGCCATCTGTAATTCAGTTCTAGAGAAGCCAGTATCCTCTTCTGGTCTCAGTGGGCAATATCCATACATGCGCAGCACATAGCTACACACAGGGAAACACTCATACACATGAAATAAAAATACATATATCATCATGCAATGGTGACACATGCCTTTAATCTCAGCACTCAGGAGGCAGAGGCAGGTGGGTCTCTGAGTTTGAGGCCAGCCTGGTCTACAAAGAAATTATAGGATAGCTAGGATTACCACACAGAAAAACCATGTCTTGAAAAACATATAAAAAAAGTACCTTGAAAAATATAAATCCTTAGATTCAGAATGTGAAGGTATTCATTTATTTCATCAATAAATGAATCTTTGATCTAGTTATAATGAATAGTTACTGAAGGACTAGTTAGCACAGACACTGCACTGAGTGTTAGTCAGAAGTACTGCAAGTATTTACCAAAGGCTTGCCATGTGCCCAGTTTTTGTACTTAGTACTTTATGAGAACTTTTATACTTACAATGTTCTTAAGGTTCATGACTAAATGGAAAAGGAAACAAAGAACCCAAAGCATGTTGAGAGACGGAAGGCTGTATGGGAATAGATGAAACAGAACAGGACAAAAAAGCCCAACCCTGTCCATTTATATCCATGAAGCCAGCTCCATAAGTAAGTATGGGATGTGAAAAAATGTGATTTCACCAACTTCAGATTAAAAGAATATGATATTAGAGGTGGCTGTGAAGCCCATGGAGTTAATGGAAAGTAATATGGTTGCCTGAATGCTATAACATGTGTAGTACAAGAGCTTCAGAACTGAGACAATAGTTCATAGTATCCTGGCTTGCTTCACATGTGCAAACCTAAACCTGAAAGAAGAAACAAATAAAAGTGAAAAAAATGCTCATTACATGAGTATGTCACTATACCTGGCTTTTAGAGATTCTTCTGACCTTATTTTAGTGTCAGGGTCTTATTGTGTATCTCTGGTTGATCTGGAACTCACTATATAGAACTCACTCAAACTTACAGATACATGCTTGGTTTGGTGTTGTGTGATATTTTGATCCAATTCTGACAATAAAGTTTGCTTTAAATCAGAGGGCAGAGCTAGCTATTACCTGGCCAAAGTTAACCATAGAGGTTTTGGAGGACTGAGGACAGATAGAGAGAAAGGAAGTAGTAGGGTGGGCTTTAGAGAGAATCTCAGTCTTTTTGGATGGAGGAATGGAAGAGCTAGGAGGTCATTAGTCACTTTTCTAGTGATTCTCTGATCATTCAGGTTCTTAACCTGATATCTGACTCTCAATTTCTTTGATTGATAAAAATAATTAAGTAAATGCAACATCTGGTGTCCACCATGGGCTTGAACCCACAATCCTGGGATTAACAGTCTTATGTTCTACAGACTCAGCTAGGCAACCTTCCTTTTTAATTAGACAAACGGAGTCTGGAGGGGAGGGGGGATGCTGTGGAATGATCTTTTTGTACACTGTGAATGTGTTGCTGTCATTGGTTTAATAAAAAGCTAACTGGCCAATAGCTAGGCATGAAGAGATTAGGAGATCCAGATATGAGAATTCTGGGAAGAAGAATGGAGTAGGCAGGGGTGTGGTGAGAAGAAGATGAACGTGCCATGCTGAAAAAGGTACTACCATGTGGAAGAGCATAGATAAGAAATATAGGTTTGGGGGGCTGGAGAGATGACTCAGTAGTTAGGAGCACTGGCTGTTCTTCTAGAGGACCAGGGTTCAATTCCAAGCACCCATATGGCAGCTAACAAGTGTCTGAAACTCCAAGATGTAACACTTTCACACAGATATACATGCAGGCAAAACACCAATGCAAATAAAGTAAAAATACATAAATTATATGAAAAATATGGGTTAAGATGAAAGAGGTAATTAGTAACAAGCCTAAGGTATTGGCTGAGCATTTGTAATTAATAAGATGCCTTCATATGGTTATTTGGAGTCAGGTGGTAGATAACTGACAGAAGACAATATTTTTTCTACACTTCTGTCAACTGAGCGCTGGTATTAAAGGCGCAAACCACTATGTCTGGCTGATTTTATGACTTCTTGACCTAAGCCATTACAGGATAAACAGAGAAGGATGTGATGGCGAGAGGTCTAGAAATAATTTCTTAAGAGATTTAACTGAAGAAACTAGAGCTATAAGGATGGGGAAGGAGGAGAAGAGCAGCAGTGTGAGGAAACATCATTGTAACCTTTAGGAGCCAAAGGACTTCCATAGGTAGCAGAGATGCCATCAGAACATGTAGTTCCAGTAGCTAGAACAACAAACTAAGAGATGCATATCAATTGCTGTTGGATGGGACCAAGCATGGTGCTAAGCCCCTGCATCCTTAATTCTCACAACTACCCTGACATAGATTCTATAACCTTCATTCTATAGGTGAGTTATTGTAGTACATTGCTCCCTAGGCAGATCTTAAAATGCTTTTCTTTTTCTAAAGGTTATGAATTGTTTGTTTCTGAAAACTTTTTATTGGTGTATATTCATCATACATGATATTACATTTTATATAAACATTTTAATATAAGTATATAATGTACTCTGAGCATATTAGTTTATTCAACTGGCATTTGTTTTGTTTTAAATATTTATTTATTTGTTATGTATACAGTAGTATACAGAAGAGGGTACCAGATGTCATCATAGATGGTTGTGAGCCACCATGTGGTTGCTGGGAATTGAACTCAGGACCTCTAGAAGAACAGTCAGTGCTCTTAACCTCTGAGCCATCTCTCTAGCCCTGTTTTGTTTTGCTTTTGAGATAAAATTTTAGAATGTAGTAGTCTAGACTGTCCTTGGACTCAGCAAGCATCCTGCATCAGCATCCTTGGGGCTTGGGACTACAAGCATGTGTCACTCACTTGCTCTAAAGAACTTTGAAGACTAAAGATAGTTGAGGCAAAGTTCCAATCCTCTATGTTGTGAGGACCTTGTATAATACTTGGGAAACTGGAGTTAGAGCAGCTTTGGGGGACAACAGTTTGGCAGTATACGAAAAGGAAGTAGGCTGGGCGTGCTGAAGGCTGAATGACAAGGGTGGAGGTTGAAAGAAGACACCAGCCAAGGGACCATGTGAACAAATGAATAGTCACTTACAAAGCAGAGAAGGCAAATTATTCATCCCTAAACCTTTTAACTTAAAGCTTGGCTTGGCTGTATATTTGTTGACCAACCCTGTTTCCTTGAGTCCAGGAGACCAGTATAGCAACCCTGTCTCAGAAAAAAAAAAGTACCATGGAACAGATGGGGTATATTCCTGGTATAGTGCTACCTAGCATTTGCCAAACCATAAATTAAATCTCAATCACTGCAAAAAACAAACCAAATAACATCTAAAAAACTGATATATTTTCTAAAGAAATAATTATATACAAAAGACCTGGAAGAAAGGGCTGGGAAAGTGGCTGAGGCGATAGCAAAAGAATGAAATTAGATTCTTTCCACCACGTACAAAAATCAACTCAAAATTTATTGATAAAGTCAGCACTCAGGAGGCAGAGGCAGGTGGATCTCTGAGTTTGAAACCAGCCTTATCCTCACAGTGTGAGAACTGTTTCAAAACAAAACAAGGTTTATTGAATACTTTTTTTAATGTTTTTTTTATTTTTTTTAAACACTTTTATTTATTTATTTATTTGCCTTGGTGTTTGCCTGGAACTGGAACTACAGACAGTTGTTAGCTGCCATGTGGGTGCTGGGAATCGAACCCGGGTCCTCTGGAAGAGCAGACAGTGCTCTTAACCGCTGAGCCATCTCTCCAGCCCAGGTTTATTGAAGATTTAAGCATAAGAACTAAGACTTAAAACTACTTTGTAAAAGCAGGTGAAAAGCTCCCTGACATTGATTTGGGCAACTTTTAAAAAAAGCTTTATTTCTTTTGAGCATGTGTGAATATGGAGATGCATGTGCCATGATGCCAGAGGTCAGAGGACAAAAACCATGGTGCTACACGAACTTCTTACTGATTCTTCTGTCTCTGATCATATCTCACAGTGGGATGGTGGGATTACAGTTGTGTGCCACCTATCCAGCATTTTATGTGGATTCTGGGAATCATCAAACTCAGGGCAGAAGGCTTGTGCAGCAAGCATTTTATCCACTCAGCCATCATCCTCATCCTGTTTTTGAAACAGGATCTGACTATGTAGACCAGGCTGGCCTCTAACTCACTCACAGGGATCCACCTATTTCTACCTTCTGAGTTCTGGGTTTACAATGAGTGACAATCACACCTGGCTTCAACATATATGTATTATATGTTTAATTTCTTTTTAAATTTTTTTATTTATTTACCTTGGTGTTAGAAAGGAACTGGAAGTACAGACAGTTGTGGGCTGCCATGTGGGTGCTGGGAATCGAACCCCGGTCCTCCGGAAGAGCCCTCAGTGTTCTCAACCACTGAGCCATCTCTCCAGCCCCATATGTTTAAATTTTTATTAAACTGTTTGTATATACGTGCACATGCAGGTGCCCACGGAAGCCATAAGCATCAAATCTCATTAGATCTGGAGTTGCAAGTGACTGAGAACCATCCTGTGCAGGTGTTGGATATAGAACTTGGTACTTCAGAAAAGCAGTGTTCACTCATAAACACTGGGCCATCTCTCCAGGTCCAACAATAGTTTATTATTAATATATTATTAATTTTTAGAGAGAATCTCACTATATAGTTATAGCTGTGGTGATATCTTGTATATCTTCTTTTTTTTTTTTAACTTTATTTATTTGCCTGGAACTGGAACTACAGACAGTTGTTAGCTGCCATGTGGGTGCTGGGAATCGAACCCTGGTCCTCTGGAAGAGCAGACGGTGCTCTTAACCGCTGAGCCATCTCTCCAGCCCCCCTTGTATATCTTCTAAGAAATAAAGTTTGCCTGAAGATCAGAGAACAGAGCCAGTCACAAAGTTAGCCACAGAAATAAGACAATGGTGGCATACACCTTTAATCTTATCCCTTGTGAGTTAAAGATCAGCCGGAACTACAAGGTATTAATCCAGTCCTAAAGAGAAAGCAGTGGAGGCACATACCTTTAATCTAAGTACTTGGGCTCCCATGCCTCTGTTCTCAGTATTTAGGATGTACATATGCCTTTAATCCCAGCACTATGAAGGTTGAGACAGGAAGTGATATGACTGGGCAGAGGAAGGAATACAAGGCGGGAGAAGGCAGGAGTTCAATCCCCTGCCTTCCCTTCTCTTCCTCTTTGGTTGAAGACTCAGAGGCATTCAGTCTGAGAATTCATGGAGATAGGATCTACCCCCTTTTGGCCTGAGAATTCATTAGTGGTGGCTGTGGCTTGTTCCTCTGTTTCTCTTATCTTTCATCTTTCCCCAACATCTGGCTCCAAGTTTTTATTCTAAGGACAATTAGGATTCATGTAACACACGGTTATCCTAGACCTCTATGTAGACTAGGTTGGCTTCTGACAGGGATATGCTCGGCCTCTGCCTACCGAGAACTGAGATTAGAGGCCTGCACCATCATGCTCAACTGCCAGTAGTTTTTTTTTGCAATATTGTAGGTAGGAATATGTTTGTTTGTTTGCTTGTTTAATGATCTCCAAAGTATGTAAAACTAAAAACAAGACAATTTTAACTACTTCAAACTAGAAAAGGAAACTATCAGAGTGAAGAGACACCTATAGAATGGGGAAAATACTTTGCAAATCATATATCTGATATGATGTTAATATCCAAAATATATAAAGACTTTACTCACCTCAACAGCAACAAAATTATATGATTAGTGACTGGGCAAAGGTAACTCATCGATAGAGCCCTTACTTCATCACTGCTATGTACAATGCTCTGGGTTTGATCCCTAACATCAAAAAACAGACCATCTACTACAGTGGTGGTGCGTGCTTTTAAGCCCCGGAACATAGTGGGCAGAGTGGAGATCTTGAGTTCAAAGCCAGTCTGGTTTACATAGAAAACTCCAGGCCAGCCAGGGCAACTTAGTGAGACCCTGTTTCAAACCACCCATCCAACTCTCCAAACAATCAACCAAAAGACAACACCAGCCCTCAACAGGGGGCAAAAGATGTTTGAGAAGAGTCATTTCTCTCCAAAAGATTGTAATTGACCATAGGCATAGGGGAAAAATATTTCATTAATCATCAGGGAAGTGCAAATTGAAACCACAATGATATATCACGTCTACTATAACTGTGTTGATGAGGAACTGGAGAAAAGGGAACATTTGCAATATTGTAGGTAGGAATATGTTAGAATAGCCACTGAGAAGACAAAATGGAAGACCCCTACACACCCCCTGCCCCAACAGGGTTTCTCTGTGTAGCTTTGGTTATCCTGGAGCTCACTCTGTAGACCAGGTTGGCCTCAAACTCACAGAGATCCACTTGCTTCTACCTCCTAAGCACTGGGACTAGAGGTGTGTATCACCACTCCTGGCTTGAATTACATTCTTAAATACTACTTAGAATATTTTTCAACCTAAAAAAGAAATGAATTAATATATATGCTAATTGTTACAGGGAGCCCACTGGAGATGATCACTCAGACACAGTGTATAGGTAATTGAAAATCTTTATTCCAGCCAACCGGGACTACACTCAAGAATTCGGATCCTGGGGCTGGAGAAATGGCTCAGCGGTTAAGAGCACCGTCTGCTCTTCCAGAGGACCCGGGTTCGATTCCCAGCACCCACATGGCAGCTAACAACTGTCTGTAGTTCCAGTTCCAGGAAAACACCAAGGCAAATAAATAAATAAATAAAGTTTAAAAAAAAAAAAAAAAAAAAAAAAAAAAAAAAAAAAAAAAAAAAAAAAAAAAAAAAAAAAAAAAAAAAAAAAAAAAAAAAAAAAAAAAAAAAAAAAAAAAAAAAAAAAAAAAAAAAAAAAAAAAAAAAAAAAAAAAAAAAA
>PVIH01001091.1:167033-182329 GCA_004025045.1 Sigmodon hispidus | reverse complement strand
GGAGGGGAAGGTTTTCACAAGCAGGGAATTTAACAAAAGCTAAAATAGGCTAAATAGGGCATCTTGACCTTGGGTTCCTAGAATAAAGTTGGGTAATTTCCCACAGGATTCTTCACCAAGGAGATCAAATTATAGTTAAACCTGAAATGGCCCCAGCATGAATACAGGATGGAATGCCAGGAGTGGTGGCATAGTCCTTTACTCCCAACACTTGGGAGGTAGAATTAGACAGATCTCTGTGTTGGAGGCCAGTCTGGTCTACAAAGTGAGTTCCAGGACAGCCAGGGCTGTTATAAAGAGAAACTCTGCCTTAAAACAAAAACACCAAAAAGAAGACAAGAATTTTAGCACTGTCTTGCCCTGTCATAAGCTTAACTTAGTCATTCTACATGTAAACATTTAAAAATCACAAACTTGATATACAGAATTATACCAGATATGGTGGCAGTTGCAAAGGGGGAGGGAAGAGGGAGGGGCACGCAGAGGTAGTTGGTTCTCAGTGAGTTCCAGGCCTGCCACAGCTACATAGTGTGCCTGCTCAAAAAAAATCAAAATTGTTAGGCTGGGCATAGTGTCACAAACCTGTAATCTCAGTACTTGGGAGACAGAGGCAGAGGAGGAGCAGGACTCCAAGGCTAGCCTCAGGCACATATAGCTACAAGAAATTTTGTTTAAAAGAAAAAAAGTATCACACCGGACATCTTCCTCAGATAGGCTTTATTTGGCTAAGCTGACCAAGTAGTTGCCCATATTATTGTTTTTATTAGCTATTTATTAGATCCTTCATGTGAGTTTTTATCTTTCTCACGAGTTGTCTAGACAAACCCAACCAGCTCATGAACTCCACAGGGTTACCAGACACCAGATGGTGTCCAGTACATACGGAATACTCAGTGGGCCTTTATTGCCTAGGTGGAGAGGAAGTGCTTGAACCGCTAGCTCTTCAGCTTCCGGCCAGTCCCCAAAGCAGCAATATCTTCTCTTTTCTACTTCTCTAGGGATACAAGAGTTCTTCAGCCAAGACCAGTCTCCCATTCCCACAGGCAACTCCTTTCATTCTTCTTTCTCCTCATTTACTAATTCTTTCCTATTTTATATTCAAAGATGCTCCCATTAACCAGCCAACCACAAGCCCCAAGTTCTTCTTCTGCCGGGCGTCAGGTCTGGCAAGTGACAGCCTCCTTTCCTGGCTCCTGGGTTCTCAGACACCCGAGGTCCTGCTTCCTTCAGCCCTGTCGTCTCTTGCCGATGGAGTCACGAAAGGAGATCCAGGAGGCGGCGTGGGGAAGAACGTGAACCCTTGTGACGCACGGCGGGGAGTCGCGCATCCAGGAACCCCATTCAGATCCACGGCGGGAAGACCGCGGGGGCGCAGGGCGACATCTACGCATGCGCGGCCGGAGCCCGCCTACCTTCAGCAAGAGGGCAGCGTCCTGAGGGGGTGGTGACAACCGGGATTCCGGAAGCCCACCTTTCACCCGGAAATGATAGTGGAGGAACATGGCGTTGCTGGTGCGAGTCCTTGTGAGTGCAGGGATACTTTTCTATGGACGCACGCGCGTCTCCAGGTTGGGATTGGAGAGGGCGGGGCGGGAGAGCAGGGGAGACGTGGGGGAGCCTGTGCCATTGCTCAGTTGCGTGGCCGCCTTTCCACAGGGAAGCTGGGACAGCTCCCCACTGCTCCTCACCCCTCATTTGGCCTTGGCTTCTCCGCCTTTTTAGAAGACAGTGCCCTCGGATCTTTATGTGATGATGATCGCTGCCTGGGAGAAGAGCGCGGGAGGACTGACCGGAGTCGGGGGGACTTATAGGGGTGTCTGGTCCACGTCTGTTACAGTGTGACCTTGAGTCACATACTGGGGCTTCTAGGTCCATGTGAAAAATTAGGACATGTATCTCCTTGCAGCCCCTTTGGATTCTGTGGTTTTAAAGTTTGCTTTAGAGACTTTAAGTGAGTTGTTATTTGTATAGTTCAGTGGAATGCATAGGTTATAAGAGCAAAGACTTCAGGAGAAACGGCCCTGTGGTATTCACAGCCCAGCACACTTGTTGAATGAATGAAGGGAAAGAAAGACTTCTGGGCTGTTTCTAATCTTGATGGGAAGCTCTGTCCATGTTCCTCCTGAGATTTGGCCTTAAATCCTCTTGAGAGTCACTGTGGACCTCCAGGAAAGGTTAAGAAAATGACACTAAAGTTCCTAGTCACGAAGGCATGGGACAGTTGGTAATTTTAATCAGGTATTTGCAAAACTTGGTCAAGGGCACTGCTTGATGTAGCAGACACTATTTCTGCCTTTTGCTATCTTTTGAATTGTTACTTTATGCGTTTGTAAATTTTTTTAAAAAAGATTTATTTATTTGTTATATATACAGTGTACAGAAGAAGGTACCAGATGTCATCATAGATGATTATGAACCACCATGTGGTTGCTGGGAATTGAACTCAGGTCCTCTGGAAGAGCAACCAGTGCTCTGTGTTTCTCTGTGTAGCTTTGGCTGGCCTGGAACTTATTCTGTAGAATAAGGTGGCCACAAACTCTAGAAGATCCACCTGCCTCTGCCTTCTGAGCCCGGGTGTTGGGATTAAAGGCATGTGCCACCACCCATTTGAATGGGTATGAGACAATATATACTTTAAAAAAAAAATTGCACTTCCCTGGTGACCAGTGATGTTGAACTTCTATATTGGTCATTTATATATCTTTGGAGAAATGACCAAACTGTTTGTTTTCTGGGTGTGGGGTGAGGTCTCACTTTGTAGCTCTGGTTGATCTTGAACTTGCATTGATCCTCCTGTTCTTCCCCCCCCCCTTCTTCTTCTTGAGATGAGGGTCTTTCTACATAACCCTGCCTGTACTGGAACTCACATAGTTCAGGTTCCCTTACAAGTTACAAGGATCTGCCTGCCTCTGTCTTCTGAATGCTGGGATTAAAGACCTCACTATGTCTGATCTGTTTGTTTTTTTGAGATAGTCTCAAGTAGGCCAGTCTGACCTTGAACTCCATGTAGGAGTGGTCTTAAATGCCTTGCCATGCTAGGCAGATGCACTGTCACCTAGATGTCACTGTAAGAACTAACCCATGGTAGAAGGTTTTATGGTATTTGGGGGGCAGTAGTTTTTGTGTTCATACTGGAAATATAATTAGCACCCTAATTTATTACAATTTAGCTTGAGTTGGTACCAACTTGATTTCAGAGATATAAGAACTATGCTTCTATATAACTCTATTCTATTTTCTGTATTCTGTGATTCCACTGTCATCCAGATCACAGTTTTCTATATGTACATCAACAGACTTATAATTGTCTTTTATAATTGACTTTTCAATTAAATTGAGACCTAAAGCCAGGTGCTAGTTATTGGCCTTGCATTCTATTTAATCTTAGTGCCAGCCAGCACTTGGGAGGCAGAGGCAAGCAGATCTCTGAGTTTGAGTCTTGCCTGATCTACAGAGCAAATTTCTGGACAGCCAGGGCTACACAGAGAAACCTTGCCTGAAGCCCCCCTTTAAAACAAACAAACACCCTCTCCAAAAAATCCGAGACCTAAAATAAAAAAAAAAAAAACCACACAATTTTAATTTACTTAAATAGTTAACTCTTTCAGTGTACTTTATCTCATGTAGATTTGAATTAGTCTATCATCTCCTTTTTTTTATTTTATGATTTTTATCTGTGTATTTTGCCTGCATGTATATATGTGCACCCTATGCATATTTTGTACCCACTGACCTCAGAAGAAGGTGTTGGATCCTCTGACACCAGAATTACAGCCAGCCGTTAGCCACCATGTGGGTGTTGGGAACTGAACCCAGGTTCTCTGCAAGAGCAACAAGTGCTTTTAACTTCTGAGCCAACTCGTCAGCCCTTCTATCATCCTTTCAAAGTTTCATTTTGAAGGAGTATTTTTTGAGGTTCTGTTTGCTGTCTATACATTCTCTCAGATTTTGTTTATCTGGGAAGTTTTTGTTTTGCAGCCTTCCATTTTACTTTTAAATGATAGTTTTGCTGGATATAGAAATTTTACTTTTTTTTTTTTAAGGTTATGATCTCATTGTATAACCTAGACTAGCCTTAAACCTACTGTTTTCTTTCTTCCTCAGGCATCTAAGTGCTGGCATTACAGGTTATCTCCAACATGCTTGGGGTGTGACAGTCTTTTTCATTTAGCATTTTTAGAATTTCTTCCCATAGCTTTTTGACTGCTGCAGTCTCTGAGGACAAGTCAGTTCAGTGTTACTGAGGCCCCTTGTGAATGAGGAGTTGCTTTTTTCTTGCTGCTGTCAACACTGTTTTTTCTCTTTGGGTGTTCTCTTTCCCTTTTGACAGTTTGATTATGCTGTATCTTTTATTTATTCTACTTGAAGCTCTTGAATTTCTTAGATTGTAGAGCAAGTTTGGGGGTGTTTTCTTCTGTCTTTGTGTGTGTGTGCATAGATTTTATTTAGTTTTATTTTATGTATATGAGTGTTTATCTGAATGTGTGCCTATGGATCATATGTGTGCAAAAAAGAATGTTGGATCCCTTAGAACTGGAGTTATGGATGGTTGTTGCTATCATATGGGTACTGGAAATAAACCCAGGGCCTTGGGAAAAGGAACCAGTGCTATTAACTGCTGAAACACCTCTCCAACCCCTTACTATTGCTGTTTGTTTGTTTAATTTTTTTTTTTAATATTTATTACGTATATGGTATACAGAAGAGGGCACCAGATTTCAGTACAGATGGTTGTGAGCCACCATGTGGTTGCTGGGAATTGAACTCCAGACCTCAAAAAGAATAATCAGTGCTCTTAACCTCTGAGCCATCTCTCCAGCCCCAGTTTAAATTTTTTTCCTTTCTCTTTTTTTTCTTTCCTTCTAAGAGTCCTGATGTTGTATATATTTGTTGATTTTGATGGTATTGATTGTATCCTATTGGTCTGTTTCTATTCCCTACATTAGATAATCTCAACTGCGGTATCTTCAGGGTCATTATTCTTCACCCTTAATTCTGTAGTTGGGCCATACTCGTTTTCGTTTTAGTTATTGTACATTTCAATTCCAGCTTAAACATTTTTTTCCAATTTTTTTTAGACATTCTCATGTAGCCTAGGGTCATCTAAACCCATAGGTAGACAAGAATGATTTTGAATTTCTGATTCTCCTGCATCTACTTCCCAAATATTAGGATTACAGATGTGTACCCCCATGCTCAGTTTCATGTGGTGTACTGGGGATCAAACCCAAGGCTTTGTGCACACTAGGCAAGGCGCTCTACCAACTGAGCTACACCCCTAGCCTTGGAATTTATTGTTTATCTTCTCCCCACCCCCTTCAGTGATGCTGGGGATTGAACCTTTACTCAAGAACATTATTACTGAGCACCATTTGTGTATGTGTTTGGACATGCTCGAGTATCCATGTGTGGAGGCCAGAGGTCAGTGTCCCATGTTTTCCTTGACCACTTGTCACCTTCCTGAAACAGGGAGTCTCACTGAACCTGGAGCTTGCTGATTGGCTAGACCAGTTGGCCAGTGAACCTTCAGAGATCCTCCTGTTTCTTCCTCCCCAGGGCTGTGATTACAGTATGCACTGCCAGCTTTTTATAAGGGTGCCAAGGCATGCATCTGAGATCTTGTACACACCAAACACTTTACAGAGTGAGCCACCTCTCTAGCCCATTTGTAAAAAAGCCCATTTATAAAACACAATTTATTATTTTTTTTAAGATTTATTTGTTTTATATGTATGGGTATTTTGACTGCATAGATATGTACATCACATGCATGCCTAGAGGGATGGTTCCCCTGGACCTGGGGTTATGGACAGTTATGAGCAGCATGAGGGTACTGGAAATTGAACCTGCTCTTTTGGAAGAGCAGTCAGTTCCCTTAGCTGCTGAGCCATCTCTCCAGCCCACACATTAATTTCTTTATTGAAATTAATAGTCTCTTTTTGGTGAGACATTGTTCTACTTGTCACTGGGATTTTTGTTTGCTTTTTAAACTAAAAACAACAGGGTCTTCTGGGTCTCAGGCTGGTCTCAGACTTGCTATAAAACTGAGCATGACCGTGGGCTGCTCATCCTTGTTCCTCCACCTCCCAGGACTAGGTCACTGGGCTGTCCCGGCCTGCCAGGTAGGTGCTGGGGATGGAATCCTGGGCTTCATGGATTTATGGCTCTGACTGGGCTGTATTTCCAGTCCACGGTTCCATCCTTTTCCACCTGTTTTGTTTTGCTTTGTTTTTGGAGACAGGGTTTCTCTGCGAAGCCCTGTAGACCAGGCTGGCCTCAAACTCACAGAGATCCACTTGCCTCTGCCTCCCATACTGCTGGAATTAAAGGCCTGTGGCCACAAAATTTATCAGTTTTAATAAAAACAAAAACCAGTAGCCGTCTCTGAGTTGGTTACAATTTCAATAGTTCAAACCTCGGTTGAAATTTTTTGTTGTGGATTTTCAAGACAAGATTTCTCTGTGTAGCCCTGGCTGTCCTGGCATCTGCTTTGTAGACCAGGCTGGTCTTGAACTCATAGAGATCTGCCTGCCTCTGCCTCCTGAGTGTTGGGATTAAAGGCATACACCACCAACACCTGACTTTTTTTTTTAAAGATTATTCTAGACCTTATTACATTTATTTATTTATTTATTTATTTACTTACTTACTTATTTTTATGTTTTTGCACATACACATGTGCGCCATGGTGTGGAGGTTCGAAGAATACCCACAGGAGTTGGCTCTGCTTCTCTGCTTCCACCATGTGAGTCCAGGGCATCAAGTCATAGTGCCAGCCCCAAATATGATGTTCTGCTTTTTAAGATTTTCTTTTTCTTTTTTCTTTATTTTTCAAGACAGGGTTTCTCTGTCCTAGCTGACCTGGAACTTGCTTTGTAGACCAGGCTGGCCTTGAACTCAGAAATCCACCTACCTCTGCCTCGAAGTGCTGGGACTAAAGGTGTACACCACCACTGCCTGACAAGATTTGTTGTTTTAAAAATATTTATGTGAGTAAAAGTGCTGACAGAGGCCAGAAGAAGGCGTTGAATCCCCTGGAACTAGAATTACAGACTGTTGTGAGCCACCACGTGGGTGCTGGGAATCAACTCCCAGATTTGTTTGACAAGTCTTAACTACTGACTTGTGTCTCTAGTGCCCCCATCACCCCCAAAATGCAGTTTTAATTGGTTCAGAACTCTATGAATGGTTTCAGTATTAGAATTAGGACAGACCTTCAAGGTAAACTGCTCTTTTTTGTTAAATGTGCATGGATTCTGGAGGTAGCTACTGGGTTCCAGCAGTAATCCTGAAGCTGTGACATTGGGAAGTTGTTGATACACATAGATGTCTTTGTATAAGTAGGGTAGGAGCAGTAAGTGTAAGTTATTCAGTGGCACTCTGGCAGTGTGGGCTTTAAGTGATTGGTCCCTTCATCCAGCCAGTCCTCTGACCTTAGAGTCAAGTCATTAGCATAGACGCTTCTGTTTACAGTGATGTTAGGAAAAACAGCACACTCATGTCTGAATCTCAGGTGGTTGGCTCCTCTTGCTAAGAGCCAAATTTGAGGGCTGAATATGCATTTCTTCTCCTTCAACCCCTTTTGAAAAAAGTCTCTCTCACTATGTAGCCTTGGCTGGCCTTAAAAGATCCCCACTTCTGCCTCCCAAGTGGAGGAATTAAAGTTAGGTGCCACCACCCAGGCCAAGTATGTGGTTCTTACTGTTGTACAGCATAGTGGGTACACTCTACTCTCTACATATGGCTTCTGATATTGATTCCTGACAATGCTTTTCTTTTCTAGAGGAACCAGACTAGCATTTCCCAGTGGGTTCCAGTATGCAGCCAACTGGTATCAGTGTCTCCTACCCAAAGGCAGTGGGGCAGGACTCTCTTCAGCACTTCCCAGGTAAAGTTTGTTCTTCTGGTTGATATGACACCTTATTTATGTGCAGAGCACATTGTGTGATGAGAAAGTCTCCTGACACCCCTGTGGGTCTCTAGACATGTTCTTTGAGTGTCCTGTCCAAGGCATTGCTTCTAAATACCCCAGCAGTGGAATTTAGCCTGGGATACCATGTCACAGTCTGATGGTTTTTACTGTTAGGGACCTTTTCCAGATATTCATCTTAGAGTTAACTTTCAGTTTTTATTTTAAAAATATTTTGTGCTACTTTTCTTTGGGTGATAAAATATTTCCTTTTCTTTAAGAACATAAAATCTAAGACATGATTATTTAAGGCCTCAGTTTACCACTGACTTCATGGTTTACTGTGATGTCTTGAACCGTGAGCTCTTTAAAAGGTTTTAGTTTAACTTTTTGTAAATCATACTACATTTTTGTTTCTCTGTGTAGCCCTGGCTGTCTTGGACCTCACTCTGTAGACCAGGTTAGCCTCAAACTCACAGACATCCTCCTGCCTCTGCCTCTCAAGTGCTGAGATTAAAGGTGTGCACCACCATCACCACCACTACCCTGCTTAGTCATATAATACTTTAGTAATAAAGGAAATCTGACTTCAAATCTGAAAATGTCAATATCTCATCTCTGCTGGTTCTCTTCTGGTCTTTATGAAAATGTGTTTGTATTAATTTTTCCCTTAAGTACCTTGACAGGGCTGGAGTATAGTTCATTTCTTTGAATTCCTGAGGGACTGGGTTCAGTTTCCAGCACTGAAAAAAAAGGGAAATAGTTAACAGATACCAAATATACATAGAATTATTATTCTGGTGCCCTTTCAACTAGATCAGACATTATTCATGTTTAATAGTCTTTATTTGTTAATGAAATTGTAAATTATTTCTTTATTTGGCATTACAGGCTCTAATTTTCTTAGTGTTTTTCTCCCCTCTGTGTAGCCCTGGCTATCCCAGATCTAGCTCTATAGACCAGGCTGGCCTTGAGTTCAGAGCTCCTCCTGCCTCTGCTTCCTACAACTGGGACCAAGGGGTTGCACCACCACACCCGTCGACCTTTCCCTTATTTCTAATTGAGAGTTTGAGCACCCTGATTATGGAATATAAGTCACTCAGCTTGATCACTTCACTTAGCTTAAGACCGTCTGTGTCCATTCATAATGTAATATGAACAGGATTTCTGCTTGTGAGGGCTGGCCTAATGTTCCGTGTGGTTCATTGGACGATTAGATTGCTTCCAACTCTCTTTGTGGTGAATAATGTTATAGTAGACACTGGTGTGCAAACTGTCTCTCTGAGACCCTACTTTTGGATATATGTCCAAATTGGATTGCTATAATATGCGATAATTCTCTTGATGTTCTTGAAGTAATAGTAATCACAGTAGTATTGGCTAGTGTTAATTTCCTCTGTCAGTCTTACATTTATTGACTGAGGATTTATTTATTGAGACAGGATCTTACTTTGTAGACCAGGCTGACCTTCAACTCAGAGCTCCGCCTGCCTCTGCCTCTGCAGTGCTGGAATTGGTTTATACCACCACACCCAGTTTTGTAACTGTTATTTTTATTACTGCATAAGATCATACTCCTCCAGTAAATTTAATCCTCACTATAAAGAGAAAAAAATTTGCCCTAACCTACCTTCCCAGGCTGCAGCCTCTCCCTTGGTTTTGGTCTCCTCATCTATGAAGTGAAAAAGTTGGACAGAGAGGTCTGTGCAGTGCCTTCCAGCCCCGGTGTTATTCTAAGTTACTCCTAATTCTTCTGTTGCCTTTTCTCCAAGCTAAACAACTTGAGTTCATTTTAACCTTTCCACCAGGACCTTTCATTCCTCCCTTTGATCAGTCTGTGGCTCCTTTTTGGACCTCCTCCAGGTTGTCCTTCTCTTTGAACAAAGTAGAAGAAAAAAAATCTACCTAGTTTTTATTGAGTACTGATTCTGTGCCCAGAATGGTGTTGAGCACTGGGACAGAATAAAAGGAGTGTAAGTGGGCTGTGCCCTGGTGGAGCTAAGGGTTTGCAGAACTGTGAGACACACATCCTCAGCATTCACCAGCGGGCTGTGCCTGTCTCTGTTCATTTCCCTTCCCCATCATGGGGCCACTTCACTTTGAAGACCTTCTGGTGGTTGTTGTTTTAATTATTTACTTTCTTATTATTTGTTGACTCATATGTCCCAGGCTGGTCTTAAATTAACTGTCTAGGTTAGGATGACCTTGAACTGCTGCTATGCCTGCTTCCACCTCTGAGTGCTGGCATTACAGGCCTGCGCCACTACACCACCTTTGTGTAGTGTTGAAGATGGAGTCCAGGGCTTCGTGCATGCTAGCTCAGTATCCACAGCCTTTAAGATTTTTAGAAACAAAAACATAAGTGTGAAATTGATTTTTAAATTTTATTTATTTTATTATGTTTGTGGAAGTGCAGGATCCATGTGCCATAGTACTCATGAGGAAATCAAAGACAGCTCTTAGATGTTTATTCTTGCCACCTTGTAGGATCTGTATTGAACTTAGGTTATCAGGCTAGTGTTCAGGGACTTCTGCTCACTGAGCCTTCCTGCCTTCCTGTTGGGTGAAATTTTACACTCTTTATGTATGTACGCATATATTTTCGAGATACGGCTTCACTTTGTAGCTCTGGCTGTCCTGGAACTCACCTTGTAGACCAGGCTGACCTCAAACTTTACTGAGATCCAGCCTGTCTCACCTTCCAGGTGCTGGTATCAAAGGTGTGCACCACCACGCCCAGTTTCAAAAATTTTATGTTCTTTTTAGCTTGGGCCTATATGCGAGGGTTTGTCACTATAGTTGTCTGAAACAGACATATATGTTTATACACTGTAGTTTGCACATCTCTTTTGCATGCACGTTTGTTTTTTGTTTTTTTTTTTCTTTAAACTTTATTTATTTATTTATTTATTTGCCTTGGTGTTTGCCTGGAACTGGAACTACAGACAGTTGTTAGCTGCCATGTGGGTGCTGGGAATCGAACCCGGGTCCTCTGGAAGAACAGACGGTGCTCTTAACCGCTGAGCCCTCTCTCCAGCTCCGCACGTTTGGTTTTTAGTTCTCAGAACAGTTGTGAGAAAGTGTCTCAGTATGTGTTTTTGACTACATCAGGTTCCTTAGCTGCCTTCTCATTTCTCTGCCCTCCCTCTTCTAGGAGGGACTTTCTGGTGACTCTTGGTCATTGCTTTCTGTTTCTGATTGCTGTTGTTTATCCTGCCTACTCCAAATCGTAATGAATTTTGTATGTTCTTAGTGGAATGTAAGATAAATTGAGGAAAAGGCACAAATCACAAGTGTATATAGCTCAATGTATTATTACAGAGCAAACATACTCAGCCTTCAGGTCAAGAGCAGAACAGGAGTTGAGGAGGATGTAAGTAAGTCCACTGCTAGAGTGCCTGCCTAATGTTTATGGAACCATGCTCAGTTAACAATGGCACATACACCAGGTGTGGTGTCACAGGCCAGTAGTCCTAGCATGTGGGAAGTGGAAGCAGGAGGGATCAGAAGTTTATCCTTGGCTACATAGTGCATTTGAGGCTAGCCTGGGCTGTATGAGACTGACTCAGAACAAACAAAACACATTACCAAGGTTGCAAAAGTCTCCGAGTAATGGTGGCACACACCTTTGATCCCAGCACTCTGGAGGCAAAGGCAGGCAGATCTGTGTGAGTTCTGTCTCTCTAAGGCCAGCCTGGTCTATAGAGCTACTTGTTAAACAGAGAAACCCTGTCTTAAAAAACAAACAAACAAACAAACAAACAGATTGCAGAGGTCTCTTTAATCTCCCATTAGCCACTACCCATAAAGGTTAACCAAATATTTACTCTGTGTCTGTAGATTCATTTGCCTTTTAATCTGTTACTCAGTCTCTGGTGTTTGCTGTCATTCAGCCTTGTTGGAGAGATTTAATACGCCTCTTCTTTGTAGTAATAGTTGACTAATGCTCGCATAGTATCTGCTTTTTTTATACTGGGGCTTGAGTGTGCAGTATTTTATTATACGGCTGTGATTTGATTCATCAAGCTCTTCTGCTGATGGTTGTTTGGGTTGTGTCAACTTGGGGCTTTACTGTGAGTGCATGCACATGCGTACACTTCTGTTGAGGTGAGGATGTAGAATTCCTGAGCCTTCCTTGCTGGACATTAATCTTAACTAGATACTACGAAATTCTTTTCCAAGTGGCACTTGCACTTTGCCCTCATATGAGCAGTGGTTGTCCTCCATTCTTCCTGACGCTGGAGTGTTTTATTTCCAGTGAGTGACATTTTCGATGTAGTACTTAGTTCTTTTTTTTTTTATGTCAAATTCTTTTTTGTAATGGGGTCAGGGACCGGCTTCCCTGCCCTCATGCCTCCTCAGCCTGTGACCTTAGCACAAAGGAGGTCAGAGGTAAAGATCAGCCTGGTCTAACCTGGGCTACATGGGAGACCAGGAGAGGAGAAGTCAGGCGCCAATCATGCTGGAAGGGCAGAGCTGTGGAAGTGACTGACGCCACATGGTGGGCGGAGGCATTAAATGATTGACAGTATGTTTGTGAGCAGGGCAAGGGAATGAGTGACAGGTTGTGAGTAGACAGGACAGGATGACTGCAACCATTTATCAATTGTGGGTGGAGACAATTAGCTCTCAGAGGACACAGATTTATTTCTATCCCAAAACTTGTATGAGGGCAGATATCTTGAGCATTTAATAGAACTTGGATAAATGAAGTGTGTATCTACATTGTACATATGGTCAAAGATAGTGAGGATGAGTAATCAAATAAATATTGTGCAAATGGAGGATTTGTTTTGCCATTTATGTGTCTCCCATGCGCCATGCACTGGACTCGATTCTGATGATGATGCTTTTCGTCATGGATCTTTTTGACAGTGGTTATGGAAAATGAGCAAATACTTAAGCAAATATGTAACTATCCGTATAATGAATACCCGGGAGGAAGTGAATAGGCTACTGTTCAGTAGAGAACAAGAGGATATACAGAATTGTTTCTTTCTTTTTTTTTTTTTTTTTAAACTTTATTTATTTATTTATTTATTTATTTGCCTTGGTGCTTGCCTGGAACTGGAACTACAGACAGTTGTTAGCTGCCATGTGGGCGCTGGGAATCGAACCCGGGTCCTCTGGAAGAGCAGACGGTGCTCTTAACCGCTGAGCCATTTCTCCAGCCCCCAGAATTGTTTTCTGATAAAGTAGTTAGGGAAGGTCTCTTTAATACCAGGGTGTAGCTCAGTTGGTGCTTGTCCAGTGCACACCAAGTCCTGCATTTGATTCCCAGTACCGAATGAAGCTCGCACTGTACTACATGCTGCCTTTTCAGCATTTGGGAGGTGGAAACTGGAGGAAGCAAGGTTATCCTCGGCTACATAGTGAGTTCATGGATAGCCTAACATGAGACCCTGCCACAAAACCAAGCAAAAGGAAACCAACCAAGAAAACAAAAACCAAGAGAAGAGAGAGGTCCCATTAAGAAAAACTAATATTTGAGTTATTTGGGCAGTTTTGTTTATTGATGTCTCTTCAGTTTGAAAAGATGAAAAATTGAGGTGTTCAAAGGCCCTTTTTGAAGGAAGCAAAGACAAGGAGGTAGTCCAAAAAGTAAATGTGTGTTCATGGTTGAGCAGAGTGAGGAGGCTGGTGTTGCTCTCGTATTTCACAGTTCACGAAGGTAGAGTAGAAGGAATCTGTGACCTCTTGTGGAGCTGTGGGGACAGAGAAAGATGTCTGACCTAACAGTAGCAGAGAAGCCCAGCACCTGGCTCAGGCCACACTCCTGCATCCCTGGAGTCAGTTTAAGTGCTTTGTGTTCTAGATGGGCCATTACCCTGATGTATGTGATGTCATGGGAGGCGTTCTGTGTTTAGTCTGTATTTCACAAAGCCTGCTTGGTACTTGAGAATTAAAGCATAAGTGTCCCGGGACTGCAGAGGAGTTCTGACTAATCTTTTAATATCCTTGTTTGGAAAGAAATACAAATAGTACTATTCCACAATGAGAAACTATTTTCCTTTATTGAGATGAAACAGCAAAATCATTGTTAACTCCATTTATTCCTCCTCTTATTGGAATAAACCAGAATTGAAGGATTAACCTCCCTCCACCCTTTTTTTTTCTGAAATGTCCTGGGTAGAACTCCTGTAGACCAGGCTGGCTTCAAATTTAGGATCCACCTGCCGTTGCCTCCTGAGTGCTAGGATTAAATTAAAGATGCATGTCTGCGTGCCCAGCTCCTATCCCCCCTTTAATTAATTTAAAGCAATTAAAATATTATTGAGAATTTGGACACTGAATTTCAGTTAGTTCAAGGCCAGAACAACCAGAGCACATAGTAAGACCCTGTCTCAACAACAGCAGAATACTGTAATCTCAGCACTTGGGAAGCTGAGGCAGGAGAGGCCAGCCTCAATTACATTAGTGAAGTTGAGGTTAGTATGGTTTGAATGAGACCCTACCAAAAAATAAATATTTTTTTTTTTTTTTTAAAAAAAGGAAAGCAAAATGGGGTGTGGTAGCACAGGCTAGACAACATAGCAAAATCCCAGTTCTTAAAAAAAATAATAATAAAATTAGATAAATCAGATTTTGAAAATTTAATCTAGAGTCAGAATGGTTTGCCTTACAAACACAAGGCTCTGGGTTCAATCCTTAATTATTTGACTTTGTGAGTGGTTACACCTTAGCTTCCTGTCCCTCACTGGATACTCGTGGCTTCATTCTTGTAGTGCTTACATATAGATTCTTTGAGAAGTTTATTTCCCAGACTATATTTTTGTTTATAGCAACCCTAACTGAATAGAGTTGTAGGTGGAATAAAGAGGAAATTAAGGAAAGCATTTGGCGTAGTCCTGGCCCACAATGACGGGCTGCTGTATTGCCACACTGTTGTCAAACGTGGTGTGACTGTTGTGATCTACTGGTCACTACGACTTTGTTTATTTATTAAGTACCTGTTTTGTGAGAGGAACTTCCGTCTTTCCCCATTCAGGCCTCACTGTAACCCAAGTGCAGCAAGTTCTCAATGACCTCTGAGCTTTTGGGTTGCAGAGCAGTTTTTTTTTTTAATATATTTTATTTTTAAATTTATTTTGTTTTATGGTCATTGGTATAATGTCTGTGTGTATGCCTGTGTGAGAGTGTTTGATTTTCTGGAACTGGAGTTACAGACAGTTGTGAGCTACCATGTGGGTGCTGGGAATTGAACCTGGGTCCTTTAGAAGGGCAGCCATTGCTCTGACCTTAAGTTTGTTGGGTTTTTTTTCTTTTTCTTTTTCTTTCTTTCTTTTTTCTTTTTTTTTTTTTTTTTTTTTTTTTTTTTTTTTTTTTTTTTTTTTTTTTTTTTTTTTTTTTTTTTTTTTTTTTTTTTTTTTTTTTTTTTTTTTTTTTT
>PVIH01001091.1:0-166933 GCA_004025045.1 Sigmodon hispidus | reverse complement strand
CCCAAATTTGTTTGTTTGTTTGTTTTGAGACAATTTTTTTTAGCATAGCCCTGGCTGTCCTAAATTGGTTCTATAGACCAGGCTATCCTCAGACTCAACAGAT
Source organism: Sigmodon hispidus (assembly GCA_004025045.1). Classification (NCBI taxonomy): domain Eukaryota; kingdom Metazoa; phylum Chordata; class Mammalia; order Rodentia; family Cricetidae; genus Sigmodon; species Sigmodon hispidus. Next base: position 166,830 of record PVIH01001091.1, on the reverse strand, counting down.
TTGCCTGCCTGCAGTAGCAAGCTTTAAACTTAAAACTGATGCACCTTCCTCTCACATCAAACACTGTCAGCATTTACTTGGGGACTTAGTACAGTACTCTTTCCTAGTATATTTTTATTTCCCTGAGTTGACTCAAACTCAGTCTAAATTCCTAGGGCTAAATCCTTTTATTTCATCAAGAATTAATGAATTAATTTTTAGGTTTTATTTTGTTCTTTGGTCTTGCTATGCTCTGGGCTGGTACTGAATTCACAGCAATCCTCCTGCCTGAGCCTTCTCGAGATTGCAAGCGTTAGCAATCACACCCAGCTTTGTGTATTTAATAGATGTTTGTTGGGCACCTGCCATACACTAGACACCACTCTGGCTGCTGATCTTGGCTCCTCTTGATGATCCTTTGCCAGATGCTGGGCTAGCAAGGCTGGGTAGAACCAGCCAGAGCAGTTCCACTGGGTCAAGTCCAGTAAGTAATGCTGAATGTCACTGACATCTGTCTGTTCCTCCTCCAGAGACCACACATGCACCAGTCTCCAATCTGGGTAGGATCAGAACATATTGTTGGGATGGACACACAGCAGAGTAGGAAGTACCACAGCACAAGTAAGGTGAGTGTGTTCTCTGCTGTAGACTGCCTTAGGTGAACACAGAAGGTGTGGTTCTGGAATTTGAAGGGATTTACTCAGGTTTACAGAAGGTGATAAGTGACAAACTGATGATGTGAAGCACATCTTGTGAGCTTGTATCTTGTTTTTATCACTGTAGGCTCTTGTCTAGAAATTAAAAACTGTTTTAGAGGAAAACACTTTTTATGGACTTTGTATAAGTTTAAAACAGCCATAAACCTTGCAAGAGTTTCTTATTGGGTGAATTATCTACCCTTCTTTATTGAGGCACTGGAGCAGATTTTCCTGGGATTTCTTCCCCCTCCTTCCTCTCTTCCTTCTTCCTTTCTCCTTTCTCTCCCGTCCTTTCCCCTCCCCCTCCCCCCACCCCTTCCCCTTCCCTTCTATTGCTTGTGTGTAATGGGCGGTTTGCCTGCCTGTCTGTCTGTGCTCCATGTGTGTGCCTTGTGCTGTCGGAGGCCAGAAGAGGGATTCAGATCCCTTAGAGCTAGACTTAGACAGTTGTTAGCTGCAGTGGGGATGCTGGGACTTGAACCCAAGTCCTCTGGAAGAGCACCTCTCTTTCATGTCACCTTTACTCCAAGCCTCTGGTCTGTTTTTCCTAATGGTGGGGTCCCAGGCACATGTTCTTGAGGTGGGTATGTCTTGCTTTGCTATTTGGAGGATGTCTGTTAGATACCCTCAGATGTGTTTGCACACCCAGGGGAGGGCGGGCTCTGAGTCTGACTCCATGAGAGAGCACTTGCCTTGCGTGTGTGACACTAAAACAGAGCAGAACACTCAAAGCAAGCAAGCAAACAAAGTCCCCAAAAATCATTGAAAAGAAATCAAAACCATAAAAATGTCCTTAGAACAAATAAATAAAAGCATTCTGTTTAGACATTTTCTTATAACTAATTTTTATTTCTTTTCCTTTGGTTAAGTAGCTTCCCACTGCCCAAGATTTCCGGCAGCCTGTTGAGGAGAAGGTTGGTCCTTTCACGAAGATAATAGAAGCCATGGGATTCACTGGACCTTTGAAATACAGTAAATGGGTAAAGGCTTTATGTTCATTGGGGTCTGTGTTCTTTAAAATAGATTTATTTTAAAGCTTCTGATTTGAGAAATTCATGCATTCTTTTGAGAATTTCTTCAGAAGCATCTCTCTTCCGTCTAGTCAGATTTATGTACAGGTCAGACCAAAGTACTCCTCCGGCCCAGTTTCTTGGACGCATCTGCAGTTGCTGGCAGGGCAACCAGGCGGAAGTTTTCAGACCCTTGCTTTATTGCAGGACACCAGCATCTAGACCAGTTTTAAGGAACACTCCGTGGGTTGCATTCTTTTTTGTTTTTGTTTTTGTTTTTGTTTTTTTCAAGATAGGACTTTTCTGTCTAATTCTGGCTATTCCGGAACTCACTCTGGTAGACCAGGCTGGCCTAGAACTCACAGAGATATTCCTGCCTTTGCCCATTCAGCGTGTTGAAATTATAGGCATGCAGCACTGCCCATTTTTGCTTTTTTAGGTTAGCTCATTTTCTCAACAGTTTTTATGACAAAAGATACAGGTTTCTGTTTGGAAAGCTTTTGTACACAAATTTTGAAAAGTCAGCATTGGTTGCGCACTTTGTTGATAAGGGCTTTCCGATGTATGGAGAAGCTACAAATGCTAAGCCACAGAGATATCTTAGAGACCCTGCAGTCTCTTCCAACTCTTCAAGGAAATCGTTATTTTAATTAAAGTTCTGTATGTATGTGTGTAAAGTTCTTGACAACTGGTGAGTTGTTGATATAGTTGGTTACTAGCTAGATCTTTTCTCCCTGTTTTAAATTTTAGTTAGTTAGGTTTATTTCTTCTTTTGAGACATGCATTGTACTATAGCCCAGGCTCTTGTAGGGCTCATAGCAATCCTCTGCCTCAGTTTCCCAAGTGTTGGGATTCTAAGTGTAAACTATTATGCCTAGATATATTTACATTCCTCTATATGTTTTTTATTGGTTTTTTTTTTTTTTTTTTTTTTTTTTGGCGGGGGCAGCATTTCTCCGTGTATACCTGGCTGTCTCAGAACTCACTCTGTAGACCAGGCTGGCCTCAATCTTAGAGATCTGTCTGCCTCTACCTCCCAAGTACTGGGATTAAAGGTGTGCACTACCACCCCTGGCCCATTTATAATTTTTAAAGTTATATTTATTTGTGCATGCATGCTTGCATGTGTGTGTGTTCCTGTGTGTGTGTTGCTGCATGCATGCAATGGAGAGTGTATGGAGGTCATAAGAGAGTTTGAGAACTCTATTCTGTCCTACTGTGTGGGTCCTGGACATTGAACTCATATCATCAAACTTGGTGGCTAGCGCCTTTATTCTCTGAGCCATCTTATTGGCCCTTCTCTCTATTTACAAACAAGTTGTGATTATAACATCTGTAATATAAAACTTAAAATATATGTGTTATTTAAAAAGGAGAAATTAAGGAAGGAGTGGTGACATGCACCTTTAATTCTAGGTGGATCTCTGTGAGCTCTAGACACGAACGGCCTCAAACTCCCAGAGATCCACCTCCCTCTGCCTTCCCAAGTACTGGGAGTTAAGGCATATGCTACTCTGTCTCCTCCCACTCGCTCCCAAAAATAAGAGTGAATTGGAAACAAAGAAAGAATAGAGGAGAAAAGTCACTGTTTTGTTCATATCCTAGTACTTGGGTTCCACTTGGTTGCTTCCATATGCTTTGTCTAGTTTTATGTTTTTGGTGTTTTTAAAAATGATTCCAGAGGGCCAGCTGGCCACCATTTGAAGACCGTGTGACCAGTAGGAGGGCTCCCACTCTCACAGCTCACTTAGTCTCCGATTGATCTTGATTGCCTTTGTTACCTCAGCCAAATGTTTGCACTAAAAAAATTCTATGCTGTGACAGTTTTTATAGTCTTCATTTTAAAATCTGTCACATCAAAATTTCGTGTGACATTCTGGGATGATTTTGGTGGGAACATGTAGTTAGGCTTTCCATTTTGAAAGGCTTAGAAGTAAGTCCTTTTTAGCACAGTTAACTCAGAAGTCTGTGGCCAGATACTTGCATTAGCTTACACTGGCAAAATACTTTGTTTGTATTTACATATGTATTTGGTTAGAGAACAAAGTGTTTATTTGTCTACTGATGCCTGCCCTTTCTCTATATTTTTCTTGAACGTTTTCATGTATAGATTCCTATAGAATCATACTTAGACTTTATTGCTGCTAGGATCTAGGTTGGGGTCTTTCTCATGCTAGTCAATCAGTAGACCACAGAGCAATCAATGTCCTAGCTTATACTTAAGGCTTTAAATGTAGTGCTCACCTCTGCAGCACACATACTAAAACTGGAACAATATAAGAAGGGCAGCATGGTCCCTGTGCAAGGAGGACACGCAAATCTGTGAATCCTTCCAGAATTTTTTAAAAAGATTTTTTTTTAAGATTTACTTATTTATTTTTATTTTATGTACAGTGGTGTTTTGCCCTGAAGCTAGAATTAGAGACAGTTGTGAGCTGCCATGTGGGTGCTGGGAATTGAATCCAGGTCCTATGGAAGAGCACTCAGTGCTCTTAACCACTTAGCTCATCTCTCCAGCCCTTAAAAAGATTTTAAATGTAGCTTTTTTTTTTCTTATTTGAATACCTTGAAATAACGTTTTTCTTAGTTTGTTTGATTGTTTTTTTGTTTTGTTTTGTTTTAAGACAGAGTCTCTCTGTAGCCTTGGCTGGCCTGGAACTAGCTATGTAGACTAGCTGAACTCAAATTCACAAAGATCTCAAGTGTTGAAAGTAATTATAGATGTGCACCACTATGCCCAGCTCTGAAATAACCTTTCCCCCTATTACATGTACATAGTAGTGTCATGTAAGAACTAAAGAATGGTTGAAGAAAACCATGATGGCGGCAGAGGTCTTTAATCCCAGCATTTGTGTGGCAGAGGCAGGCAGATCTCTGTGAGTCTGAGGCCAGCCTGGTCTACATAGACAGTTTTAGGCTGGCTAGGGGACACAGCAAACCTCCCCCATTCCAAACAAAATAGAAAAAAGAAAGTTGAAAGAAATAGAGATACTTAGTATAGAAAAGCGAAGGCATTGTGAGTCCTCTCAGTACGGAAGGCGTGGTACCCGAGGTACTCAGTCATGGATAATGAAAGCCTCCAGAGGACAGAGCCTCACAAGAGCATTCTTGTTTGAGTAGGGACTCAGATTGTTGAACTTGAGTCAGGAATGCTGAAAATAAATTTCAGCACAGAATAGAAGGTTGAAGTGACAAAATGAGTCAGTCGGCCAGTCAGTCAATCAGTCCCTGTGTAGGTCTCTCACAGCTGTTAGCAACTCCTCTTCCTCCTTTGCTCCTCATTTTGTAGGGGTGGGATAGCAGGCCTAGGTGTTCCTGTCATAGACAAGTGGCACGGTGAAGCCTCCCAAAGTGAGGGTGAAGCAAACACGCAGTCATCCAAGGACCGGAACAGCTTGTATTGACTGAGTGGAAAGTTGGTCTGCCTCCTTCCTTCACTCACATTAACGCCTGGTTCACAACGAGGTTCTTTCCAGTTGTTATTTCCAGTCCCTGCATGATAGTCCTCAGGGACTTTCTTCAGAGATTTGTCCAGGAAAATGGCTCATCCAAGAATAAAGGTTTGGCTTTGCTACAAGAAAAGGGAGGAACTATAAAATGGTCCTGATTGCCAGTGTGAGCATTGTATAAAGATGCTGGCCAGTCTGATCAAGTAGTCATTATTTGTATTGAATGCTTTTTCATGGATGTATTTGGAGCCCTGGGCCTTGGAGACAGACAAGTCTCCCTTTCCTAGGGCAGAGTGATTGATTAGTTTTGACTTAAGAGCAGTTTATACACTAGATCCAGAAGGAAACTACAAGCATGATGGGGAGGGTCAAGAATTAAGTTAGGAATTTTAGTTAAAATTATAAACTTGTCTATAGTTAACTTGGGCCATACACTCAACCAGGGCAGGAATTTTTGTCCATTTTCTTTATTCCTCAGCCATAGCATTTAAATCTGCGGAAGCGTCTCAGTTTGGTGCTCAGTGTTGGGTGAGCCTTATGTTTCCATCTCAAGGACAGAAGGCTTGCTGGAGTATCAGGATAAGGGTGTCCTGTCCTTAGACCGGTGATGGTGTAGGTCAGTCAGTGCTTTCAGGAGCTTCTTCTTTCTGGTCCCTGGTTAAACTTGTTCTTGAGTTGTTTGTTTTGGTTTGGTTTGGTTTTTGGAGGCAGGGTTTGTGTGTGTACCACTGGCTGTCCTGGAACTCATTCTGTAGACCAGGTTGGCCTTGAATGCAGAGAGCTCTGCCTGCTTCTGCCTCCCAAGTGCTGGGATTAAGGTGTGCCATCATACTTGGCTGAATCTTAGTTCTTGATGAGTTTTGACGGGCAGCTTTCTTAACTCGTCTTGCCAGTTTTATGTTCAATTTACATTTCTTCGTAAATATCTTTGATTGTGATGTATTGTATCTTAACTCTGATGGGCTCTGTTTATTTATTTTGGAGATAGGATGTCATGTAGATGAAGCTTGAACTTCTGATCCATCTCAGCCTCCCAAGAATTGATTTTCAGTTTTTAGATTTGTTCTTAAGATATAGTGTACATGCAAAAAATACAGTATGTTAGTACAGAGCCTAGGTAAAAACATCACTCATTAAAGTCCAAGGGAATTAAAATTTTTCTTTTAAAAGGTTGATTTGTTTTTATGTGTATAAATATTTTGCTTGCGCGTATGTATGTATGTATGTATGTATGTATGTATGTACCTGTATATGAGTGCCTGTTGCCTATGGAGGCCAGAAGATGACATCAGATCTCCTGGGGCTGGAATTACAGAGGGTTGTGAACCTTGGCGATGTGGTGCTGGGTCCTTTACAAGAGCAGGGAGTGCTCTTAACCACTGACTCATGTTTCCAGCCCCTGAAGAAATTTCTTAATATTGTATATTAGGTACTTCATATTTAATGCTTTGAAGCATAGTGAAAAGTATTTCATATTTATTAGAGAATTTTTGTCTATACACAGAGGTTCTGTGAGTCTGCAAAAAAGATATGCCCTGCCCCCCCATCATAAACTAATTAGTAAAGTCTCTGTGCAAAGATTAAAAGATTTCGGGGGTTTAAATTTTTTTAATTTAATTAATTTTTTTTTAAAAGGTAGAGATGGTAAACTGAACTACAGAGCTGGTTACTAGTCAACATGGACTGCTTGAAGTCTTGTCTCTAAAACAAAACAAATTGCCCACAGATAGGTTTGTACCCCTCCTTGTAGGTGAGGAAACATGAGCTCTGCAGTCCATACCTGAGGACATGGAGCATGTTCATGGTCATGTCTTGAGTTTGGTTTTATTCTCTTTGTCTAGAAGATTAAGATCGCAGCCCTACGCATGTACACGAGCTGTGTGGAGAAAACTGACTTTGAGGAATTCTTTCTGAGTAAGTGACTCTCAATTCTTCTGAAAGGAAATGATCTACTGTTTATTTTTTGTGGCTGTGGGTTTTAAGTTTTTTTTTTTTTTTGCAATTTTTTTAACTTTATTTATTTATTATTTATTTATTTATTTGCCTTGGTGTTTGCCTGGAACTGGAACTACAGACAGTTGTTAGCTGCCATGAGGATGCTGGGAATCGAACCCGGGTCCTCTGGAAGAGCAGACGGTGCTCTTAACCACTGAGCCATCTCTCCAGCCCCCGGGTTTTAAGTTTTTTAAAAACATTTGTTTTGTGTATGTATGTTCTACATGTTTATCTATAGATATATAGCCTAGAGGTCCATTTTGGTATTATTCTCTGAAACACTGTCTACCCCCTTTGAGCCAGGGTCCTTCATTGGCCTGAAACTTGCTGTTAGGCTGTTTGATGACTAGTGAGCTCCTGTTAGGTTAGGCTCCTGTCTCTGCTTCCCATCACTGGAATCAGAAGCACAGGCCGCCATGCCGTGTCTTTCCATCAGACTGAGGTCCCGCTGCCTGCCAAGTCCCGGGTTTCTAGGCTCATGCCACTCTGCCCTCTGGCAGCATTTTGAAATGAACTTTTTGTCAGTCACTTTCTAGTTTTTGATTTTTTTTTTTTAGTTAATCCTGAAATAAATTTTACGACTTATACTCAGATTTTTTTTTTTTTTGGATGCCATCTCATGTATTAATTATGAATGCTTGGCCTTGAGCTAGGTTTGTCCCACTAGCTCTCATAACTTAAATTTACCCATATTTTTATTGATGTATGTTCTACCACGTGGCTTTTACCCCTCTCTCTTTCTGTGTGTTTGGTTCGTCAGGCATCTGGCCTCTATTATCTCCTCTTCCTCTCTGTCCACGAGTCCTGTCTCTCCTGCCTGGCTATTGATCGTTCAGCTTTTTATTACACCAACCATAACAACACATTCTTCACAGTGCTCAAATATTCTGCAACAATGATTCTTCTTTTTATTAGAGGGCTATTGGTCTCAAAGGCTTATAAAATTTTATTATTTACATCCCATTGATAAATTGCTTTCCAGAAGGATTTTGCGTGATTACTTAATTACTCAACATAATTAGCTAAAATAAATATTTGTAAGATCATTGGAAAATGCAAGCCATTTCTGTGCCCACAGTTTAGCGGTTTAGAAGGAAGCTTGTACTCCATGCACTTACAGAATAGCCATCCCCTTAAAGAGCCAGGAACCTGACATGTTTGTACAGCTGGTACTTTACTCTGGCAGCAAGTACATAATTCATTTAGCAAAGAACACTAGCAAAGATGCAATTTTGATTTCTTAACTATTTTGGTCATTTACAACTCAAATATAATTTGCTTTGGCTAATTTATATTTCAGCAGATTAATATTAGGGACTTAAAATAGTATATTAAGTTATAATTCTTATTTTTTTACTTTCTATTTCTTCATCAGGAAAAACAATTTCCCTGCTTCTTTGTAAACAAGATATTTTTAAAATTATTTAATTAAAAAAACATTCATTGGGGGCTGGAGAGATGGCTCAGTGGTTAAGAGCGCTGTCTGCTCTTCCAGAGGACCCGGGTTCGATTCCCAGCACCCACATGGCAGCTAACAACTGTCTGTAGTTCCAGTTCCAGGCAAACACCAAGGCAAATAAATAAAATAAATAAATAAAGTTTAAAAAAAATTAAAAAAAAAATTTATTGTTGTAGTGTAAGTGTGTGCGTGCACATATGTATAAGCATATATACTACGGGGCCCATGTAGAGATCAGAATACAACTTAGTTGGTTCTCTCTGACATGTAGGTTCTGGAGATTGTAGTCAGGTTGTAAGGCTTGATGGCAAACATTTTACCTCCTGAGCCATCTTGTCAGTCCTAAACTGTTTCTTATTATATAAGAAATTAGTCCAAAATGAGAAAATAGACTTTCTTCAAATGATAAAGAAAAGATTGAATTTTCCCCCAAAATTCATGTGCATTTCTCCTGACCATTTTATTTTACTTGCTTACTTGAATTTTTGTTATTTTATGTGAATTGGTATTTTGCCTGCATGTATGACATTGTGTAAGGGTGTCAGATCTTGGAATTACAGACAATTGTTAGCTGCCATGTGGATGCTGGGAATTGAACTCAGGTCCTCGGGAAGAACAGTCAGTGCTCTTAACTGCTGAGCCATCTCTCCAGCCCCCTGCTTACTTGATTTTTTTTTTTTTAGCATAATTTTAATTTAGAAAGTAACATTAAAAAATACAACCCTCAAAAAAAAAAAAAACCCAACCAATCCTATCTGGAGCCAGAGAGGGATGTTTCAGAAATTAAGAGCACTTGATTCCCAGCCCTCAAATGATATAGCTCTGTTATTTTTAACTCTAATTCTAGAGGATCTGGTGCCCTCTTCTGGCTTCAGTGTGCAAGACATGCATGTGGTTCATATACATACAGTCAAAGCCCTCTTACATAGAAACTAAAAATAAATAATCTGAAAAACAAACAAAACCAACATATCCACCTTATGCTTCCTGTCTGTTCATTTGCAGGGCTGGGATCTTACACATACAGCAGTGCTAAGATCTCCAGTCTATGATCATATTCTTTTTCACAGAAACTATCCTCCAGGCTAGGGAGATAGCTCATGGAGTAAGGTCTCTTGTAAAAAGCTGTGCTTGGCCCCATGTCAAGAGTCGGGGAAACACCAGTGAGTGAGTGAAGTCCTCAGTGAATGTGTGTTGTTTACATGGGCACAGCCATGTTAAGGGCCTCTGCCTGATGGGAAGATGACAAGGCCTCTCAGGACGGGGCTCAGAGAGGTGGCAGAGCTTTCCTTGACATTGTGTATAGAAAATGTTCACTATGTCTTTCTCCTCTCAGAAATTTACAGTTTGATGACTGTTCTGATATAGAGACTATTCCTATCATGATTAGCCACTCTTGACTTAAACTCCTCCTCCATGTTCAGGTGTATGCCATAACCCTGTCTCTGTTCAAATCGTTGTAGTAAACATGCCCTTCTGAGATGTAGTAGTTTATTTAAGACCCCAGTTCAGTTGAACCCAGAACTTTTGTCTGTGTTCATGTGTCTGTCTTTCCTTCATTTCACCAGCCCCCATTCAGGTCAAATCCCTTGAGCCATGCATAGACGCAGCAGCCAGATATACCTGTACCCTCAGCTTTGGGGGAGGGGAGGTGACAAGCAGAGGATCCTGGGAGCATGCTGTGTAGCCAAAATGATGAGCTCTCCCTGTCTCAAAAGAGTAAGGTAGAGAGCCATTGGGGAAGACACTTGGTAGTCTCCTCTGGACTCTGTATGCATATGTATGGGTGAACTCCAACACTCATGTGCATATAACACACAAAAGTTTATCACCAGATACTTAATACTTGATTGATGTTTATTATAAGTAATTTAGATGAATGCCTACTTGTTTTCACCCCTCATTATTGAAGGCTCCTCTTTTTTAAAAGTTTTTTACATGTATGAGTGTTTGGTATGTATGTGTGTATGTGGATCACATGCGGTTAGTGCCCACGGAGGCCAAAAGAGGGCATTGGAAACCCTGGAACCGCAGTTTCAAAACGGACAGTTGTGAGTTGCCACGTGGGTGCTGGGAACCAAACTGGGTCTTCTGCAGGATCCATCTCTCTAGCCCCCTACTGAAGGTTTTGAGTTTTATTAATATTATAATATCAAATAAAAGACTGTTATTACACAGTTAATGCTCATATTTCAGTCATAGCTTGCAGATTACCAACTTGAGAAGTCTCACTAAGTTATAATTACATATTAATAGCTCACATTTATCTGCTGTCACGTTTGTCCCTTTAGGTGTTTCACAATCTCGTGGGATAGTGAGTGCTTGTATTATTGTTTATTTTTGTTTTGTGTTTAGAAATAGTTGAGGCTTAAAGAGGCTCCGTGACTTGCCCAGGATTGTCTGGCTAAGCCTTGCACCTGTGTTGTCTGGCTTAAACCTCAGGGATTTTCCCATTATAACATGCTGCTGTGAATGAATGTAACCACAGACTGGAAATTGTAATGCATCTTAGTAATTTGGGTTTTGCTTTATTTTGATGAGAGATCTCTTTGTGAGATGTTGTGTTAGTATTGGAAAGTGGTGTTTATACACACAGCAGTCTGTCTTGGTGACTACTTTTGCCCTGGCTTTGTCCTTCAGGATAAATGACAGTGAGTGTCCTGGTGATCACACTCTCCCTTCTGATTTTCTAAGACTTAATTAGGCATTTACCTATTAAAACCCATGGCATAGGCTGGGCATGGTAACACTTAGGAGGGAGAGACAGGTAGATCTCTGAGTTTAGGTCAGCCTGTTCTACATAGTGAGCTCCAGGCCAGCCAAGACTGCATAGAGAGATTCTCTTTCAAAACAAAACCATCATTAAAACAAATAGCATAAGTAGACATGGTGGTACATGCCTGTAATTTCAGTACTCAGAAGAGTAGGGGCAGGATGATTACCATAAACTTAAGGGAAACCTCTTCTACACACTGAGTTTCAGGCTAGATAGAACTACATAGTGAAATCCTGTCACAAACAAACAAACCTATGGCCTGTTTATTTCTTCTGTTATGACCTTTCATCCTTCTTCTTCTTCTTCTTCTTCTTCTTCTTCTTCTTCTTCTTCTTCTTCTTCTTCTTTTTTAATTTGGCTAAGTTTACATTTTAGAATCAAACCAAAGGAGTTTCAAGGTGTGGCTAGTAAACAAAGAACAGATTTGGAAAGTACCATCTGGAGGTATAAGTTTTTTTTTAAATCTGTAAAATAATGAGTCCAACTTTCTCGTGGTTTGGAGTCTAAGGAGGTTAGTGGTATTGAAGTAAAATGAGGGATTTATATATTGCTTCCTAAGATTATACCTTTAAAGTGGCCATACCCATTTAGATCTTTGCTGCAAGGCTTGATTGTAAGAGTCCTGAGGACAGACAGCCTTGGGCATCTGGCACAAGTGCCCTTCTTCTCCAGCAAAAGGGGGCTGATGGCATTTTCCGAAGGCTTATGTGGGCGAGTTGTTGGGTCAGTGCACTGTGTCTATCAGCTTCTTGGACCGTTCTCCCTGGGCCACCAGAGTTATAAATCTGAGGCACGTCAGAGCCTGAGAGTGGAAATCTAGAGCACTAGATGCATCTGAGTGGTTAAATACTTTGGCAACTGCTGTTTCTGGCCTGCTCTAGTAATGCCCCTTGCCTGTCAATGAACATGCCTGCTGTGATATGTAGTTTGCTCATTGGTGTGTTGGAGCAGAGGAAGCCAGCTAGCTTGTCCTTAATTCTGCATTCTCATCTGTCACTCTCTTTGCCTCTTAAGAAAGTGATTACTGTGGAGAGGAGGGTCTCCTCAATGGAGAAATTCTGATTCAGTAGTTGAGAATTCATTCTACACTGTAACACTGTTTTAACTGGTGAAGCTTTTCAAAGATATCTTGAACCCTGTTCAATTTAATTCAGTGGAAACAGCAATAGTGAATACTGAGTCATTATTTTAAATGGCAGTCATTTGTTAAGCTTTATTTTATTGTATTTTTGAGTACCCTCAGTTGGCCGAGAACTCACTATGTGGAGTAGGATGTCTTCTGATTCACAGAGATCCACCTTCCCCAAGTGCTGGGGCTGGGCTAAAGGCTTGGGCCACCACCCCTGCCTTTACTAAGCGTTTTTACAGGCCTTTGCTCTCTTGTTTATTATCACAGAAACTCTCAAATGGACCCCCGTGTTCTGCCCATTGACTTATAGACAGAAGGCAACTGAGCCTCCTATAAGCCCAGAAACTTGACCTAGATCCACTTAAATTAAATTAATTAAATTAAGTAGTCTGACCTCATATTAAAATATGATGTCACTCTCTGATGACAGTAATGGAATTATTTTATTTTACTAAACCTGGTGTCAAGAAAGAGTCTGGCCTCAGAAAAGAATAAGTTGCGTGTATATTGGACCAAGAGTGTAATCACGGTAGTGTCACAGAGTTTACCCTGAAGTGTAAACACATTCTGTTGAGCTAAGAATCATATTTTTGTGTTGCTCATAGTCAACAGTGAGTTGTTGGTTTGATATTTTTGAGGTTTCCTCTGTGGGTTTCTGTTCTGACCTCCGTGGGCGCGCAGGGACTACTCATGTGCCAGGTCTTTTCTCTTCAGCCCTGAGCTGACCCCAGGAGGGAAAACTCTGACCCAGGGCCAGCTGCTGACCTGTTTGTCTGTCTACGCTTTCCAGCTCGAGAACTGATTCTCCATCTGAGGAGACTGGACAGGCTCCTGGAGGCTGCTGGGAAGCCTTGATGTAGAGGCCACAATTGGGCAGACTGTCCTGTAGAAGCAGCCAGATTTCAGACTTCCAAGAAAACTTTTCTTTTTAATGTTTTGTTCTAACATCCAAAAAAAAGACCCAACTTGAGATCCGGCTTGAGAGTTTCTCAGGGCTATTCTTGTTCTAGGCAGAGAGCGGCTGGCCCATTCTCAGATGGCAATGGGTCTTAATAGCTGGATGGCTGGCCAGGCCAGCCTCCAGCTCCCTCCTGCTGGGCCAGAGAGGAAGTCCACTTGACAGCTGCTGGGCACCACCCAGTAAGCTCACTCGAGTTTTTTTGGTGTCCTTTTGTGACAGGCCTGGATTCAAACCCCAGTCTTGCGACTGGCTTGACATAGTGGTTTGCCCAAAGTTACTTGGTCCTTTTGAATCTGCTTCTTTACCCCTAACATAGAGAGGGCTCCAGTGCTTCTCTCCCGGGTTAGGGTAAGGATAAGAAAAACATTGTATTAAGATGATTAGCAGTGGACTGGTGTGGAATATGACCCTTTCTCCAGGAGGTGTCCAGATCTTAGCATGGGAAGAGTGTTCTAGTCCACAGCACACAGTGAATTTAATCCCGTGTGTCTCATTTCTAGGTGCTGTGCTTCTGTAGTCATGAGCAGTTGTCTCGGTCACACTGTCAGTTTTCTCAGTTGTCACATGGGGGTATATCGATACCACCTACTGTGGCTGTTGGAGAGATTTGCTAAGCTAATGGCTGTGAAGCTCTTAAGCCCAGCCGCAGTGAGGTAGGCTCCCTTATCAGTGAGGGGTAGTTCTCCCTTCTAGGGTTTTGCCATGTGTTTTCAGTCCTAGTGACCGTCTTTGTTAACCATCATCTCAGTCTATTGATGGGCAGAGGCTACTTTGGGGGGAGGGGTGTTGTTTTTTACTACAGCCCAGGCTAGCTTGGATTTTGCAACCCTGTCCTGCCTCACAAGATCACAGATATGTGTTGGAATTTTAGGCCATGCTTTACCACCACCTCCTCCTCCTCCTTTTTTGAATCATTGTTCCAAGAGACTGATTCTCCCATAAGGGCTCACATCCCCACTGATTTTCTCCCTCATCCTTACTGTCCCTTGTCATGTTTAAGGAGGACTCATGTAATGGGGTCCCTCAGCCAAGCAGAGGGATTTCTGAGGAATCTGAGAATGGAGAGGCTTGGCCTTCAGAGCTGGGTCTGACTTGCAGGATCTGAAAGTAGCAGCCCCACCCAGAGTTCCCTGTCCCCGAGGACTGGCCTTCGGGGGCTGTAGTTCACGCCCTCGCTCCTAGTTCCCTTCCTCCTTGTTATTTGGGTAAATCATTTGGTTCACTCATGGCCATACCACACTGGAATTTCTTTAAAAAATTGAAAAGAGCTGGGCAGTGGTTGCACATGCCTTTCATCTAGTGCTTGGAAGGCAGAGGCAAGTGGATCTCTGGAGGCCAGCTTGGTCTCCAGAGCAAATTCCAGGCCAGTCAGGGCTACACAGGGAAATCCTGCCTCAAAAAACCAAAACAAACAAACAAACAAAACCCCAAGAAACAGAAAGGTTTAACCTTTTCAGCAGAGCTCAGATGATCACAGTAGCTGATGCTGGGGGAGGGATGTATTTGCTGAGGCTGGGGGCAGGTATTTGCTTAGCTCTTTAGTCTTCAAGCCCAGAAAGAGAAACTAGCTTAGAACCTCATGAAATTGGAAGGAACCATAAGAAATCATCTCTGCCACATTCTGTAAAGTGAGAGATTTGAGATTCAGAGGAAAGAAGCCGTCTGCCTAAGGCCACGAGGTGTGACAAGGCTGGGCTGGAGGCTGGTTGTCCCACCTTCTCACATGGGTTTTTACTGCTGTTTTCTGCAATAGCATAGCTGGGACTATTGCACTTGCTTTACATTTGAGTTGAACAGATTCCCATAAGTGGCTAACACAGAGTTAGTATGCCTCCTCTACACCTTCACATACTTACACTCGATTGTTGTTTTCTAGGGTGTCAGATGCCTGATACATTCAACTCATGGTTTCTTATAACCCTGCTTCACGTCTGGTAAGTGAGCCATTTAAGTGAGGTCACCCAATGTGTGTGTAAGATACAGCTCTCCTTAGGTCTGATTGTATGAAGTGGTACTTGTTCAAGCAGGAAAACCTGCTTCTTTCATTTTCATAAGTGGTGCCTTAAAGCACATTTTTATTAAAGGTCAAAGCATAAACCCAAAAAGAAGCTAATATTTGTAATATTTGTTTTTTCAAAGAGCACCTAACCCCATGAATAATACTATCAGTATCTCTAAGAGACTCTCTGAGGTTGGGTGGGGAAGTTCTCTCCCTTGGCTGTTTTAGGAAAGTTCACATTTACGTAAAAGTGGTTTGAATTGTGAGAATCCGTGGTCATTTCCATCTCTGGTCATCAGAAACCTATAACAAATTATACCACTGACATTTATGCCTGTGCCTCTAAGTGTGCGTTCAGGTTAGAGTCAAGCCAGATTTGTTACATGTGAAAATATTTAACACCTTAAACAGTATATTTTTTCTTCAGCAGTGAAGTAGCCTAAAAAGAAAAATCCATTTTTCATCTACTGTTACACAGCATTAAAGGTCAAAGAGGAGATGGGAGTCACTGAGGTGGGGGCTGGGGAGCTGGGAAAGTAAGCTCCAGAGAGCTGGCTTTACTATGGCCACCATATGAGCAGTCCAAGGAACGTGGGAATGGCTGCCTGTCAAAGGAGCCTTGTTTGAGACTGTCTCTAGCTGAGCTTTGCATCACAGGCCTGGCTACTATATAAAGATGTTTTAGTTATGATCGCCTCTGAAGTGTTTCTTCTTCCAAACTCACATCGTCACTGAGTTTGGCTAAGAAACCTGAAGGGGCAGTTTATTTTATGGATTTAAAACAAACCCTCTAACCAGTAGTTTATAGAAGGTACACTATGTCCCGGGCACTATGATGGGAATGAGGGCTAGTTTTCAAGAAGCCCAGTTTTAGTGAGGGAGATAGATCAATGGCCAGTATAAACTGGGGTGTTAAATTCTGGGCTGTGTGTAAATGGTGCTTATAGGATTGAAGAGGGTGCTTCTCGTGTTGAAACCCTTTCTGGTTCTCTTCTCTGAGATATATACTGTGTGGCTTTTTGTCAGGCAGCTGAGAAGGCACACTGCCTGTCTTTGGTGTCCATGGTGGATGTTAAGGAGGGTGCAGGGAGTTCAACTGGATACATTGAAAAAAAAAAGTACTTCTTTAAGAACTGAGGACTGTATGGTAGAGTTACTCATTGGAAAGGTGGGTTGAGAGAAGGCTAAGCTGTTCCCAGAGGAGCTCAAAGATAATATTCAGAGCCTGTATGAAAGACTCCTTATTGCCCATATAGCCAGAGGTATCAGAGCGGTAGAGGGAGTGGGTGGCAAAATAAAATATATAATCCCTGTGACCACATCCCAACGTCAATACCTGACTAGTCGCTGGGAGAGCCTTCAAAGTATTTGTATTTCTTTAAACTTTCCAAAATGTCTACTCAGCCTTTCTTGCTGAAGTTAGCTTTTCAGAGGAATGGAGTGTACCACCAGCAGCTAAGCAGAAGAGGAGCCATGTATTCTTTGTCTTTCTCCAACCTCTTCCTTGCTCATTTTTGGGGTGGGGTGGGGAGTTTGAGACATGGTGTCTCTATGTAGCCTTGGCTATCCTGACATTTGCTGTGTAGATGTAGACCAGGCTGGCCTTGCACTCCCAGAGATCAGCCTGTCTCTGCCCCTGTCTCCTGAGTGCCAGGACTGAAGGAGGAGGGCACCACCACCAGGCCTGGCCTCTTCCTTGCTCTTTATTGCCATGATCTGTGGAGGTTTTGGCAAATCACCTTGGCAGCTTTTTTGTTTGGATTAGCAAATTCTTGTAGAGCCTACTGTGTGTTTGGGATCATGGAGTGCTGGAGAGAAGACTGTGATACAGTTCATACATTTAGGAGACCAGTGGAAATGGACTTAGATTACAGTAGTCTATAATAGAGGATAATGAAATGTTTGTCCCAAAGCCCAGAGAGATGCAGTGGAAGCACAAAAGTAGAACTGAGTCTGACTTCCCTGAGGATTGTGTTGGGCAGAGACAATGTCTGAGGGATATCATGAAGGGTAAGTAGAGTGACTACCATAGAAAGAGAGGGTGCTTTACATTGAAGACCAGCAGGAGGGAAAGACTGCACCTACAGAACATAAAGTACTTGAGAGCAAGCAGCCAGTTGGCTGAAGTGTTTGGGAGCAGGTTTGTGGAGTAGTGTAGTCAAAGGTCACCAGGAAAGTAGTTTTGGGGGGAAGTAAGAAGCCAGGTGGTGGCGGTGGAGCAGTGGAGGCAGCACATGCCTTTAATACCTTGGGAAGTAGAGGCAGGCGGATCTCTGCGTGCTCGTCAGCTTGGTCTTCAGAGTGAGTTCCAGAACAGCTAGGGATACACAGAGAAACCTTGGCTATAAAAATAAAAGCAAACAACAGCAACAAAAAGTAGTTTGGGGCCCAGTTGTACAGTGATCTTCCCAGAATGGGTAACTCCCTCTCCTAAGGGATAAACACAGTTGGGAGAGGGATGGACCCACTCCAAGTCTATAGAAAAGTTAGGTTCTTCTAGTCCTGTTCTCTTTAGCCTGAAGATGCAAGAGTATAAATTGAGGGGCAGCCAGACTCCATTTTGGAGATCACAGTAATGCTGCTGAGCCATTGAAGAATACAAATTGAAACACCTCTTGGAGGGGGAACTGTGAGAAAAGAGGGGAAGGTATGTGGGGGGGTCACAAAGAAAGACAAAACAAAACCAGACAGACTCCTAGGAAATGAAAGTACCCTTTCCAGAACATTTGCCTGGGTCCCATACGTAATGGATCTCTATTGGTAGTTGGTATAGGAGCAGGATATCAAACAATCCTGTATGTTCTCTGATGATGTTATACTTCTCCTGTCTGTCTATTCTTTCTGGTTCCATAGTTTTTTAGTGGGTTGAGATTTGAGACCACAGACCCCTTCTGTTCCTAGAAGACCTTTGTTAGTTCCATATTCAGTGTGCTTACGTTGGCACTATGTGTCCATTGTCTTCACTTAAGGTCAGTGTTGACTGTAGCTAATGAAAAAGCTGCTGGTGAAGGTACCCAGCATCCCTACTGGGCTTGGTAAAGCCGTCTTTCTGTTTTTCCTTATCCCAGCCATCCATTGTGAGTCCATTCAGATGCCTGTAAGAAGCCCTGGGAGATCCTTTTGATGTGTCCTTCATTTGTGTAACCTGGTGGGTCAGTCATTAGTTACGTATCTCAAACTCTTGACTCTGAGCTAACAGAAATGAATTTTACTTTGTAACTCAGTGTACATGCTTGTATTGGATGCAGGCATTAAATAAACCTATCTTTACAATGTCAGGAAATGTGTGATACTTCCTATTCTAATTTTAAACAGAAGTTGAAGATTTCTCCCACTGAATTAATTTCACTAGGGTGTAACCACCAGTCCCAGGTAGATGGGAATCTACCACCTGGCTCTCAAGTTTCTTAGTGTGCTGTTCATGTCCTCTAGATGCAGCCAGTAGTACAGATGCCTTTACTACTGTTGTCTGCCTCATTCTGTGAAGTCTTAGGTATTTATCACTCTTAGTGCTGGAGCCACTCTTGTTCTTTCTTCAGTACCTGATTAAGCTGTTATTCCCTCTGAAGGCAATTTTGTGACCCATTGGTGTTTCTTCCCATTTTAAAATTTTAGAAATTTAACTGATACATAAAACATAAACATTATGTATATTAATGGAGTGCTGTATAATATTTTGATATATACATGTGTACATTATATAATTTGTGCATGTGTTTATGTCTGTCTGTATATGCTTTTGTATGGAGAGGCCAAAGGAGAGTGTTGGATATTCTGCTTTATTACCCTTTGCTTTAACAATATTATAATAACTGTGGTGATTAGAAAGAAAATGGCCCCCAAAAGGACTGGCACTATTAGGAGATGTGACTTTGTTGGAGTAGGTATGGTCTTATTAGAGATATTGTGTCATTGTGGAGGTGGCCTATGGGGTCTCATATATGCTCAAGATACTCCCAGTGTCTGAGACTACTTCTTGTTGCCTGCCTGTCAAGATGTAGAATTCTTCAGAACCATGTCTGCCTGCATGCTACCATATTCCCAGCCACCCTGTTCCCTGTCACAATGATAATGGACTAAACTTCTGAAGCTGTAAGCTGCCACCTCAATTAAATGTTTTCCATTATAACAGTTGCCATGGTAATGGGTTTTTTTTCACAGCAATGAGAACCCTAACTAAGATACAAGTTGGTACTAGGAGTGGGGTATTGCTGTGATAGACTGGACCATGTTTTTGTTTGGAGTAATGCAGACTTTGGAGTTTGGGTTAGGAAAGCTGGTTAATGGGCCATACTAGAGGGAACATGGAAGACAGTGGTACTGAGTGAGCATGATGTGATGAACTGACCAGGTAGGGGTTGTGATGGGGGATGGGGTGGTTGGGGAGGTTTCAGAGAATTTTAGTATGCTGCCTAGAGACCATTCTTGTGCTATTTTGATGAAGAATGTGGCTACTTTTTGCCCTGTCCAAAAAGTCTGCCTGAGGCTAAAATGAAGAATTTGGGATTAATTCTGTTGGTAGGTAGAGGAAATCTCAAAATAGCCTAGTACAGACTCTGTTTTATGGTGACTAATTCTAATGAAGATAATGAAAAGGAGTGAGCTGAGCAGGAAAAATATTCCTGAAGAAAAGGAGTACTGGAAAGTAGACTGGAGCTAAATACAGATTCAAGGAGATAAGCATATTAAGAAACATTCTTGTCTGGCACATGCCTTTAATCCCAGCACTTGGGAGACAGAGGTGTTGATATAAACTTAAAGTCAATGTTGTTATGCTGTATATATTTTTCTACTCTTGATTAAGGTATGATGCTGATATAACCCATTTAAAATTATAATGTATAATTGAGAAATGCAAATTAATAGTCATCTATAATAACCAAACTTATAGTCATGTTAGTTGAGTTTTTATAAGTATACAAAAATATATTTCAATTAGATAAATAGTCTTCAAACACTTCAAAGACATGCAAAATATGGTATTTAAATTATTTTAAAAACTTAGACTTTTCTAGACAGTGAGACAGGTCTGTTCCTGGCAACACGAATATATTTTTAAAAAAATAGACATTAAAAAAACTTCATATAAAATTTACTTTGTGGCAACAGTTAGCCACTAGACAAAAAACTATTCTGATATTAACTGCTTGATAATATGCTATATAAACTAGACATACAAGTTCCATAAAAAAATGACCTCTAAATGTTGGCAAAACAAGCCGAGATAGTCCTTCAAGTTCCTGCTTTGCAAAAAACATCGCCAAACATTCTTCAAGACACAAAAAAAAACAACTAATGGTCTGTGACAGATTTCCTACATCATAAAAGGTATGCCAGAGACTTTGGGCCATAAAGGCTAAAGATAGTGCCCCAACATTACAAAAAAACTTTAGATAACTGTCCAGGCAGACATGAGTCATCTCTGTCATTTTCTAGACTTTAAAAGTTGCTTACACTTCCTGTTTATTTGCATAATAATATATCCTTCTGTGGTCTTTGATGTAGTTAAAGGTTTAATAATTGTAAATATAGTTCTTTTTAGTTTAAAAGATGTATTAGATATAAAACTTTAGACTCACAAAAATAAGATAGATAATAAAATATTCTGTTTAATTTTATAAATACAAATAGACTAGATATTGGGACTATAATTCTGGCTTAAAAACTGTTCTTTATATAATTTTGCTATATAAAAATTAAAACCTTCCTTTTTAATTAGACAAAAAAGAAGAAATGTGGTGGAAATGTTCTTTGTATGATGTAAATAAAGTACTGTTTTGGCCTATGCACAGCACCGTAGAAGTGGGTGGAGAATCAGAGGGCAGGCAGGTAGGAAAGGGTGGAGTTAGCCAGTCTCCATCCGTAAGGAACACAGGGAGCCACGTGATGGGTAGATTAATAGAAATGGGTTGATTTAAGATGAAAGAGCTAGCTAGTAATGTGCTTGAGACATGGGCCAAACAGTATGAAGTAATACAAGTGTCTGATTCATTTCTTTGGGGGACAAAAGCCGCGGCGCGGACCAGGTTACAAAACCCCGGGCCCAAATGGCCGGGAAAACTTCGTACAACACAGAGGCAGGCAGATCTCAGTGAGTTTGAGGCCAGCCTGGTCTGCAGAGTGAGTTCCTGGACAGCCAAGACTGTTACACAGAGAAACCTTGTCTTGAAAAACAAAATACAAACAAAAAAAAAAAAAAGAAAAGAAACGAAGAAATGATCTTTTTTTTAAAATATGAACACACCTCATGGGAAGAACATCTCAGTCATTATATGATAAATGGGTTTTTTTTAGTTTATTTATTTATTATTAAGTATACAGTATATGTAAGAGAGTACCAGATGTCATTGTAGATGGTTGTGAACCACCATGTGGTTGCTGGGAATTGAACGCAGAACCTCAGGAAGAATGGTCAGTGCTCTTAACCTCTGAGCCATCTTTCCAGCCCCAGAAATATTCTTAATAAGAATAAAGGGAGTAGTAACCTCAGGACAAGATTCCACCCAGCTAAATGTCCAACTTTTGAAAGGAATAAAGAAAAGTTTAGATGCAGGTGTGGTAGTGCACAGCCTTAATCTCAGCACCTCAGAGGCAGGGCTTGCACATCTCTAAGTCTGAGGCCATCCTGTTCTATAGGGCAAGTTTCAGGACAGCCAAGCTTAATCATTGAAGGAAATTATCAACAACAGAAAGCTGGTGAAGATGTAATTGAATGAGGGGGTCCATGTTTCAGCCCCAGCAAGCAGCAGAACTTGGCAGCTTCAGCCACAGACTTCAGGAGTTAAGGATAGAAGAAAGGAGATTGGTATGCACTCTTACATGCTAAGTGCACACACACCATAAAATTCATTCTCAGCCATACTGTGTCGTCTTCTTGATGAGAGGATTGCTACTTGGATCGGAGAATGTGGGAATCTGGTCACTTCTTATCTATATAATGTGCCTGTAGAAAGCTGAATATGAATAGCAATAGAAATCACTTATTGATCACCAGCTATAAAGTGAGTGCCGCTTTTCTTGGCATTCACTGTGTCCTGGTAAGCCCTGGAAATAGATGATTAAGGATGGCATTTGCTGGTCTTTTGTGGTCCAGAGCCAGAGGATTGCCTGAGCAGTGAAGGAGAGGAAGAAGTAACTTGTGAAGTTTAAAGTTACAAAGAAAGAGGGTGAATGAACATTAGAGAGGCCAGATAAGAAGACTTGTAAAGAAGAAGAGGAAGTAAACTGTGGGTGGGAAGGACTTTGGAAAGCATTCTATCCCACTACAGAGTGGCCCGAGTGAGGACTGCCTGGCAAGTGCTGGCAGTGTTTGCAAGGGGCTCTTTAAAGCTACCTTTGCAGTTTTCTTGTGGCTGTAGGGCATCCGGGCTCCTGCTGGATTCCAATAGCTTGAGACCTGCCATATATGGTGTGCCCCGACCATGTGCATAGATAGCTTCCTTCTCCTTCCCCCACCAGAGTCTCTGTTCACACACCCACAAGTGTAGGTTGTTTTTTGTTTTTGTTCAAATCAAAGGCCCATGCAGCTGCCTTTTATCAGCACTTGTGACCTTTAGTGCCCTGATACTTCCCAGCCAAGACCTTGATCTTTATAATGGAACTTAGTTATATGTTATATGCTTAGTAGTAGTTCACCTCAGGTAAGATGGTTTCAGGACGCATTGCCACAGCCAAGTCTGGTGGCTCCTATGCTCTTCCCTACAAGGCTTAGACTACATAGGGAGTACGTTTAGGAAACTAGATAGAGATAGCTCCAGGAAAGGGTCAGTATGCCAGCTCATCAATAAATAAACCATTCATTAGCAGTCTAAGGGGCATGAGCGTGGCCATGTTGTGCTGGCTTTCATGGCCTTAGCTAATGATGAAGTGAGGCAAACAAGCTCTGTGAAAGTTCCACTTGAGATTCCTTTATAGCAGTCAGAGGGACAGACCTGCTCACATGCCCACTGGCACTGAATTCAGAATCAGATCCCCTTGGGCTGGAGAGATGGCTCAGAGTTTAAGAGCACCGACTGTTCTTCCAGAGGACCTGAGTTCGATTCCCAGCAACCACATGATGGCTCATAACCATCTATGAAGACATCTGGTGTCCTCTTCTGGCACACAAGCATAGTGGAGGCAGAATGATGTATACATAAGAAATAAAAAAAATTAAAAAAAAGAATCAGATCTCCTCAAAAGCACCTTATATGGTGAACAAGGGCAAATCCTAAACATGGCTGAGTGGGACAGGCTGTTCAGTGCTGCCAAATGTGGCAGGAAGTCAGCATTAGGACCCACAAGAGTCCTGCCCTCTAGACTGATGCTGAGAAGACTGGCGGCCTTCCTTGCTCCGTGGTTTAGAAGAGGAGAAACTCCTGTTGACTTCAGATGGAAGGAGCGCTGGTGCTGGGCCATCACTGAATCGAAGGACTGATGTGTGAGACACTAGCTGGGGGAAGCTCTGGCTGTTTCAGTCCCTTTTCTTTGTGTCATTTAACCTTGAGTTACTTAAGCACCGTGGTTTTCTGTGAAGCATAGAGAGTGGTACTAGATACATAATTAGGTACATAAAGGAAGATGATGGGGCCAGATGCATCAAGTGTCCTATTCCAGAACTCAGTCAGAACCTTTAGTCCTTTATCTAAGACCCTTGCTCAGGGAGCTTCTCCTCCTTTGCTGTCTCTGGGCTGGCCCTTTCCAGAGGTTGGGGATCTGTCAGGAAGGCTTGAGCGCTCTTTTTTCTTTACTTTGTTAGCTGGGGTATTTGCCTTCCTTATATGTAAGAGAGATCAGGATTATTTATGAGCCACTGAAATCACTGAGAGACAGGATAGTGCTGAGGCTTAAAACCCCAATAATAAATTGTGGGTTTAAGAACATCAGCAACTGTGGGAGGAACATGTAGGATTGCTGTAGAGAAGGGTGGTTCACACTCGGATCAGCCTGTATTCACAGTAAGTGCTCATAAAGCAAGTGGTTAATTAATACAAAAGTTTTTATTATTACTTTATAAAAATGTTTACTCGGCATTTACAAGGGTAATTTTTGTTTTCGTCTGTAAGCTTTTCTTCCCAAAGAGCCCTTCTCAACATTTAACGTAAGATCTAGGGTGGTGGTACAGGGCTGTAATCCCAGCATTTTGAAGCAGAAGCAGGAAGATCAGGAAGTTCAAGATTAGCCTGAGCCAGGAAAAACCCTGCCTAAAAAGCCAGGAGGTGAGGTGGTGGTGCACCCCTCTAATTCCAGGACTCAGAGGCAGAAGCAGGTGGATCTTTGTGATTTCAAGGCCAGCCTGGTCTACAGAGTAAATTCCAGGACAACCAGGGCTATACAGAGAAACCCTATGAAAAAACCAAAACCAACCAACCAACCAACCAATCAACTGTTGTAAATGGTTTCTGGCCCAGGCTTTCAGGACTAGCTCTGAGATTAGGATCCACTCTCAGACCCACTTTCAGACCCACTGCCACTTAGCACCACATAATCACACAAAGGCTTATATTAATTTTATACTGATTGACCTAGGACCCAGGCATATTACTAGCTAGCTCTTGCTCTTAACCTAACCCATCTTGTTCAGCTATGCAACTTGGTACCTTTTCTCAGCAGCATTTTAACTTCTTTCCTCTGCACTTCGTGGCATCTCTGTGGCTTCTTTGTGTCATCTATGCTCTGTTCTTCCTGTTCCCAGAGTTTTCTTAGTCTGGGAGCCCTGCCCACACTTCCTGTCTGCCTCCGGCCAATCAGCATTTTTATGAAACCAGTAGACATGATGATTATTTATAATGCAGCAACATAATCCCACCACACCAACCAACCAGCTAACCAGTTACCAACCAACCAACCAACCAACCAGCTAACCAATTACCAACCAACCACCCAACCAACCAGCTAACCAATTACCAACCAACCAACCACCCAACCAACCAACTAACCAATTACCAACCAACCAACCACACCAACCAACCAGCTAACCAATTACCAACCAACCAACCAACTAACCAATTACCAACCAACCACACCAACCAACCAGCTAACCAATTACCAACCAACCAACCAACTAACCAAACAAGCAAACAAAAACCCTGTCTTATAAAAGAGAATAAGGAAAAACAATAAAACATTTAACAGGAAGGAGCATTTAGTTTGAGGAACATATTCACAGGGTTGGAGTTAAGCTGTTCCGTTCTTTTGTGTAGACAATATTCTAGAAAATGACTAGCTCATAATGACTCATATTGTGCAGTTTGAGTGTGGGACATTAGCTTTGTTTTACAGTCAGCTCTGGAATCCATCTAGTGTTTAGATGAGCCATTTTGAATTTGTTTCATTAATTTTGCTTTTACCTTCCAACTTGTCTTTTGTCTTTGAATCTCACTTGGAAGTTTTATTCTGTTCTGTTTGCCATTGACGGGCTTCTTTGGAGTGTGTGTGGGGTTCATCTACCTTTTTGCAGCAGGGTTTTCCCTGTGTATTCTAAACTGCCCTCAAATTTAGGGTGTTACTGTGTTTTTGCTTCTGTCTCTATCATGCTTGGGTATGTATTTATCTTTAGTAAAATTTAATTTTTTCCTTTGCAAGAGAGGCTCTTATTCTTATAGGAAAGCTTTTAACAGTTTAGACATCTTTCTCTTCCAATGTGCTTTTTCCATTTTGGATTTTAGATATTTTTAATTAGATATAAATTGTGTGTGTGTTGGAGGGGGAGATGCACATATATACACACTCCTGGAGGTCCGAGGTATCATATCCTGTGGAACTGGAGTTAGAGAAGTTTGTGAGCCACCTGGCAAGGGTGTTGGTAGCTTAACCTTGGTTCTCTGTAAGAGCAGACTGAAGACCATTGATGCTCTTAGCCACTGAGCCATTTCTCCTGTCCTCCAATATGCTTTTCTTTAAAAAATTTCTTAAGGATTTATTTTATTTATGTGTATGAATGTATTGCCTGTGTTTGTGTGTATATGTGTACCATCACATGTGTACTGGGTGCCCTCAGAGGTAAAAAGGGCATTCAGTCCCCTGGAATTGGAGTTATATGTGATTGTGAGCTACCCTGTGGTGGCGCTGGGAATTGAACTCTGGTCCTCTGCAAGAACAGTCAGTGCTCTTAACCACTGAGCTATCTCTCCAGCTCCCCCAGTGTGCTTTTTTTTAATGTGATGCTAATTTTAAATCTTAAACTATACCCTGTGAGGATTAAGGGGAATTGAGTTAGGAGAATATGAAGGGCTTGTTCTGATCAGTGAAGGAGGCAAACAGACCTGTCTCAGTGTAACTCTGGGCACAGGCTCAGTGTTGACACCAGGTTTGCAACCGTGGGTGCATTACTGCTCTGGACATGGGTTGTTGTTTTTTTCTTTATTTCTTAAAAATCATTTAATACCACCCACTGCCACCCCCCACTTCCCCTACAAGACAGGGTTTTTCTAGGTAGCCCTGGCTGTCCTGGAACTTGCTTTGTAGACCAGGCTGGCCTTGAACTCACAGAGATCTTCTTGCCTCTGCCTACCAAATGGCGGGGATTAAAGGTATGTATCACCACACCCAGCTAAAAGTTACTTTTATTTTAAGTGTGCCTGACACTAACCCTAACCCTAACCCTGGAACCCTTGGCAGTCAGAAGAGGACATCTGATCGTTTGTAACTGGAATTACAGATGGTTCTGAGTTACCCTGTGGGTGGTGGGAACTGAACCCAGCTCCTCTGGAGAACAAGCACTTTTAACTGCTACGCCATCTCTCTAGCCCCAGATGCAGATGTGAGTTCTTTCAACAGTAGAATTGAGACAGTAGGAACACCAGAGTTGCAGAGGCTGAGACAGGAGGATTCCCTTCCCCATTGTGTGTGTGTGTGTGTGTGTGTGTGTTTTAAAGTCTCACACTTCTGCCAGGGCTGGTTCAGGCTAGCTCTTAACTTGAACTAATGGAGGTCCTCCTTGGTCTCTTTGAGTGCTGGAATTGCAGGTGTAAACTATGGTGTTCTGTTAGGGTAGTTTGAGGGCTTTATATATAGCAAAACTCTGAAAGTAAGACAGAAATGCCCCTCTGGTCCTTTGCCAGGGGGCTTAGTATGTAGTAGTATATCAACTATTCATTGTAGCGTTTGCTCTCTTTTGCTATTTAATTTTTTTCTTTTTTTTTCTACTTTGATGCAGTATTTTATAAGTAATTTGAAATTAATCTTCTTTTGCTGATAGCTTTCAATACTAAACTATTTCCTAAATTATTGGAAACACCAAAGTTAGACAGAGGTTTATAACAGTGTTGCTGTTTACATTTCTCTCAAAAGGCAGGACAATATTGTGTTTCTAGACAATGACCTCAGTTCCAGGAAAGAATGACTTGACTTTGTAGCTTTCCAGCCTTGGTGATAATGATATTAAATTTCGGGCTAAGGCTAAGGGGAAGAGGTAACTTCTCAGTGACTCCTCTGCTCTGAGTGTCAACATGGAAACCTTGTTACGTCTGTTTTAACCAGTGGCTTGTCATTGGCTGCTTAGTCCTGGGAAGTTCAGACTTTTCTCAGCTTTGACATTTCAAAGCCACTCAGGATTTCTGTGGCTTCACTTTCCTGCTTCTTATACTTCCCCTGTCACAACTTTAGGTATTCATCGTTCCTTTAACATGTGCTGACTTCTTCTCCGGCTTGCCTTTGCTCTCTGTGTTCTGTCCTTTGGGAAGCCCCTCCGCCTTCTGGTCTGTCTTCAGCCCATCCTTCCAAGTCCCAGATAGAGTATTTTCTTTCCCATCAAGCTTTCTCCGATTCCATTCATCTCAAATTGGGCTGCTCACAGCTGCCTGTAAATAATAAAACAAGTTTCATGTTCACTAAACATTTATTCTCCTTTCATGAACAAGCTAATTTTCTACATTTTGAAGTTGCCTATTCAAATCTTTAGGCACCTCCCTGCATGACACGCCATTGGGATTGGGTGGCAAGAGCCTTCGCCTGCTAACCCACTGTGCCAGCCTGCTCACTTATCTTTTTTCTCTTCCTCATCTTCTTAATTATAATTTTATTTTTAATTGGCCTATTACTATTAATAGATTATGCCATATTTTGACATATACATTACATTATAATCAAACCAGGGTCATTAACATACCCATAATCTCAATATTATTTTTGTGGAGTGAGAATACTTAAAATCCTCTCTTCTAACCATTTTCAAATATATTACATTATTGTTATTGTAGTCTCATTACTGTGTACTGTAACAGAACTTACTGTATGACAGTAACCTCATCTCTTCAGATCTGATGTTCAAAATTATCAGTATATGCTACTATTTCAAGCAGATTTAGAGTCTCGCTGTGCACTTTGAGGATGTATCTCAGTTGTATCTAAAAGCACATTAATTTGGGGTCAGCCTCATTATTCTCTTGACTTGCATTGTTCTGTTACCTTCATGTTTAAAGGTTTTTTTACATTGGTGGGTGTGACTCATGTATTCTGGACCTCTGGAGTTTTATCTACTAGACTCAAAGTATAGGAGTTTTTTTCTATTCAAATTCTTGTAAGGTGCAGCCCATTGAGACAGACTTGGTAAGGTGCAGCCCATTGAGACAGACTTGGTAAGGTGCAGCCCATTGAGACAGACTTGCGGAGATATTTTTAGTTTGTGGTTGGGTCATGTAGCATATTTGTCTTCTTGCCCAGCTGTCATCTGCCCATTTGATAAGTATGTTTTCTTTTCTCCAATTTAGTCATTCACAGAGATGTTGAGGCAAGTCAGATCACAATCATTCCATTGTTGCTTGTAAATTTTTCTTTTACAGAGGACTATGGTGAGAGAGGGTCTTGCTTGTTGCTCAGTCTGCCCTTGAATTTACAATTCTCCTACCTCTACCTCCTGTGTACTGGGATTTGCATATATTTGCATGTAGCCTGCTCTAAACATGAACCTGCTCATTGATTTTCTTTTCTTCTTTCTTTCCTTCCTTCCTTCTTTCCTTTCTATCTTTCTCTTTTTCCTTTCTTTTTTTTTTTGGGGGGGGGCAGGATCTTGACATGTAGACCAAGCTGGCCTTAAACTTACAGAGAGGGGCTGGAGAGATGGCTCAGTGGTTAAGAGCACCGTCTGCTCTTCCAGAGGACCCGGGTTCGATTCCCAGCACCCACATGGCAGCTGACAACTGTCTGTAGTTCCAGTTCAAGGCAAATAAATAAATAAAGTTTAAAAAAAAAAACAAAAACTTACAGAGAACCTCTGCTGGGACTAAAGGCAGATGCCATTGCTCCTGGCTAGTTTTCTTTTTAAAGATTTATTTTTATTTGTGTGTGGGTGCCCAAGGAGGCCAGAAAAGGGTATAAGATCCCTTGGATCTACAGTGAGCCAATCAGTGTTGGAGCTGGGAACTGAACTCCGGTTCTCTGCAATAGCAGTGCATGTATGCATTAAGTGAACTAAGCCAGACAGACAGATGTACAGGGAAGCTGGGATCAGGTGAGGTTCTCTAATGCAAGTGCTTTCTCCACGCCCTGGAACCTCAGTGCGTTTTTTAGGTGTAGCACTAGGGGAAGGTTTGGGGAGAAGGGGGTTACAGTTGCTAGTTTGTGGAACACCAATAATCATCCATGCTTTGAACCCCAAGAAAAGTTTTGCCATTTCTTTTGAGCCTGCCTCATATGGATAACAGCTTTGCCAATCTTCTCATGGGTCTGAGGCTTTGGGCATCCTTGAGATGTGGCCATTCCTATGTCAAAATACATATATGCTCAGGACTTCCTCAGATCCCCACACACATACACTCAACTACTGAGCCCTCTCTCCAGCCCCCTTTTAGTTGATTTCAATGGGTAAATTTTGTATAGAGGTAGAACTGTCAGATCTGATAAGATATTCTGAAATTATAGCAGGAACTGGCCTTCAGGTGACCAGTCTGTTAGAGTCACTTAATATCTAGTTAAAAAAATTCAAATTAGTATGGTCATAAAAATAACATCAGGAACTACTTTGAAAAGTTAATAACCTTGGTTATATATTTATTATTTTTAACTTTGTGTATGGGTGTGCACCAATGTGTAAGTTTGTGCATGTGAATGTTGTTGTATTAGGAGGCCAAAAACCTTGGACCCCCATGGAGCTGTGAGCTACCTGGTGTGGGTGCTGGGACCCAAACTTGGGTCTTCTGGAAGAGTAGTATGTGCTCTTAATTATTGCTCCATCTCTCCTGCCCCTAAATATTAGTATTTTTAAATTAATAAAAATAACATAATTCTTGCTGAGTGGGGCAGTGTTCACCCTTAGTCCTAGCACTCAGGAGGCAGGGGCAAGTGGATCCCATGTTGAGGCTAGCCTGGTCTACAGTAATGAGTTCCAGGACAGTTCCTTTGGCCCCGATGGGGCCAGAAACCTCATATAACAACTACATACTGAGACCCTGTCTCAAAACAGCAAAGAAAACCAAATTTTATCTTTGCCTTCAATGGAATTTACATCTAGTGGGAGATCAGTTTGACAACTACAAAAATGTAATTGTAGGGGGCTGGAGAGATTGCTCAGAGGTTAAGAACTGACTGTTCTTCCAGAGGCCCTGAGTTCAATTCCCAGCATCCACATGGTAGTTCCTAACTATCTATGATGACATCTGGTGCCCTGTTCTGTATACTGTATACATAATAAGTAAATAAATATTTTTGAAAGATGTAATTGTAATATTCTCAGTGTTATCTGTATGCTGAACAAACATGAGGAAAGAAAAGTAGACTGCAAGCCACAAACAAACATTTCTAGTTATGTTTTTAAAGTAAAAAGAAATGAAAGTGGTTTTGAAAAGAATGTTAGTTTTTTAATGTGTGGGTATGTGGAGGGTGGTGGCAGGAGTATGTGCAGATGAATGTGCAGGTACATGCACCAGGTGGGAGGCCAGAGGAAGATGTTACATTTCTATTACTCTGACCAGGGAGCTCTCGGAAGCCCCTGTCTCCAATCCACCCTCGGTGTTACAGTTACTGGTGTGCCCAGCCACGTGTGTCTTTATGTGGCCATTGAGATTCTGACTCCATTCTTTATGTTTGCAGAGAATGTGCTCTTATTCACTGAGCCATTTCCCAGCCCCTGAGATTAATTCAGTAATAGATTTTATTTAAATATAAATGAAATAATATTTCAGTGTGACAGCAATATTACAATGTGATTCTTTTTCTTACTCTGTCTCTGAAATCCTTGGAGTAGCCACGTTTAAAGTGCTTGGGAAGCACCAGCAGCTCCAGCGGCTACTGCACCAGACACGAGAATTCTTTGCCCACCTTTAGACAAGTCTATAGTGATGAACAAATATCCCCCCAGAACAGAGAATTCAGACTTGATTATCTTCTTGCAACCACATGATTTCTTCATATACATTGAGGTATCCCTGTTTTCATGGCTCATGGTGCTTATGTTATCATCTGTAATACAAAAGTTCTTTTTCTTTCGGTTGTTTTTTGAGACAGGGTTTCTCTGTGTAGCCCAGGCTGTTCTGGAATTCACTATGTAGACCAGTCTGTCCCGGACCTCCCAGAGATCCACTTGCCTCTGCCTCCGAGTGCTGGGATTAAAGGCGAGAACCACCACTGCTCAGTGCAAGTTTTTTTCAACTGCACACTTCAGGTGGACTTTTTTTTTTTTTTTTTTTTGACAGTGTTTGAGTTATAGCTGAGTTAAAGACCATAAAGTCAGTCTTGAATTTTTTATTCAGTGTGCTGTGCTAAAAAATCACTGTTCTATGAATTGTGTGAAAAAAAAAAATGCAGTCATCAGTGACTCTTTTTTGCTTCCACTCAGGATGTGTCTAGTCCGAATGAAACAGGAAGGCCGAACTGGAAAATACATGTGCCGGATCATAGTTCATTTTATGTGGGAAGACGTGGAGCAGCGGGGCAGAGTTATGGGGGTAAGCACTGCCTGCCGATGCTGATGCCGAAAATGGGGATGAGTGGCTGACCTGAGGCTGAGGGTCTTTTTGCTTTAGGGTGGCTTTGCTTTTGGATCTCTGTGAAATGTTGCTTCATGTCCAAGTGGCAGTTCAGCTAAAGTCCCCTTTTTTACCTCTTGAAAGCCTGGCATACCACGGATACTTTATGGGTTTGTGCACATTATTGTGGTTTGTTGGTATGAGGACATCTTGTATACAGAAGTAGATAGGACACGGTGATAGGGAGGATGGAATGAGAACCAAACATTAATCTAGTTTAAGGACTTTGCCCTGGACATTATTCAGTGTTTGAATTAGTTTCTCTTTAGTTCTTTGGCTGATTGGTTGATTGGTTTTGATTTGAGACATGAACTCAGTATGCTGGCCATGGACTTGCTATATAGCCAAGGGTGGCTTTGAACTCCTGATTCTCTTGCTTCCACTTCCTAAGTGCTAGGATTATAGGCATGCACCATCATACCTGACTCTAAGTTAATTCGTATGGGGACATCCTGATATGGGGTCTGTAGTCCTAGGAACTAAAGAAAACTCTGGTCACTAGTAACCTAGAAGATTTTGGCAAAATACTCATTGAAAATAAATACCTTAGTAAATTTAGTAATTAGTCCGAGAAAAGAGAATATAGGACTCATGTTTGTGTGTGTGTGTGTGTGTGTGTGTGTGTGTGTGTAAAATGACTGCTAGCTATAAAAAATATGTGGTACTGGATTTTATGCATGTCTGTATGTTTTATTATACATGATTTTATTTATCCTTTATGTACTTGTAGGTGATGGTTCCCTCTTGGAGGGTCTTGGATTGAAAGTTTTCTTAAGTCTTTAAAGAATTGTAGTGTAGGAAGCACTGTAAACATGAGTTTGCCTTTAAGTATCTTTACGGATATTTACATAACATTCTGTGGTGACAGCATGTCATTGGCATTTCTGTTTATTCTGAGAAGATGACATCAGTTGTACCTGTTATTGTTACCATCTGTCTTGAAGTCATGTGCGAGCTCTCTGTGTAACGTATGTGTGTGTTCCTGAGTGTGTGTGTGTATGCGCCATGTAGATGCAGGAAGTAGCCCAAGGTGGTCAGAGGAGGGTGTTGGATCCCTCTGATCCCTAGAACTATATGGTTGAGAGCCATGTGGGTGCTGGGAATTGAACCCTGGTATTCTTGAAGAACAAATAGTGCTCTTACTCACTGCCCCACCTGCCTGGCCACGCACTGATCTCTTTTTATGGCTGTCCTCCTTGGTTCCTGTTTCATCTCTCCTGTCATGCCTGCTGGCTTTCTGTGCAGTCAAGAGGGAGGTCAGCAGACCAAGCAACTCATACAGCTGCTTTTCTATGTCCCCAAGTGTTTACCACTCAGTTCTGTGGCAGCACACATTGGACTACGGTTGTGTTGCCGTCTCAGCTCACTCTCTTAATGATGGCCAGTAATACCCTGTGGCCAGCCAAGCCTGTGTGGACTGCCAGGTGTTGCGTTAGTGGCTCTTCCATTAAATGAACCTGTTTTGCTTATCTCTGTTGGCTGAGCTCTGCTGGCTGTGGGGCCATTAGGACCATGTGAGCCACAGCTGTCCTGTCCTGAATAGCCTAATAATCCAGAAATTGCTGACTTCTGGACCACAGGAATTTTTTAATTACACCCTCTCCCACCGGTTTTCTCTTCTATATGTAACAGCAGCTGATGCTTTGCGCCTTGTCTGTGTGTGGCATCCCCCTCTTCCTTCATGGTAAACTTTATGAGAGCAGGAAACTGCTTCATTCTATTTTTTTTTTTTTTCTTGCTTATGTGATGACAGTGAATGGATAAGTAGGATGAGTTGAATGAGGGCATAACGCAAAGTTCAGCCTCTGCTGTATTCTGTTTGCTTGTTTGAGACAGGGCCTCATTAAGTAGCTCTGGCTGGCCTAGAACTTACTATGTAGATCAGGCTGGTCTCTTACAGAAATGCACCTGTGTTGCCTCCCAAGTACTGGGATTAAAAGTGTGTACCATGATGTTAGGATATCCTGTTTTAAGGTAACTTATTAGATAAATAGTACTTGATTTATTCCTTTCTAGTACAGGAGTCTTAATTTTTTCTCTTTTCTTTTGTCCATTTGGATTGTTCAAGATAATGTGCCATCCTATAGGACAGAATAGTGTTCCTTCCTTTAATGCACCTGCATTTCATCTGGTGGCCTTGATAAAGTTCAGATGTCATTCAGTGTGCTTCTGACCAGGGCTGGGGAATATGCTTTCATTTCTTCCTTCCTCCCTTCCCTCCCTCCCTCTCTTTCTTCCTTCTTTCCTTTCTCTCTGTCTCTCTTTTCCAGAGTATCCCAGGCTGGTCTTGAACTCACTATACCATCCAAGATGACCTTAAATTTCTGATCCTCTTGCCTCCACCCCCAAATGCTGAGATTGTAAGTGGATGAGTCACATCCTCAGTTCTGAGAGTTTTTCCTCTCTGTCTCTCTTCCATCCGCTCTCATGTAACCCAGACTGACCTTGAACTCACTGTAGCTAAGGATGACCTTGGATCTCTGGTGGCCCTTTTGCTTCCATGTCCCAAGTTCTGGGATTTCACATATTCACTATCGTGCCCATTCTTTTTTTTAAAAAAATTATCTACTTATTATGTATATAGTGTTCAGCCTGCATGTGTGCCTGCACACCAGAAGAGGGCACCAGATCTTATTATAGATGGTTGTAAGCCACCATGTGGTTGCTGGGAATTGAACTCAGGACCTCTGGAAGAGCAGCAAGTGCTCTGAACCTCTGAGCCGTCTCTCCAGCTCCTAAAGTGAACAGTCTTCTAACAAGCTTCCAGGTTATGGCTGTGTTAATAGGGGTGTGGGAAGTGATGGCCATACTTTAAAATAGCAAGCTGTTAGTGATTCCCCTAGTATAGGCTTCTAAATTACTTTCATGATGAGAAATGCCCAGGCTCTGGCTTAGCTACAAAACCTATAAATGGAAGATGGTGTTTTAAAAATAGAAATTTGGAAGAACTGGGTAATTACTGCTCTTGCTCTCTATTGTATTTGACGGCCACCCCCTTTCTATCTTGATGGTGTAAACAGGCACCTTTTCTATAAGAAAGGCCGCTGTGTATTGACCCCCTAGATTGTGAGAGGAGGCAGGTACAGGGGCTTTCAGCATTAGTGTGCAGCCTGCTGCAGTGGGACATGTGACCTGAGAAAAGCAGTGGACAGAATGAATAGAGTCCACAGTGGTGGACAAGGCCTGACTCCCTGGACTCCAGTGGACACGGAAGCAGCTCCAAGGTGCTGGCCACTTGGCTGCCAAGTTTCTTTTCAGCTTTGAAAAAATCCAGATTTGAAGGTGGTAATTTGCAAATCTTTCTGTGTTATTGATATTCCAGGAATACCTCTGTAAGGAAAGTCACAGAAAAAAGTAAAACTTATAAAGACAGTTAATGTTGTGGTGGTGTTTCTCATGCCAAAGAATTCTTAGAAGCCATTACTTTGAGTGGATGGGTGTGGCGGAGATCAGGAGCCAAAGCACCTCTTGCAGACTGATGACGAGTCAGAAATTTTAATCAAGAATTCCTTTGAAACTAGAATTCCAATCAAGACCTCATTTGGTATTCAAGTTCTGGTCTCATACAAGGGGAAATTTTGCTTTTCATCAGTTTCTAAGAAGGGCAGCTGTGGTGGTGCATGGCACAGACTCATGTCAGCAGTGAAGCCAGTACAAAAAGCAACTGCTAAATTTGAGGTTACAAAAATCACATCAATAATTTTAAAAGGAGAAAAAAAACCAGTATTTCAATATTTAGGATTTAAACATATAAATTAGCTGTAGAAATAAAGTTCATTATATCACCTCATCTGGTCTTGTTTTATTTCATTAACTGGTTCTTAAAAACCTTTGTGAGCAGAGTCGTAGCTGAAGAGCTGGAGACCATTTTTCCTTGGGCCCTTGCCGCGCTCCTGAGTGTTGGTAGGAGTGAGAACCAAGACCTGACACAGCTGTAAAAACAGACAGCCCTTTGGCCTCGGTACTTTCTCCTGCTGCAGGCAGATTCCAGATGTAAATTTCACTCTGCTCTCCTACTAATGAAGTAAGTTTCTTTTGCTGGGTTTGCACCAGGTGTGTCCAGTCTTGGGGCTAACTGAGTGCTTTACTTAAATTTTCCATTTGTGACATTTCAACCAAACTTCAAAAACAAACAAGAATTAGCTCCGGGCAGTGGCTCAGAGCCTTAATGGTAACCTTAGGCTGGTGAAGTGACTTCCTGACAGTTCTGCTCTGCCAGACATCCCCTCTTAGGGCTTCCCGTGGGCAGGTCTAAGCTGTCCAAGCCAAGGTAGGAAGAGGTAGGGATAGGCTGTAGTTAAGAAATTACAATTTACTCTCATCAGTGGGTCCTGTACTCAGGTTGCCTCAGTAAGACTTCAGTCAGATGATGTTTTGCCAGTGATAGTCCAGAGTGACCTCCTGTCACTGCCTGGGCCTCTGTTCTTTGTGTCAGAGCTGCTTGATGAGATGCAAGAGCCTGGTAGAGAGCCTGGCGCAAACTGGTCTCTTTGGTGGATTTCAGCTTTTCGTCCCAGACCCAGTGTCATGCATTGCAAATCCACTGTGGTCACACTCCGTAGTCTGTCAACTGCTCCAAACTCATTTCCTATGGTGCTTCTTGAACCTTAAGCACCTGAACCTTCCAGCACACGTGGCTGTCATTTATTAAGCACTTAGTGAGATTCCCATTCCATTCTTGCTTCACATAGCCTTCCCTCCAGCCAAGCCACAAGCCTTGTGGTATCCATCTCTTTCATTCGGTGTGTACACATAGATTGCCCTCGTACTTCATCTCCAGTGTCTTTACCAGAAAGAGACCAATCCAGTTCTCCCTTGCTGCAAGTACTGTAATCATTTATATAGCTGTTTTGGGCCTTTCTTCTTCCTCTTTTATGTCGTCATTGTCCATGCAGGTTGACTACCTTCTAGATGAATTCCAGAGGATCAGGACCATATATACCCCTCTTAGTGGTCTCAGAGTGCTTACAATTACCTTTTGACTGAATGGCAAATATCTGAAGAATGAAAGCAGACAACTATGAAGGTTTGGAATAGGTACTTAGGAAAATGGGGTATGAAAATACCCTTTTGTTCCAAGGGTATTTGTCTATTGTGTTAGTTTTGGGGAGAAAAGTTGACTTCCTTTACTGTTGTTTTTGAACATTTACTACCACTTGTTTGTGTGAGTGCTTGTGCACACGTGTCCAGGTGTGCACATGCCCCCGTGTGTGTGGAAGTCCGAGGACAGTCCTACCATGTAGGTCCTGGAACTGATGGCCCGCACACTTGGCAGCAAGTGCTCTTACTGCTCCGCTGTCTGACCTGTCACCTACTGTCAATTTTTATGTTCCTTTTTTTTTTTTTTTTCTACTGGAATTGGTTGGTTTTTAAGGCCTAGCTTATAATAGGGAATTTTATGTCTGTAAAGTGGGACTTGGCTATTAGCAAGGCTTTAGATTTTCTGAAACTCTGTCTCCAACCTTCCAAGCCTAGATAGCTCCTCTTCCATCTTCTCCCTTCCCAGAGAGGTTCCCAGAGAGGCTAGGGATGTAACTTAGTAGTAGAATGCTTGCCTAGCACCCATGTGGACTTAAGTGTAATTTGGAGAGAGAGAGAGAGAGAGAGAGAGAGAGAGAGAGAGAGAAATCTTAAATTTCTGTGCTACTATGTTGTGCTTTGTATTTCAAGGTCAGGATTAAAACTCAGCATCAAAAATTTTGAAGGAAATGTGTTAAAGATAATTTTATTTTATTATTTCTTTTTAAACTTTATTTATTTATTTATTTTTATTTATTTGTCTTAGTGTTTGCCTGGAACTGGAACTACAGACAGTTGTTAGCTGCCATGTGGGTGCTGGGAATCGAACCCGGGTCCTCTGATCTCTCTAGCCCGAAAGATAATTTTTTTTAACTGTAGATGTAAATAAAGAACACCCTGGACTGAAAATAAGAATATATATTTTTGTTAGATATCAGTAGCTCCCTTGAAGGTTTTCAAATGACCTGAACTATTGGATACTCAGATATCAAGGCAGCTATTAGGAGAAAGACAAATTTTTAGATTTTTAAAATTTTCTGGGGAGGGACCAGGGGTGGGTACATGTGCAGGGTGTTTCTACAGAAGTCAGAGAGAATGCCAGATACCCTGAAGCTGCAGTATCGGCCCACACCATCCAAAAAGACATGGTACTGGATGCTGAGCTCAGGTTCTTTGGAAGAGTGGGGACACTCCACTCTTAACTGCTGAGCCATCTCTCTAGCCCCAAACTTAAATTCTTAGAAGGCAAAGTAGTTTTTTTCATCGGAGGTTGGCTTATGAGTTTGAGCTGAGTCTACAGAAAATGAACTTCTGGAGATATTCTCTGTCCACATGAGTTTCAGCCTCCTTAAAAGCCACCAAGGGAACATTCAG
The DNA here is from genome assembly GCA_004025045.1 of Sigmodon hispidus. Taxonomy (NCBI): domain Eukaryota; kingdom Metazoa; phylum Chordata; class Mammalia; order Rodentia; family Cricetidae; genus Sigmodon; species Sigmodon hispidus. Next base: position 128,042 of record PVIH01001091.1, on the reverse strand, counting down.
GAGATATTCAGGTAGTTTGCCAATCCATTTGGCTCTTGCATCTAGAACACTAGTCTGATGGCTAGTGTTTTCCTTCTGAGTGTCTCTAGTTCACTCCCATACCCCTCAGTGCTAGGGACCCCATCTAGAGTCTTGAGCATGCTAAGTGAGTCTGTCATTGATGTAGGTCCCCAGCCTTCCTTTTTGCCTTTTATTTTTAGAACAGGGTCTTGCTAGGTTGCGTGGGTTAGTCTTGAACTTCTATAGCCCAGGCAGACCTTGAACTTTGACCTTCCTGCCTCAAACTCTGAGGGAGCTTGCACTATCAGGCTCTGCCTAGACCCACTTCATTTTGCCAGGAGTCCATATTGCCTTTCTGTAATTGAAATGCATTACAGCAGGAAACTCCCTGTGGGCTTGGTCATTTATTTCTAGTGCTGTTTTTACCTTCAGTTACAGATTGCAGGTTCCTGAGATCTTAGTATTTCTTAAGCATCAGAAATGGAGCTCTAAGCCAGGCAGTCTCAGCACAGACCTTTGAGCCCAACACTCAGGAGGCAGAGGCAGGTGGGTCTCTGAGTTGGAGGCCAGCCTGGGGTCTACAGAGTGAGTTTCAGGACAGCCAGAAGTACATAGAGAAACCTTGTCTCAAAAAACCAAAAAAGCAGAAAGAGAGATTCAGAGGCATTCAGCAAATAGTTCTTCACCAAATGGATGAAAACAAAATGAATTTTTGTTGTTTTCAATTTACTAAAATGATCCCCTCTCCTTCTAAAAAATTATGTTTATTTAGTTGGATGCCCCTACCTCATAGAATTTGTATAAGGAACAGTGACTTTATTCTGTTTTTTTCAAAGCCCTGGCTGGGGACCAGTGAGAAGATGGCTGAGCAAGTGAGAGCACTTGGTGCCAAAGCATACGATCTGAGTTCTAACCCATGACCCACAGTCTGGAGGACGAGAACCATCTTCCGCATTGAGGCCATGATAGCCGCTGCCGCCCCCCCCCCCCAGGAGATGCTTGGCTGCCTCAGGGTGCTCACACTCACAAACACCCCTCCGGTAGTGCTCCTCTGGCTCTTCTTGTTAGGGTTCCTTTGCCTGGGCTCATTTGCTGTTCTCTGTCCCATAATCATAACGTGATTAGAAGTGAGCACATGGTGGACATGCTGGCCAGAGTCATCTTCCAGCTCACCTTTCAGGAGCTGCCAATGCTTCTTCCAAGTAAGTCTCATTTTCCTGGAGTCAGAGGACAAGCAGCTCCGTGGACCCATCCTTCCTGCCTTACAGCTGATGTCACCACTGTCGACTGAGCCTCCAAAGCTCAATTCTTCTTAGTCATCCCCGATTTCTGCCTCATTCTCTGCTCTAATTGGCTTGTTGGTCACATGGTTCAGATATCTCCAGGTCTTATTCTCACAGATCCATTGCTTCACTTCAGACACCATCTCAGCTTTCCTGCCAGTCACTTCCGGAGCATCTCTTGACTACTCCCATTCCAGGCAGCCCTCCTACCGTATAATTGCTGGAGGCCTTCCTCGGCCTGGCATCTGATCATGCCCCTTTCATGCTAGAAAGCTCTGAGTATTCTCGTCACATAGGGGACAAATTTAAACATCCTGATGGTGTGTATAGACCGTTTTGTAAGTACATAAGTCAGTGTGTTTCTTTTTCACCCTTTGTTTTTTAAATAGAACATTGAACTGTTTAGATGTTTCTAAAATGTTTAAATGGTTTACTTGCAGTTTTTAAAAATTAAAATAAAATTATGTCATTTCCCTTCCTCCTTCTCCTAGACTCCCTAGAATGTTTTGATATCTGCAGCTTATCAAATAATTTAACAGAAGAAAAAAGAGAGGGTTTGAACCTAAAATTATGAATGTAGGTGCTGGGGATTCAAACTCCTGAGCATTTCCTGGCCCCCTAAACATCTTTTTAAAAATTAGATTTTTAGGGGCTGGAGAGATGGCTCAGCGGTTAAGAGCACCGTCTGCTCTTCCAGAGGACCCGGGTTCGATTCCCAGCACCCACATGGCAGCTAACAACTGTCTGTAGTTCCAGTTCCAGGCAAAACACCAAGGCAAATAAATAAATAATACAATTTAAAAAAAAATTAGATTTTTAAATTTTATTTTATATACATTTTACCTGTATGTTTCTGGTGCTTGAGGCTGCCAGAAGCGGACTTCAGACCCCTGGACCTGGAGTTGCGGTTGTGAGCCTCCATGTGGGTGCTGAGAGTTGAACTCACGTCCTCCACACAAGCAGCCAGTGGTCTTAACCTGCTAGGCCATCTCCCTAGTGCCCCTATACAAAATTTTGAGCTAGAACAATTTGTGGTAGGCCATAATTGATTTGTGCACACTAGGTGGGCCAAGGACCCTCTTGTGCCTGGTATTATCAGTCTTCATTCTTGTTGGATGAGCATAGATACCTGATGGTACCATTATCATCTGGTTAACCATCGGCTCTGATCAGACCTGCATTTGTTTTCTGTGGCTCTTCTCCCTACCACCAGCATCACCAACAAAAGTTTCATTATTCTTTCCCCACCCTGCCTCATGGGTTCTGTGGTTATACTCTGAATCTACTTTATAGGAAAAATGGGCCTCACATTCTTAGACTGGAGAGTGAGAGCCTGGGAGATTCTTTAACTCTGCTTTTCAATCCACGAAGACTATGGATATTGCTGCTTAACTACCATGGATCTAGATCAATCCCTTCCCATTTCTTAGTGAGGAAATTGAGGTTCAGCAATATTCAGTGGCTTGCCCTAGATCACCCAGCTGGCACACGGAAGCATAGGACCACAGCTGTGGCATTCCTGTTCCCGGTACCCCTGATATCTGCTCCCAGATTCCACATCATCTATCTTGTTACAGAGTCCAAGGGGGGGGGGGCTTTCCTTCAGTTTGGAAATACCTGCTTCTTAAAAAGATTCAAGCCAGAAGTCCCTTTTCATTTGGAATTTCTAACCCAGTATGGCTGAGGTTTCCTACTCAGAACTAATAGAGATTCGGGGAGGAAAAATCAGGTGTGAATGATGCCAGTGATGATGTGACTCTGTCTTTTCCCAGCCTTTAGAGTTGGATGTCTCTGCACCTAGTGAATTTGCCTCAGTTGATCTTAGAATTATTTTTCAGAGACTCCTCAGTTATGTTTTTTTAAGAGGAGCAGAACAGGGAGGCTGAACCCTAGCTTGAGAGGCCAGGCCAGGAGACTAACAAAGGCAGTATTATGCTGCTCCTGGCAAAGCCAATAAATGAATTCAAGAGACACCTAGATGTGTTTCTAGAGCAGGGCATGATGGGGAGGGGTCTGATGGAGAAGCAGAAAGGTGGGATTAAGATAAATTAAAATGGGGCCAACTTGCTGGATAAGGGGACCATGTCTTCCTATTCCCACTGTGTTTTAGACTTCTTGTTCTGCATAATTAGAAAGTTAAAAACTAGTCTGTACCTTGTACCTCATATCCACTCTTTCAGTTCTTTCCTCTTTAGGGTAAGAAGTCTGTCCCAAGGCTATTTCAGCACGTGCAAAAGTGTTTTGTCACCTAAGTGCTGTACCCATCAGCTGTTGCTGGCAATCTTAGACTCCCACCTGGAAAGGAATCTTGAACTAACTGCCTGGAAGAGATTGTTCCTATACCTGAAGCCTCAACATTACTTGGGAATTTTTTAAGAATCAGCTGATTGAGAAACTGTGATAGGGCTCAGATGTCTGAATACTTGGCCCTGGCGGGTGGCCCTGTTTGGGGAGGTTTGGGGGGTGTGGCCTTGCTGGGAACAGTTCTGAGGTTTGTCTCCTCTGTGTCCTCTTCGGTCCAGGATGTTCAGGATGTGAGCCTTCAGCTTGTTTCTCCAGCCGCCAGGTCTCTGCCTGCTGCTTCTGGAACCATAAGCCCAAATTCTTCCATAAGCTGTGGGTCACTGTTTTATCACAGTAATAAAGTGACCAATACAGGGCCCTCCGGGGTTTTTATTTTAAAACAAGCCCTTCTGTTTCAGAACCTCTATCCCTGGCCTGACCCTGCTTTTTTCCTAGTAGAGAGCCAGAGAGATGAGTCTAAATCAGACACTGACTGGGGAACCCTGGCTGCTGCTTGTCAGTTTTTAGGCTCTTCATGCTCAGGAGGTAAGGTATGGGCACACACCTATACCACCTGATGGTTGAGAACATGTACCATGGTGACAGCCACATTCACTTAGTGCTTTCTTTCTCTTCGCCATGCACTTTGCGGGAACTGTTTGGCTTTCGCCCTCTTAAAACTGTCCAGCTGAAACAATAGGAATTTATTTTCATATTCCTAGAGTATAACACCTAGAAAAAAAAATCAGTTTCTCAGGACCAAGTCAAAATGCTGCTAGACCTACATTCTGGTGGTTCTAGGACAGAATCTGTTTCTTCTCCTCTTAGCCTCTGAAGGCTGCCAGCATCCCTTGGCCTGTGCTGCATCTCAGTTTCTGCCTCTGGTCTCCTCTTCTTTCAGGTTCAAATCTCCCTCGGCCCCTCTCTCTTGCAAGGATGTATGGGATTGCATTAGTGCCCTTCCAGCTATTTCAACTGATATCCACATCTTAAAAGTCTTAATCAGGCCTACAAATTTATTTATTTTCTGTATGAAATAAGATTCACAGGTTTCAGGAATGAGGTCGCAGGGGTTGTCTGGAAGACTACTGTTCATTTAGGTAACCAAGTCTGCATGGAAACTCCAAAACTTACCGTGCTTAGTCTCCAAGGTCTTGGTTATAAGCATGAGCTTCCCCCACCCCCAGCTTGGCCCTGCCCTGATCACTGTTCTGTCTGTGCTGTCTCACATAGCCACAGTTACAGCAACAGCTCTAGCTTTGATGTCAAGATAACTGCTGTCATTTACTTCTTCCTGACTTCCATGTTGTGTGGCACTGAAGCAGCTGGTCCTTACACATCTTGATTCCCTGCTCCTGGCTCCTCTCATTAGACTGTTAGCTCCTAGAAGGAGGAATTCCATTTTTCCCTTAAACAAAAAGATGGATACATAATTCTTCCAACATTTAACAATTTAAATGTAGTTTTTGGCTGATGAGCTGGCTCAGCCACTAAGCCTGATGATCTGAGATTCGATCCCAGGGGCAAGCTACGTGTAGCCATGGCACATGCTCGCCTGTGCACATGCTCAGTGAATGAGCAGGGGGTTTATATAACTTCAGTGTTAAGTGCCTGCACACTGTCTAATTCCAGAACATTTCCATCGCCTCAGAAGCCCTGTGCTGATAACCATCATTCCTTTTCTCTGTCTCCTCACCACCCCACCACCCCCCCACCCCCCACCATCTCTGGGTTTACCCATTCTGAGCCCTCATCTCAGCACACTGTCCGCAGAATGTGATGTAATATGCAGCCTTTGACTTGGGTTCTTTTTACCAATTGTCTTTGCAAGGTCCATTTGTGTTGTAGCATGCTTTGCATTTTCTCTTTATGGACAGTCTGTTCACATTAGACATTTGAGCTACTGGATCCAGTGGTAACCATCTGATAGATAGCTTTAGTGAAAGCCCAATATTGTTATATCAAGTGATTTTAATTCCTACCATGATATCCAGTTTGTTTGTTTATTCTTTTTAAGTTTAATTATGTGTCTGTGCATTTGAGTTCAGAGTCAAAAGAGGCCCGAAGCGGGTGTGGGATCCTCCTGGACCTGGAGTCACAGGTGCTTGAGAGTTGTTAGACGTGGGTGCTGGGAGTTAAACTTGGGTCCTCTTCAAGGGCAGCACACATTCTTCTTAGCCTCTCAGCCATCACTGCCGCCCCATTTGTTTAGAATGAAATTGCATCTTCACAATAATGCTTAAAACATTAACTCAAAAATGTTTGAATCACTTTTCTTGTCCTACCAGCAAATGAACACGTATACTAATGACCATTTCAGGCTGATGAAGGGGTGATGTGGGCGTGGTGTGAAGCCAGCCTAGTCACTCTCCCGGTGCAGTTTGACTAGGTCAAGTCCCCTTAGTCCCTGAGAGGTGAGTTAGAGCATCTCCACATTCTTTCCTAGACTCACCCTCCCGCATCTGAGAGGACTAAAGCCTGCCTCGTGTTATATCCTACAGCTTATGTTCTGTTCTCTTGTTTTTTAAACAGCAGTTCATCAAGCACAAATTTTTACTGATCTATTTTATTGTGGCCTGCTAGCTTCCAGCCATCATGGTAAGCACCAGATATACAGGGATGACTAAGACTTCTTAGTCTAGCAGAGGACAAACATAAACATAATTATAATGTTGAGAAATTACAATGTTTAAATGGCTGAGACTGCCTGAGGAGAAGAGCTTGTTAGATAACATTGGGATGGCTTTCTGGATAACTGAGTGTTACAATGTGACGTGAGAGGGCAGTGTTTGATTTCATTTGCTGGCCTTATTCTTTTTCCTGTGGTGGTTAAAGTGGGTTCTCTTTATCTAGCTCTATCATGATCCTTCTGCATGTCTGACATTCACAGATCCATTTACTGGAGGGTCTATACAAAACTATATTTTGTCCTGAATGCTGGCCAGACACAGATCCTCTTTTTTGTTTTAGACTTTGTTGTTTGTCTTGAGAAAGAGCCTTTTTCTGTAGTCCTAGCAAACCTAGACTCTCTGGAGCAGGCTGGCCTCAAACTTAGAGCACTCTGCCACCTCTGCCTCTCCAGTGCTGGGATGAAAGATGTGCACCACAGCATCCGGGGGTAAAGATGTGCACCACAGTATCTGGCCTTTCTCTGTTCTTAGAGCACTTCAGACTTAGTTTCTGAGTAAGAAGATTCACTGAATATTTGAAGAGTCTTGGTTAGATCTTAGTTTTTTTCACAGTATTAGCTCGGTTTGGGCTTCCCCAAATGTTCTATTGTGCCTCTAAGTGTTTTAGTTACATACAAATGTCAGCAATGTGACATTGTACAGTATGATTACCACAGCCCAAACTAAATGTCTAACATCTGACTAGAAATATATATGGAAGACTGGGCTGGTGAAATGGTTCAGTGGTAAAGGTACTGACCACCAGGCTTAATGGCCTGAGCTCTATCTGTGGAGCCACAAGATGGAAGGAGAGAACAGGCTCCTGGAAATTGTCCTCTGATCTCCACACTTGCATACACACTCTCAAAACAAACAAAAAAGCTTTCTTCTTACACTTTGGAAAAGAAATACATTCTGGAAGGCTTTGTTTTTAACTGCCCCCTTCCCAGCCCCCAGCCTTCAGGAGGGGTCATTGTACAGCTCTTTCCATGGTCACTGTTCTCTTCACTTTTACTGGAGGGCAAAACTAGGGCAGAGAAATAATTTTTATTCACTTCTGAAAGGTTACAGTAATAAAGAAACTCTTGTTAACATCAGAGAACGTTGCAGCCAAGAGTTTTCACAGTCTGGCATTGTTTATTTTACATGTAATTTGGAACCTTCTGCACTCTTAAAATATTGGCACAAAAATGTTTTAACTCTTGCAGTGCCTCAACAGCTGTGTGGTGTCAGAGGGGCAGCAGGGCTCTGGAGAGCTGTTCACCCTCTCCTGCTGCAGAGAAATGATGTGTGTGTGAGGGTGCGAGGGTACAGTGCCTCAGCACTTTCTCTGATGAGTTTACAGGCTTCCTTCATCAACCACGAGAACGGTGTAATAATCCTGATCCCTTTTGCTGTGACTCCCAGGAAGTGCGGAGCTCGGTAGGACCGGTCACTGGACCCTCTCTCTCTCTCTCTTTTTTTTTTTTTTTAAAAAAAAAACTTTATTTATTATTTATTTGCCTTGGTGTTTGCCTGGAACTGGAACTACAGACAGTTGTTAGCTGCCATGTGGGTGCTGAGAATCGAACCCGGGTCCTCTGGAAGAGCAGTGCATGCTCTTAACCGCTGAGCCATCTCTCCAGCCCCCTGGACCCTCTCTCTTGTCCACTCCATTCTTTCCCTCTTTGGCTTTGGGTTAGGGTTAGATATACACTGTGGAGGAGCCAAACTGTTGGTTGGACAGTTTGTAGCCATTCTCATCTCACTTATTCCTCCAAGTGAGCCTGGGTAGCCTTGAACCCATCAATAGCTTACAGCCGAGGTGAGCCCAGAAGAGCAAGGCATGTGCCTGTCGCCGCTAGAGTAGAGGCCAGGTCTGACCATTTCAAAACTTCTGCCCTCTTAGCCATCATGTATACTTTTTAAGTTAAGTTGAACGTCTTTTGGAAGTAGGTTCAATATAAGTAATAATAATAGAGCAAATGAATAAATCATAGTGTATGTTGGTGGTTACACGAACTGATCTGAGATTACATAACAAGCTGCTGATGTTCAGTGCGAGCTGGTTCCAAAGGTTCTGCTTCCTATTTTCTTAGGTTGAGATTAAGATTTTAAACCTCCTTCCTCCATCTGTCCCCCTGTCATTAGGACTTGGGCAGTCCTCATGTCTGGCCCTGGTTTTCGGTAGTCTTTTGGCTTGGGGACTGTGGTCTGCTGCTCTTTCCTCTAAATCTGGTATTTTCTTTTTTGGCTTCTAAAATAGGCAGGCTTACAGCTGGTAGACCGGTCTGCAGTGCTTTCACCAGGCCCTTCCACAGCAGGACTCCAGCTCCGAGTGACGGCTACAGAACTGTTACAGCAGGCCACCTGGCCGAAGACCCTCTCGGTCCTATTACATTTTCTGTGTCCACAGAAAACTAAGAAAGGTGCAGGACTTCTCAGCTTTTTTTTTTTGCCCAGAGAACACTCTGTTGTTCCCTTTTATAAGACGTAGGAGCTGTCCCCATGATAGAAAGTTAATTGGTGTATGCATATGCCGTTCTGGACCAGAGCTACAAGACCCTCTCATGTACTGCAGCTCTCGGTGTGTGCCTGCTGTTCATCTCTACTCTGTAGGCATTTGGTGCTGAAAAGCCCAGAGGCCAGTTTCCAGTTTCATAAGCAGTAACCTTGTAGCACCAGGACTCCATAGCTGGATGGATCTGGGTTCTAATCATATCTCTGCCCCTGGTGGCCTTAGAACCCTTAGCAAATCTCTTTACCTCTTCTTGCCTTCATTCCTTCTTCTATTAGTCACACATTGTTAGGTGACTTAAACAGTATAACTTAGTACAGTGCTCAGCACTGGTAAATGGGTTCACTCGGGCTGTGTATCGGCCTTTCCAATAGCATTTCCCATAAACATAAAGGGAATATGTGTGTGTGTGTGCCTGTGCTACTGGACTCTGGTATTCTGGAGGACAGAGATTCTGTTTCTCATCTTTGTGGGGGATGGAGGTGGTATGTGTGGTCTTTGTAACTCTGTCAGGAGGCCTGGATCAGACACAAGCATCACTCCTTAGTTTCTACATTTGTACTTAGGAAAATAGTAACCCCTTATTTTGGAGTCTTTGAGGACAATTTAATAAGAAATGTGTGGTGTTTGGAGCCCTTTGAAAGGGGGGGTCCTAGGGAAATTAATGGTGCTTTGCTGTTCTTGGGAAGGCCCTTTGTGGTTCTCGTGAATAAATTACTTGGAGGGAGTTTTCTAACACCTCCTCTTAAACTGCTGGTCACTGTGGCTTTTTTTTTTTTTTAATAACTGTCTGCTGTAATGCTTTTTTGCTTATGAGTTATAAAGATATATAGTTTGAGTGTTGGACTTTTGACCCCTGCCTGCTCCCAGGAGAGACATTTCTATCAGAATAATAAAAGGTGTAAACTATCTGTCGCTCCTTTTCTAGGCCATGGGCTTGTGAGTGGCTGGGGCAGGGGATAAAAGATGATTCCCCCTGAGTATTCAGTGGCTTTCTGTGTACCCCCACTTCCCCTTTTCAATCTAGTCCAGTGCCCTTTGCTGAGGTTCTTTGGATTTCAAATAAGCCATTGTCTTTGGCATTTTGAGTAGATATACACAGCTTTCTCTTTTAGAAACTGGAGCTGTTTATTGTCTGCTGGGCTTTAGTCCCAAAGTGAAGCACTTGCCAAAGGAAGCCTCTCTGTAGAGAAAGGAGGGCTGGCCTTGCTCTGTCTCATCTAGCTTGGGACATGTAGGGGCCTGTGGAGCTTGTGGAGGCCTTGGCTTTCCATATTCCTTCCCTCTCCATTCCAGAAGCCCTACACCACCATGAAGAGTTCACTCGGGCTGGTGATGAGTTCAGTCAGCAAAGTGCCTGCCACACAAGTGTAAGGACCCCAGTTTAAATCTCTGAATCTGTGTAGGGAAGTCTCTGTAGTGCTAACACTAGGGAGGCAGAAATAGGGTCCCTGAGGTTTGCTAGCCAGCCAGTGTAGCCATAGTAGTCAGTGCTCTTACTGTTGCTAACCCTCCTAGCCTACATCATTCTTAACTTGTGTAGCTTTTCTCCCATACAGCTGGGCATGGTGACAAGTCCCTGGAACCCTATTACTTGCGAGATAGAGGCAGGAGGATCAGTAATTCCAAGTCAGTCTCCACTACTGTTGAGTTCCAGAACAGCCTATGCTATATAAGACCCTGTCTCAGAAAAAAAAAAAAAAAAAAAAAAAACTTGTCTCAAAAAGATCAAAAGAAAAAAGTTTCATTCATTACTAAAGGAACACCTTTGTCTATTCCTTAACACAAACTAAATACTGCTGGCTGAGGGTATGTCAAGGAAAAGTGACCTTACAGGGCTTACGAGCTGTCTAATGACAGAAAGATGTCTCTCTTCCTGGGCTCAGTTCCAAACTAAATAGATAAACAAGAGAGATACACACTCACCTGCTGTTTTGTTTCGCTTTTGAGGCAAATTTCCTAGAGACACTGCCCTAGTGTATATGGAGTGTGAATGAAGGGAGAATGAACGGCTGTTAAGGGTGGGTGTGAAATGCAAGCCCTCCTCCAGGCCAGGGAACAGGTTGAGTCTGAAAAGTCCTTTCTGAGGTGTATCACAGTGTTGATAATGATGTAGCCTACACCAGACTTGATGTGCTCACATGCTACCCCTAGCCACGTGGTCAAGGTGCATAATCTCTGTGCCTCAATTTCCCACCTATAGAAAAGAGGTGACAATGGTACCCAGCTGCTTGTCTTAAACTATAGTACTGTGAGAGTCAAGTGAAGCATCCTGTCACAGAGACCCTTGGAGCAGCACAGGGAAATAGATGATTATTTCGTTATTTATTGTTAAACATTTTCCCCTCACGTGTTAATATGAGGATTACTGTAATGTGAGAAAAGGCAGTTAGGCATAGTTTTGGTGGAAAATTGAGGCTTGCAGTGATTTTTGTTTCCAGACAAGGTGAGGTAGTGAGCTTCCAGGATTCTTAACAATAGTCCAGTGTCTTAGTTGACTTGATTACAGACCACCAAAGAGATGTTCTTATGAGACACAGCATTCTTTCCAAGGCTTAGGTAAGGGCATCACTTGAGCCCAGTAGTTCTTGAACTGCACAGTGAGACCTTGTCACTCATAAACAAGTTGGGCTACCGTGGTTGGACAAGTCACTGGAGCTGTCCGAGCCTTTGTTTCCTCATTTCTGCATTGGGGAATAACCTCTTTCTCAGATCACTATTGGGTTGGTCACTTGGAAAATTTTAACTCTGGATGGTAAACATGAAGGGCACAGTGGTAAAAGAGAAACAGCCTGTGGCCAATGGAAATGTCTGCTTTACTGTTTAGTCTGTAGACGTTAGTCTGAGCCCAGGAGGAGTCACCAGTTAAATTGTGTAACTCTGTTCATTGGGGACATCCCCACTTCACTACCTAAGGAGGATTGCAGGGCTGTTGAATGATGCAGCCAGGACCCCTTATGTGACAAGGAGCTGGATGGTGACTCCTCTAAGCTGACATTGCATTGCTGTGTTTTGAGGATAGCTGAGTGGGACAAGAACAGGGTCCAGTGATCTCAGCATAGTCTTTGGGTCCTCTACATTCTTTTGGCCCCACCATGCATTACTTTGTCTTTCTTACTGAATTGTTGGTTATCTGTTTTTACCTAGTGGATCACATTGTGTATTTAAAGTGGTTAATTGCCGGCTGGAGAGATGGCTCAGCAGTTAAGAGCATTGACTGCTCTTCCGGAGGACCTGAGTTCAATTTCCCAGCATCCACATGGCAGCTAACAACTGTCAGTAATTCCAAGATCTGACACTCTTACACAGTTATACATGCAGCCAACACAAATTCACGTAAAATAATAAAAATAAATATTTAAAAAAATAAAATAAAATAAAGTGGTTAATTGGGATAGGGAGCAAGCATCTTGTAGTTTTCCACTGTACTGTGTTCTATGTTTAATAGAAGATCATTAAGAAAGCAAAGTTGTGCCTAAAGCTTTCTGTACTCGTAAATGTAGTCATGAGGTGCAGAGTACAGTTAGGAGTCTGTGAATGTCTCTAGAAACCCAGGGTGGGGGTGTCAGCATCTTCTCACTGACAGTCATCAGGTCAGAGGACCAGAGGAATGGCGTCTGCAGCATCTACGGACATGGAGTGAGCTGAAAAGGAAGCCCAGGCTCCTAAGCCCTCCTGAGCTGAACCCCACTCCCCTGGAGATGCCCGCCGGGCTCAAGCTAAATAAGCTAAATACACATCTTGCTCACATTACATCTTATCCAAGTAAGATTTTCCATTACCACAGCATAGAAGACATTAAGGGCACAGTGACTACTGGAACCCTGCAAGACTAGTTGTCTATACTTAGTGCTGCCAGGGCTGGAAAGTCACCAGTGCTCAGCTGTATTTGGTTATTGCTGTTCACCTTTTTTTTCTCTGCTTTTCTTCAGTGAGGTCTGATTGATTACATGCAGGCTATGGTCTCATCCTTTCTCCTTTATTGATCAATAACCTGATCCCATTGATCCTGCACTATACAGCCCAGACCCTCCCCCTGAGGCAGGGTCTCATGTAGCCTAAGCTAGCCTTGAACTCATTATGTAGCAGAGGCTAACTTTGAATTTTGGATACTCCTCCCTGCCTCCCAGGAGCTCTGCACGTGCCACTAACCCAGCCATCCATTTCTCTTCAGTGCATTCCTTTGTCTCTCTGTCTTGGATTCCATTGGCTGAGTTCTTATCCCTCTCACCGGGACTATTAGACAACCCCTCTGTGATTTCCACCTCTGCTCCACTACCCACCTCTATCATCCATAGTGCTAGAAAATAAATGTATCCGTGCAGCTTCCTGTCTTTGTGTGGAATTCAGGGCCATTTACAAACAATAAAGACGCTCTGCCTTTCTGCTTCTGCCCACTATGAGGTTTGGTTCTCTCTGTCTCTCTGTCTCTGTCTCTGTCTCTGTCTCTCTCTCTCTCTCTCTCTCACACACACACACACACACACACACACACACACCCCTCATGCGTCGTGGCACATGTGAAAAGTCAGATGACAGCTTGTGAGAGTCGGTTCTCTCCTCTGCCATGTGGGTCTCGGGGACTGAACACGGGCCATTGGACTTGGTGGCCAAGGCTCCTGAGCAGCCATCTTGTCAGCTCCACTATAGTGTTGTGTTTTATTGTTACAATCTTTGCTCTAAAGATAGATGTGATACCTCACTGGGCAGTGGTGGCACATACCTTTATTTCAACAATCGGGAGGCAAAGGCAGAGGCAGGTGGATCTCTGTAAGTTCAAGTTCCAGGACAGCCAGGACTACACAGAGAAACTCTGTCTCAAAAAACAAACAACACAAAGCCCAGTCCTTAAGAGTCAGACAGGAAAGTCACTGAGTTTGAAGCCAACCTAGTCTGCTTTGCTCTTGCTCTCCTCTCTGTGGCTCTGAACATACATTCTATAGCCCTCAAGCCCACACACTACTGTTGCCATATTTACGTGGTATCTTAAGTGTGTCCATGCTACCATTCCTTTTGGAGATGTACTCACTGGGTCACACTAGTTCAATATTTAACCCTTAGAGATTCTATTAGATTCTTCTCCACAGTGGTTGCACCAATTCACGTTCTCTTGTGAGGTCCCTACATACTTTTCTTGTGTTTTGAAATCTAGCCGTCCTTGTAGGAGTGAACGGCCTGTGTCTTAGGCCATCTGCATATTGGTTCCACCTTGATTACTGGGAATAGTGATTCCTCTATAAACTATTTTCATTTTCCAAATTTTAGAGTTCGCAGCAGAGCATCAAAGTCTGCCCACGATGTTTCTGCAGTAGTGCTTGCTAACAGGGCATAAGCCCCTCTTAACCTGGAAGGATGAACACACACTGCTTGGAAGGTGTTGCGCTATTTTCGCAGCTCTCTCTGGAAGAGCAGGTAGAGGGAAGAGGCTGAGAACACACTTCCAGAGTTCCAGGCTGACAGTTGTGAGAGTCCTTCTCCACAGCCAGAGGCTCTGCTGCACCCTTGGGTGTCTGTAGATAGCTTCTGCTGCAGCTCCAGCACTCGCTAGTGATGGAGGAGACACCCTCTATTTAGTCTTGTTTCAGTGAAGATGCTGTTTGAGAGGATAGGATTTCATGGCCATGTGCGGACAGAGCTGGGTCTCCTCGTCTGGAATGGAGTTATGTTTGTAAACCAGGAGAAAGGCAGCAGCTGCACTCTTGTTCTCAGGGACTTTCCTGAGATGGGGAAAGGTGCATGGAAGCCCTGCTTCAAAACACTTTTAGGGCCAGACATTGACTGGTTCAACTGCCTTGTGCAGGCAGCACATCTTTGCCGGCAAGGGGCACAGCATCTAATGCAGTATGCTAGACTTGGCCTAACAGATGGGTAAGTAGCACAGTGAGGGTCTCACGAGAACGAGAAGCAGCAGCAGGGAAGACCTGAAACCAGAGGGGACACCGCCTCTGTAAAATGAGGGCAGTAACTGTCTTGGGGATTGTTCTGACGACCGAAAAGATAATGCACTGAAAGTTTTAATACAGGCTCTGGTTCTTCGTAAGCATTTTTTTAAAAAATATTTATTTGCCTTAGTGTTTGTCTACATGTGTGTATAAGTGTTGGATCCTCTGGAACTGGAACTACAGACAGTTGTTAGCTGCCATGTGAGTGCTGGGAATTGAACCCGGGTCCTCTGGAAGAGTAGACCGTGCTCTTAACTACTGAGCCATCTCTCCAGCCCCCCTTCGTAAGCATTTAACAAATGCTCTGTCATCTGTGGGGTTTTTGTTTTTTCCTGAGACAGGGTTTCTCTGTATAGCCTTGGCTGTTCTAGAACTCGAATTTTAGACCGTGCTGGCCTTGAACTCACAGAGATCCTCCTGCGTCTGCCTCCCAAGTGCTTGGATTAAAGGCATCTGCCACCATGGCCTGGCTAATCATCTGGTTTTAATGAGTTGATGAATGATGTTTCATAGATTGATTGTGAGCAACAGGGCATCAACCTCAGCTCGTTTAAGCCGATTCCCTGGAAGGTACGTAAGGCTCCCAAAGAGGAAGTGGGGGCAATTCTAACAACAGGGAAAGACTGTGTAGCCAAGGGACCTTAGTGACAGGAACTTGTGAGGCTTCAGGGTCACTGAACTGTAGTAGAGTTTTATTTTTCTTCTTAGAAACAAGAATTTGATAAACCAGCTTGAGCTCTGTGCCCATCTGTGAAGTGGGGTCAGGGCTCCAGAATCTGCTGTGTTTTAACTTACTTTGAAAGCAAAGTAGAGGGCTGGAGTTATACATGCAGGCAGAACACTAATTCACATAAAATTAAAAAAAGAAAGAAAGAAAGAAAGCAGATCCTTGACCTCATCCCAGCTAGGACAAGAATAAATAAATCTCTTTGTTCTTTGAATCTCTTGAGTTTGATGATAGAAGTATCCCTGCCAGTCTGTAAAAGAACGTCTGAATGATTCTGCTGCTCATATTAACAGCACTAACTGCTCTTCCAGAGGTCCTAAATTCAATTCCCAGCAACCACATGGTGGTTCACAACCATCTGTAATGAGATCTGATGCCCTTTTCTGGCCTGCAGGTGCAGGCATACATGCAGGTAGAACATTGTATACATAATAAATAAATAAGTCTTAAAAAAATCGTTTTCCATTAATCATTATTTTTTTTTTAAACACTTTTATTTATTTAATTATTTGCCTTGGTGTTTGCCTGGAACTGAAACTACAGACAGTTGTGAGCTGCCATGTGGGTGCTGGGAATTGAACCCGGGTCCTCTGGAAGAGCAGACAGTGCTCTTAACCGCTGAGCCATCTCTCCAGCCCCCCCATTAATCATTATTAACACACAATTTAAATGAAGCCTCCACAGTCACTTCCTTTTGAACTCTGTTGTGTAGTGCCATTGTTAAAACACTTTTCCAGGCCAGTGACACCTCTGTCACATGATGCATGAAGCTTGTCAAACAAGATATAATCCAAAGCTTCCTAGCTGTGCTTTCACGTTTGTGTGTTTGTGTGTGTGTCTGTGTGTGTGTGTGTCTGTGTTCTCTGACCTTAAGAATATTAAGCTGACATTTGATCTTCTCAGGATTTTATTGTATTGATGAAATACAATCTGCTTTTCCAAAGTGACTATAACATTTGTATTTGAATACCTGATCAACTGGATAAGTGGTGGTAATTTCCAAGGACAATCATCTATTTAGATTTGTTTGATTTTTGAGACAGAACTCAGGCTAGCCTCAAGCTCCTTTTGTAGACTAAAGCTGACCTTGGACTTCTGATATGTCTGCCTCTCAAGTACTGGGATTACATGGCATGTGCCACCATGTCTGGCATCTTTTCTTGTTTGATTTACTTTTTAACAGCCCTAAGGAAATGCCTGCTATGTGACCACGCAGAAATTAAGGCTTCTGGCTTTGCAGTTCTCACTGCCAGCCATGTACCTGGTCTTTTATCCATTGTCAGGCTAGTTAGAGTTTAAATATAGAAATCTCAGCAGAACTGGAATTTTTTAAAAATGGAGATAAAATAGTATCGTCTAAGAAGGTAGGAAGGGTTAATCGAGCTAATATACATAAAGCTTGTTAGCACAACACGTGTTAACAGCTAATTGTGTGACCGGTTCCTAGCTTTGAGTCATCCATGGTACCTGTAGACTGAGGAGAACTATTTTGGAAGCTAGATCTTTGAAGACAGGAGGGGATCAGCATCCCTTCCATTAGTAAGAACAAGATGGACTCCCTCCCGTTAGTGTGGCTTAGAACAAGAGAGCAGGACACAGCCCTAGAAATGGCAGAGTTGACTCTGAGCAAGGCCTAAAATGAACATGGGGGAACCAAAGGGAGTGAGGCCAGAACAACGACCTAGGGAAGATCTTGAAGCCCCTTCCAGTGCTCACAGAGGCTAAGCCACGATCTCCTTCAGTCTCCACGGCACAGTCTAGTCCTCTGTTAAGTGTAAACATCTCTAAGGGGCAGCAGTGAGGAGGGGAGGGGGCAGGGACTTGGCCTCAGATGAACTGGCATCTCTTTAGAGCTCACATCCCTCCCTGAGAATATTCCCGTTAATTAAACATGTGCCTTGCGAGATCCCTTCTTGCTTTGCCGCTCCCTGTTGGCTGTCTCATTCATTAATCTGCTGATTAGTAGCTCTGAGCTTGCACCCCCTGTTTTTTGCATCCCCCTTTAATATACTGTGCTGTTCCCCCGGGACATAAACTCCAGGACCCGTCCCTGGCCTGTCGATGTTTGTTTTCTTTGCCCCTGTGCTTGCCTCTGCTATAACATTTGTAGTATGTGTTAAGTAATCCTTAAGGTAACATTTTTATTATGTCATAAAAAGTGCATGGCAAATATATTATAACTCATGGACTTTGTTTAGAAATGAACGGATAATTTATTGAGTGTGTTACATGAGCCTGGCTCCCTCCCCCATTTCAGCAAAGACCTGCTGCTCATTTAGCCTAGCCTCCTATTGAGTGCTCCCACCCTGTGACATGCTGCGAAAGCAGAGCCATGGTTGGCTAGAAGTGACATCATAGTTTATGTACTCAATAAAAATTTAATTAAGTCATTACAGGAATTGCAGTCATCATTTAACCCTCTGATTTCTTCTGTTTAGTTTATTATTAAACATTCAGTAATAGCAGTCATCGGATCCTGATGGCTTATAAAATATCTGCATGAATTTTAATAGCTTAAATAAATGGGAAAATATGAGTAACTGATATAAAGGGAGCCTTTCCCATGTGGTGGCTCAGTATGTATGAGTTTTTATAAAAAAGCAAAGCATTATGGACAGGATAAGATCTTAATGAGCAAACAACCCAACACCATCTTCTGTGGGGGGATCTTCGTATTCATAAGCCACATGCTCCATACAGAAGGATCTAGCATTGAGGAGATGCAGACCTTGACATCAGCAGACAAGTGCTTAAGTGGAGTAGAATGGGGGTGCAGCAGAGGGAGGCGCCAGCATCAGACCCAGTGGGGTGAGCCTGGTAGCTCAGAATGTAGCTGTCAGTTCCTTCATCTGCTGCCTGCAGATCCTGTGTCGAAGTAATCAAGCGTGCCCTGTCTTTCAGAGGGGGCCGTCTCGTGATCTGATCTAGCCCGGGTGGTGCTATTAGAAAACCACCTTAGAAAGGCAGTTTGCCTTCTCCCTGTAGAGGTGATGGGGAGCTCGCAGGAGGGCCCTGGAGTAGGCCCTGGCTAACACTGGCTCCCCAGACAATCAGCAGCAGCCATCTTCTCCAAGGGAAGATGCGTTTGTCCCTGTTTGGACCTCTCTGGAAAGCAAGAACCAAGCTTTGCAGAATACTATTTGGGGATCTTTGGAAGTACCCTTCAGGTGGTGAAATGAGATCATTTGCTCCACTCTGATGGTAACCTGGTGTGTGACCTTGGATCTGTCTCTTTCCATGTTTGAGCCTCGCTTCACCCTTCATTTCTTTGGGGTCACTGGGCCAGGTGATCTCTGAAGGTCCTTCCAGCTTCAACACTAGTTGGCATGATGCATATGTAAGCTAACTCTGCCAACTGAGCGGGTTTGGTAAATGTTTTCCTGGGAGTGGTGCCTTGCCTTATGCTGGATGCCCCTGGCCTGCTTTTTTGGCTCTGGTCATCTCGCACATTCAAGAGAACAACTAGTGCATAAGTAAAGAAGAGCCCAGTGTATTAAGAGGGCTAGTTGACCTCTCGACCTCAAGTGACAGGAACTCTTAACTCTGGCCCATTCTGACTCTTTCACAACAGCACATAAAGTAAAGCAGTAGAAAGATATATGGTAGTATATGTTTCTGGAATTACATAAACACAGAGAGTGCTTTCAGCAAAATCAAAAGAAAATAATTTGTGCCATTGAATAGAGCACACTGTAAGTGGCCCTTGCTTTTGTTTGTTTGGGGTGCTGAACTCGGAAAGTACTCAGTCCTGAGCTGTATCCCCAACCCTGGGTGGGGACCTTATGCCTGTCTTGGCCCCTGTCTTGGCCCAGGTGTTTGGTTGCCCAATTGTTTCAGCCCTCCTTCCTGTGAGCCAAGCTTGAGGAGTGCACAGACTGGTGGGAAAGACAGGTACATAAGCAGCTCCAACTTACTGTGTACCTACGGGGAAAATACCCACCAAACTCAAGAGGGCCCAGAGGAGCAGCTGCTGCTGCAGCCTGCCGTGAAGGTGGTAGGAACGGGCATGGCTTACACTCCCAGCTCCCACCAGCCTCTTATTGTCCAGCCTCGGGTTCTCACTTCTCTTCACTGCTGAGCGGTGTCCACAACTATAAAGCACTGGAGCTGCTCTTAGTTTAGTTTTGTATAAACAAACCAGGTCTTACTCACAGTTCCTTGTGTTT
The DNA here is from genome assembly GCA_004025045.1 of Sigmodon hispidus. Lineage (NCBI taxonomy): Eukaryota > Metazoa > Chordata > Mammalia > Rodentia > Cricetidae > Sigmodon > Sigmodon hispidus. The sequence continues at coordinate 108,475 of PVIH01001091.1, read as the reverse complement.
GCAGAGTTCGCTGTCATTTACCAAGACTTCCAGGGTTTGTTGTTAATTTAATGAATGAATGCAAACGAACTTCTGTGCTCTGGAAAATAGTTCTTGTGTACAGAGCATTTAAACGACAAAATGGCCTCAGAGAGGTTGGCTTGCTCATGACCATATCCAAAATATATATATTGGAGTTGTGACTTGAATCAGGTTTTCTGAGTCTAAACCCAAATTCTTTTGCCTTTTCTGACCTCCAGAGACCAGTTATGAACCTCAGGATAAAAGCCACTTGGTCTTTGATTTATTATATATTAGGATTTGAATGTAAACTATCCACTACAGGCTTGTGTGTCTGGACACTTAGTTTCTAGGTAATGGATTTGTTAGGAGGGTTGTGGAACCTTCAGGAGGTGGTGGCTACCTGGTGGAAGTGTATTGCAGGGGACAGGCTTTGAGGCATATAGAGGGGCCTCACCCCTGCTTCAAGCTTTCTGCTTCCCGATCCAAGATGTTAACTAGCCAACTCACTCTCCCGCCATTTGCTGAAGCCACAGCTTCTGTTGTTCTGTGGACTGTGTCCTCTCAGAACTGTGAGCCACATGGATCCATCCTCTCTCAGAGATTACACACATACACACAAAGTAAGATAACAAAATAATAATTTAAATACATTTACTTACTTACGTGTGTCTGTGCATGTGGAGGTTGAAGAACAACTTGTAGGTGTCACTTTGCCTCTTCCATCTTGTGGGTCCTGGGCATCAGACTCCAGGTGTCAGGCTTGGCAGGAAGCACCTTTGCCTGCCAAACCATCTTAGAGGCCCCTTTGATGTTTTTAAGACATAGTTTCATATAACCCAGGCTGTATGACCTTGTTATAACCTTGAACTTCACACGCACACGCACGCACACACGCCCCTAGGGAGCAGGACTGCCACGCCTGTGAGTAGTTCTTAATGCCTGTTTTCCTGTGCTAGGCTATGTGCTCCTGCAGTCCCTGTTTCTGTTGCTTTGTGTTGGTCAGCACTGACACAAAACTGACATGCAACTGAAGGTCCATTCATTAAAATAAATGTAGCTTTGAATCAAAACCTGAAGGAACTGACAGTTTGTGGAAAATCCTGCCAGCTAAGGGGCTTGGACATGGCCTGGCAGTTTAGACTGTTTCCTTTCTTTGTTTTAACAGCCTATAGCAGCTAAGAGACATTACGCTTTTCCTTATGCTCATACTTTTGTTTTTGTAGGTTAATTCCTATATCCTAAAGAAGAACTTGGCCCTCATGACAAACAATTTCTATGCAGCCATCTTGGGCTATGATGAGGTAAGATCATTTGCCAACCTTAGGCCACAGTGGCCTCCCTCCACGAAGGCCCACCAGCCTTCCTTCCTCCACCCCTCTTTCTTCCTTTTTAAAGATTTTTTTTTTCTAATTTATGTGTACATGTCTGTGTGTGTCTGCACGGGTGTATGAAGGTGCATGTTAGTACCTAAGGAGGCTAGGAAAGGCCTTCAATCCTCTGGATATAGTTATGAACCACACAGTGTGGGTGCTAGGAACTAAAGTGGTACACACACAGCCACACCCAGTCCCAGCAAAGCTCCCTGTGTGTGTGTGTATGTGTGTGTGTGTGTGTGTGTGTATGTGTCTGTGTGTGTGTGTGTATGTGTCTGTGTGTGTGTGTGTGTGTGTCTGTGTGTGTGTGTGTGTGTGTGTCTGTGTCTGTGTCTGTGTCTGTGTATGCGCACATACTTGGAGAAGCCAGAAGAGGTTGCTGGCTCCCCTGGAGCTGCAGTCACAGGCATTGACTGTGCTCAGAACCACACTGTGACCTCTGTTCGAGCAGCAGGTACTTAGAGCTGTTGAGCCAACTCTCTGGCCTTTGAGAAGAATATATGAAGGGGGCTTTGAGGACCATATTTTCTACTTGCCATTTTTGCTTAGTATTTATTTCTTAACCTTCATCGAGTACTGGGGAAAAAGCATTATATAATTTGGCCAAACATTCGACAAGTTAGCGTTGAGTGTCCACTGAGTGCTGGATGGGGGCACAAAGGTGAATCAGACACTGCTACAGTCCTGGCCCTTCCCAGAGAATGCAAGACACTCGTACATAAACAACATGGTCTGTGGGACAAAATGTATACTGCTCTATTTTTCATTCTAAAGCAGCACATATTCATTTATGTATATGAACTTTTCACTACATTTATGTGTGTGTGTGACCCATGCCTGGTCCTGGGGATGTCAGGAAGGGACAGTGGATCCTCTGGAACTGGACTTAGAATGGTTGTGAGCCACCATGTGCACACTGGGCCAGAGCAGCAAAGGCTCTAAACTGCTGAGCTATCTCCCCAGACCCATATGCTTTATTTTATTTTATTTTTGAGGCAATGTTTCTCTGTGTAGCCCATGACGTCCTGGAACTTACTCTGTAGACTGAACTGGCTTCAGAGGTCCACCTGCCTTTGCCTCCCAAGTGCTGGGATTAAGGGTGTCCACCACTACACCTAGCTGCATCTACACACCCGGCTGTAGAGTTCGTTATGCAAAGAGCAATGCATGTTAAGCATTCACTGAAAGTCTGCCCATTGAATGCCAGTTCTCCCTTTCCTCCCCCTTCCCCTCCCCCTTCCCCTCCTCCTCCCCCTCCTCCCCCACCCCCAGCCCCGGCAACCACTTTTTTACTTTGTCTCTATGAACTGACTAAGAACTCATGTGAGTAGAACCTCACCGTGTTTGCTCCTCTGTTACTTCTGTTATTTCACCTATCACCTAGAAGCATGTCTCCAGGTTTATCCATGTTGTATCTGCGTTATTTCCCAGCCCTCCAACTTTATTATGGAAATTTCAGGCATGTAGAAAAGTTAAAAAGATGGTGTAATGAACACCTGGATGGATACATACTCACAGCATTCATCATGCCTCATTTTTTTCTTGATAAATGATGTGCTTTTAAACCGACTTTGTGGTTAACTCTCGACTTTGTGCAAGCAGCACCTCCTGGGAAAGGGTCTCTAGCCTTCCCCAGGCTTAGCTCACTCCACCTGCCCTGGGTACTTACAGCACCTACCAGCATTAACCGTCTGTCACCTGGCTGGGTATGGATTTCTTCTGGGAAGTAACAATGCCCAGTTGTTTCTGATGTCACACAGTGCTTAGCATGCAGTGAGGAGGGGAAGAAGTGTACAGAGTGGGGCTGGGGTGTAGCCCAGTTGGTAGATCACTTACCCAGAATTCACAAAGCCCTGGTTTGATTCTTGGAACTGAATAAAAGTGGGCATGGTGACACATGCTGGTAACTCAGCTGGCATATTCTGTCATCAGTTTATTTACGTTAGGGATTGAACTCAGGGCTTTATGCATTGTAGGCAAGCTCTCTGCCAACTGAGCTATGTTGCTAGCCCATTTGGATGCTTTTTTCTTAATTTTCCTTTTTTGTTAAGAATTTCATGCATGTACATCACATGTTTTGATTAACTCCACCTCCCTAACCCTCTCCTACAACCCCCACTACACTTTTCCCTTTCAAGGTCATCTGCTCTGTGTTTTCTTTTCACCCCCTGAGTTTCCTTGTTGCTGTCTGTATGTGCCTGGTTTAGGACTGTCTACTGGAGCCTCTCACTGGGGAGACAGACACTTTCAATCTTCTCCCTTAGGCCCTCTGAAGGCTTTGATCCAGTAGGAGCCACCTGGTGCTTCAGCAGTCACCCAGGTGATATGCACAGGAAAGCTTGGAAAATATGCTAATTACCCAGGATACTTTCTAGAAATTTCCGTGTCAGGAACCCACTACCCAAAGGCTCTGTCTTAACCGGTGTGTGTGGATAGCTGTAGCTGTAAAAGTTCCTAAGGACCTGAAGAGATAGATGGCTCAGGGGTTAAGAGTATCAACTGCTCATCTAGAGGATCCAAGTTCAATTCCCAGCAACCACAAGACAGCTCATAACTGTCTGTAACTACAGTTCCAGGGATCTGACATTCTCACACAGACAAAATACCAGTGCACATGAAACACTAAAAAAATAAACAAAAAAATTTCCCAGATGGTTTAAATGTGTAAGTTCAAAACAGCTTTTCTTAAATTTTGAAGTGCACGTGAGTCATATATAAAATGGGATAAAATTTGTGTTGGTCTCAGTAGCTGTGGGTTGGAATCCAAGGAACTGACATCACTTCAAAGAAGCTGCAGGCCCTACCCGTGCGGCCATTTTTCAGAACACTATAATCACAAGGTTCTAGACCTGCCCATGACTAGGTGCATGCCACTATTTTGATTTTGATTTCATTAATAAAACAACTCCTCATGTCCTCGTCCTGGTGGTTCTGTCCATGCTCAGTCACCATATGCCAGAGCCACTGTGGTAGACAGTAAGGAAAGATCTATGGAGCACCATTCTGCTGCAAGCCCTTCCCCGCCACGTGACTTCTGCTACCCTCTCACCTTTCTGCTCTGTTAGCCCAGATGCTTCACAGCACCCAGGCCTCCTGTGCACGATTGTGCTGTTGCATGCGCTCTCTCTCTTTATCTCTCATTGCCTGTCCTCCAAGAGAGGTCTTTGCCCTCCATGCCCTGCAGATAATGTTGAGACTGATTAACACTCTGCTGACCATAGAGTATTGTAGTCGGTAGCTGAGAAAGGGTCAGCTTGTCGTCTTAAAGGACACTCTGTTTCATGCATTTTTCTCTCCTGGTTAGCATGCCCTGCTGCTCTCCATGTACCTGTCATTTCTTTAAGGATTGACTTATATATGTATGCATGCATGCATGTAGGTATGTGTATCTGTCTGCATTTACCATGTGCATGTCTGCTAACAGTGGAGGCCAGAAGAGAGCATCAGGTCCCCTGGAACTAGAATTCCCATGATATAGGAACTGGGAACCAAACCTAGATTTGCTAGTGCAACGAGTGCTCATAACCACTGAGCCATGTCTGCAGTCTCATTTACTTATTTATTTTAAGAAGCCTTGGCTGTCTTGGAGCTTGCCGTGTAGATCAGCCTGGCTCCAAACTCACAGAGATCCAGCTGCCTCTACCTCTCAACTGCTGAGGATTAAAGGCCAGCTGATCCTGCCTATTCTTTTTTGTTGCTGGTTTTTTTTTTTTGAGACAGAGTTTCTCTGTGTAGCCCTGACTGTTCTGCAACTCACTCTGTAGTCCAGGCTGGTCTCCAGAGTGCTGGGATTAAAGCTGTGCACCACCACTGCCTGGCTGATCCTGCCTATTCTTAAAGGCCACTTCTTTCCTAACGTTCCTAGATCTCTTGTGTTTTTACTCTGCATTTCACTATTTGTCCATCTAGCCATTTAACTGGAGCTTGGCATGTTTATCACTAGTGATAAATGAGTATGTTGGTGAGTCAGACATTGAAGTTCCCCAGACAGGAGGCACAAGTAGCTACCACATAAGCCGAGAAATGTTTAGTCGCTAAGGGAGCGCACTGATAGTATAGTTGTGAAGACAGTGGACCAGGCGGTGCTCTCCTGGGATGCATTCGGAAGGCTGAAAAATGGGGAGGCAAAGGCAGCAGTGGATTAGGAACTTAGCATTTGTTCACTGCCCAAGATTCTGCTCAGTGCTACTGTCTCCCTTTTGGATTGCAGGCCCCTGAGAGCCAAGCCCAGTCAATATGGTTCTGAGTTCTTAGCATTTCGCTAAGCACATAGTGGTAGCTGCCACTCCAGGACAGCACCACACATTCCTCTCTGTTATTCTAGACCTGGACAGCCTAGTTTCCTAAAGAGTGCCTTTTTTATGCTATGAGGTAAGCAGTGGGCTCCCTATTAGATTGTGGGAAATTGGCCATGCACCCTAATGCTTGGTACCTTTCTCCTCCCCTGCTTCTGGATGTTCAAATGTGCATACTTGAATAGTCTCCCATTTGTTTTCACTGAGTCACAGTCTGATGGAAAGAAGGTTGCAGCTGGGCTTGGTGTTGGAGTCTGCCATTTTCGGCAGACTGTATGCCAGGGCTGTGTGATGGCTAGGCAGGCACCATCTATCCCCTGACCTCAGCAGTGCAGGCCGGTTCCTCTTCCGGTACCAATTACCTCCTACCTTCTGATCCTCAGTTCTTGTCTTTCAAGTGGGGGTAATAATACCTGTGCTTTGTGGTACAAGTAGTCATTAGACACTGGCTGGCAAAGAGACCTGATAATCTGGAACAGAGTGTTAGCAGGGCTAACACCTCCAAAGTCCCCCTTTGCCCTCTAACTGCTCAGGACCCTTGTGTATGGATTTGCCCTGTCTCAGAAAGCCATCTCCCCCAGCTCCAGGAATTCCTGATTGCAGCATGCCATGTCTCCCCTGCTTCTCTTTTCTGGGCTCTGCTCATTCTTCAAGCCCCTGTGACAGCCCCCTCCCCCCTACATACACACACACTTCTTCCCATATCACATAAGTGGGTCTCTGCCAACAGCGCCCCGCCTGTGCCCAGGGCACTTCACACACGGGCAGGCTGTTGTGTTAGCAAGTAGCTTGCAGAAGAAATGTGCCTGGGCTTGTGTTTGGCCATCGTTGCCATCTGCTAGAAGAATCGAATTTCCCCAGCTCGACCATCACATCAGGACAGTCCTCAGCTGTGGAACTGTGGGGGTTATTTAGCAGAAAGCATCTCATCAGGTGGAATGCTTTTCCACCTGTCTGTTAACTCTTCCTGTGAAGACTGAACCTTTTTGATAGCTGACCTGGAGTCAGCCTTATATGCCTCAGGCCCATGAGGCTAGACCTCTGTGTAGCATGGACTGAGTGTCCCTGTGCCTTTGTAATCCTTACTAAGTAGGGAACCTTTTAGGGACATTGTCTCTTAATTCTTACAGCCTGTGGGATAGGAATTAATGGCTAATAAATGAGAAACTGAGGCTCCAGTGGGGTTTTTCAAAAGCCACACAACCATAAAGTGACAGAGCTGGCAATGAACTTTGATCTGACTCTTAGATCCCACTGTGTCTCAGCTATATCAGCGTCCAGCTAAAGCATGCCTTTATTGGACCCAACACATTTCACTTCTAAAAATGCCTATGTAGCCTGGCACAGTGGCACACTCCTGTAACTCTACTGCCTGTACTTGGGAAGTATAGGCAGAGGGTCAGGAGTTCAAAGACTCCCTTGGCTACATAGAGTTTGAGGGCTGCCTTGGATGCATGAGACTCTGTCCCCAAAATTAAAAAGCTATGCTGGAGAAAGCTCACTCTGTTAGGACAGTTACCACCAAGCTTATGTGCCAGGCTGGATCCCAGGGACCCACATGGTGAAAGGAGAGAACCAGACTTTGCAAGATCTCCTCTGACCTTCACATGCACTCTGTGGCATGTGCACACCCATACCCACATGCATGCAAAGTCAATAAATGTAATTATTTGTGAAAGCCTTTACTTTTTTGTGTGGTGGTGCTAGGAATTGAATCCAGGCCTTTGAAGACACTAAGCAAGTACTCTACCACTGAGCCGCACCCCTAGGCCACATTACCTCATCTTTGTAATTCAGGGATACCGTAGGTAGAGCAAGTATTTTCTTTTACCTCTGCTGCTCAAGTCCTGGGGTGATATGCATCACCCCACCCATTTTAGAGCAAATGTTTTTACCCCTTTGAGTATCCAAGAAGCTCTGAGACTCGGGGTTAGCCATAAGCATTGCACCTGACTGTGGCAGACTGAACTCAGAAGGCTCAGTCCAGCCCTCTGGTTCCCTGTCCTCCTTTGGCACAAAGGCAAAGTACTTCTCAGGGCCTTTCCCTTCAATTGCCTTCATCCTCCCTGCCCTAGAGGTCTGAGCTAGAAAATGGCTGTAATTGGCATCTATAATATCTGGGCTTCCAAAGTGTTCCCAGTGCCAGGAGAGGCCATGCCAAGCACACAGACGGGCTCTGAGTATTGCCCTTTGCAGCCTCCTGTGGGCCATGGCAAACCTACTAAACAGCCTGTTCCTTGCCTCAGTCTGGGCCAGTCGTGGCCAGATGGGTGACAGTGAAGGCAAAGTACCCAGTTCCCCTTCTCAGAGCCAGCGACTTTGCAGGTGTGTGACCTTGGACCAAGCAAGTATGAGCAGCCCACACCCATCCCCATGCCCAGGCAAACACAGCCTTGCAATGCTGCCAGCCTTCACCTTGGGAACAGCAGCAGAAGTATGGCTTCCACACTACCCTTGCTGGGCTTTGCAGACATGCATTGCCTCAGCCAGACGTGAGTGCCAGCTCTGCGTTACCTTAGCCAGTGCCATGTCCCTTGGAGTCAGAGTCATCTGTAACTCCAGTTCCAGGAGATCCAACACCTTCTTCTGGCTCCCGCAGGAAGCAGGTACTTGTGTGGTACACATGCAGGCCAAACCCTCATATACATAAAATAAAAAATAAAATTTACTTTTAAACAAAGAAGCACTTAGAGGCAGAGGCAGCTTTGTAAATTCTAGCCTGGTCTACAGAGCAAGTCTCAAGCCAGCCGGAGCTACACAGTCAAACCCTGTCTCCACATCCCTCCCTTCAAAAACAAAACAAGTTGCTCCAGATGTTCTCAGACTTCCCCATCCCCTCTCACTCCTTCTGGTTTATTCTTTGGCCTCCTGTTCAAATAGCTTTAGTATCATGACTCTGCAAGACATGTCCTGTCCTGTGTCCTAGGGAATCCTTTCGGATGATCATGGACTGGCTGCTGCCCTCTGGAGAACCTTCTTCAACCAGAAATGTGAAGACCCTCGGCAGCTTGAATTGCTGGTGGAGTATGTGAGGAAACAGGTTAGTGTCTTCTCCCTGCTCACACCTGGTACCAGTTGAGTCCTCCTGAGTGCATGGTGCTAGCATCTTGGTAGGTTACAGAGGCCTACTGACCAGGAGCTTGTTTGCAGGATTCTGACCAGCAAGCACTGATGAGGACCAAGCATCCATCCATCCATCCATCCCCTCTCCCTCCCTCCCTTCCTTTTTTTTTCTTTCTTTTGTCTCATGTAGCTCAGACTGGCCTGTATTCCTGATCGTCCTGCCTTCATCTGTAAGCCACCAAGCCTAGCTTAAGAATGAGCATCTTTAGCCAGGCATGCCTTTAATCCCAGCACTTGGGAGGCAGAGGCAAACAGGTTTCTCTGAGTTTGAGGCCAGCCTGGTCTACATAGAGAGGATTCCAGGACAGCCAGGGCTACATAGTGAGATCTTTTCTCAAAAATAAGTCAAAACAGCAACAAAGAATGAGCACGTTTTATATCCAGCTGTGAACTAGGCTGGGGATCCCAAGGATGAGGGCAGAACCCTCAGCATTCATTTTCTCTTTTGTTACCTGCTGGTGCTGGTGCTGTGCTAAGTACTGCTCCCTCAGTCCTGGAAGATGTGCTATGAGGCATAGCGATACTCACTGTGCCCATTTTGTACCCATGTTGTGCCCATGGGGGTTTCTGTACCCTTGGCTTCTAGCAAGCAGGCTTCAGGCAGCACCTGACAGACACCCCTCTGTTCTCCCCACTGGCTGCAGGGTCCCCATGTCAGGTCCTTAACTCTCTGGCTGTTCAGGAGGAGCTCCTTGGGAGGATTGCTTGAACACAGGGCAGAATTAACTCCTAATCTCTCGCCCAAAATCCTGCATGGACAGAAAACTCATGCCTTCCGCATGAATGGATTCACTCATCCTGAGGCAGGACGTGGAGGCTTTTCTGGGGTCTCCCAATGGTTCACCCTGCATGACTGGCCTCAGAACCCAAGCTGGGTGAATCATTTAACCACTAGAGGCCACAGCTGCTGTAGACAGCTCACCAGTTTGAGCTGTCTGTGAGTCACACCTTTGCTTCATGGGCTTGGCCCCTGAGGCTGAAGGGGCATCATGCCATAGTAACCCTTGAGTTCACCTCCATGGCCTAGCTAGCCTCTGACAAGCAGGAAAGGGAAGGCCAGAGCCCAGCTCTAGAGCAGACCGGGCTAATGGAACTAGATAGTTACCTGATGTAGACCTGATGTGCTGAGGCTGTTGGTAGCCAGAGCATAGAGAATCAATCCCAGAAGTCAACTCTGCCTTTGACTGTTCTTCAGATCTGCCAGAGCCAAGGAGAAGGCACTGTGGCTGGAGAGCCTCACCCTCAGACAGGAGTTGAAATCGGCAAAGTAAACACTTTTTTTAGAGACCCACCCAAGTTTTTCCATCTGTCCTGGTGGGCTTGTGCCAGAGGCTATGACAAGGCGTTGCCAGGACCTCTCTCCAGGGGCCCAAAAAGAAGGGTTTGCTATAACTAATGTCCCTGAGAGAAGTTTCACTTGGTCCCATTAGAAGTGGGCAATGGTGGGTCCTACAAGAGCAAGGAGCTTTTGTTGGGGGCACAGTTCTGTCATGCACAAGAGTACCTGCTGTGTCAGGCCTGGGCTGAGAGCAGAGTTCAAGGACTCAGTTCTGCCCAAAAGGAGCCAGACAAGCATACCGGCAACCCTGGAGTCAGTCAGCCAGTCTGTAGTGTGAGCCAGGTTCAGGAGGGTGCTGGGGAAGGCAGGGGAAGCCAGGCCTTGAGCAGTTTCTGATACTACACAATAAATTGGTTACTATATGGTACCAAATCTGCAGTTAACAACCCAGGAGGTAGGCAAATGGTGGCATTCAGAGAAGAAGTTCAGTTGAACTGTGTACCCAGTGAAGCCGCACCTCTGGGGTCAGAGGCTGGGACCAAACTGAAGAGGCAGGTCTGAAAATGCAACAGGAGCGGGAGCGGCGAGCTCTGGAGGAGGAGCGGATCCTAAAATGAAGCCCCAGTCTTCTTTCCTTCCCCTATAAGGGCACCTGCCCAGTAGGCGTGGCGAGTGGGCGGGGCGAAGTGGGCCCACTAAAGGATAGTGGGGTCAGAGACGTTAGCGCATCCTTCTCCTTCTGTGGCCACTAGGTCACTGCTTCTCCACCTTCCTAATGTTGTAACCCTTTAGTACGGGTCTTCATGTTGTCATGACCCCCAACCATAAAATTATTTCATTGTTACTTTATAACTGTAATTTTGCTACTGTAATAAATTGTAATGTAAATATCTGATATGCAGGATATATGATATGTGACCCCTGTGAAAAGTTGTTTGCCCCCAGGGGTGGAGACTCACAGGTTGAGAACTACTGACCTAGGTAGTTTCTCCAAACCCCTCAATGCGGTAATCTTGGAGCTGGGCAGTCAGGTTACCACCCTTCCCTTTCCCAGGCCCCTCCTTGGAAAAGCTGTCCTTACTACCCTCACATAAACCCGTATCTTCTGCTCCCTGCTCTGTCTACTTGTAGATGCAATACCTGGACTCCATGAACGGTGAGGATCTGCTTCTGACAGGAGAAGTGAGATGGCGCCCTCTGGTGGAAAAGAATCCACAAAGCATCTTGAAGCCCCACACTCCTACTTACAATGATGAGGGCCTCTGAGAAACTGGCCCCTCTGGACAGTTAGCTGGCTGGCTTGGAGGGAACCTCCTTGGAAGAAGTGCCTGTTTGTCCCAGGACCCGAAGAAAGTGGCCTGAACTGTTTGTGAACAGCACCTGTTGAATACTCGACCCTTTGTGTTGAGTTTCTTCTGAGCCTAGAGTCTAATCCAGTGGGGGGGGAAGAATCCTGCTGGGGGGGTCCCTCTCACTCCTCTGACATGTTTCCTCCCTCAAGAGAAGCCCCCCAAGCACACTTTTCAAGCCCCTCCAGTGACACCCGTGACATCTTTTCCAGAAGACTGAGAAAGGGATGGGTAGGTTAGAAAGGGGCCCACTCACCCAGGTCTCCTTGGGCCTAGGAACAGTTTCTAATGCTAAGTCTAAATGGGTAACCGTGTACTGTCCCCAGCTGTGAGCCATGGGGTTGAAGTAGCCATTAAAAACAGAGACTTATGTCTGCATGGTTCTTCTCTGTTCCAGGGTCGTTTGGAAACATAGGTGAAGCCAGACGTGGTGGTGCATGTCTTTAATCCCAGCACATGGGAGACATAGGCAGGCTAACCTCTGAATTCGAGGCCAGTCTGGTCTACAGAGTGAGTTCCAGGACAGCCAGAGCTACATAGAGAAACTGTCTCAAAAAACAGAGCAAACAAAAGCATAGGTGAGCCAGTGGATGCTCCAAGCTCCAGAATCAACTTCAGCTGCCCACTGCTGTCCCTGTCTCTGGTTCTTAGGGGAAGTCACTGTCTGGGCAAAGCCCAGTCCACCAGGCGTGTTCTCTGGGACCCAGGAGGTCACTGACGGCTGAGGGGCTTGTCACATCCTAAGTCATTTAGAAAAAGGCTTTGAGAACAAAAGTCGCTTTGTCACAGTGAACTGAAAAGGAACACTGTCCTTCTCTGAGCTTCCTTTACACGAGATAGTGAGGCAGGGGGAACATTCTTCCTGGCCTATTGGTACCATCCCAAGCCCCAGCAAAGCCCGGTTCTCCCCACCCCAGTTTCTAAAGCATGTGCTCGAGGGGCACCCGGTCTGAGCGCCGAAGGGGCCTGCCCTCTCCTGAGAGTGTGGCTCATCTCTTGGAAGGTTTTCTGAAGCTGAGGAAGGGGAGTGGGGATCCTCTTGCCCTCCCCCATCCAGCGTCCTTCATTGAATTTGCTATAAAATGAGTCATATAAAGAAACTCTATACTGTGAGGTATATGCCACTTCTGTGAAAACATTACAAATCAAGCCGCCTTCTCTTGGTTTATTTAAGATGCTTTTGTTGCAAGCGGGGCTCTGGAGTGAAGCGTCCTCTGTGAGTGTGAGATAATAACACCTTGTAACTCATTACATCTGGGCACTATTTACATAAACCAGAGGCGAGCCAGGCAGGAATTTGCTGATTAATTTATTTTTAATGGAGTGAAGTATGCCATGCACCAAAATAAACTTTACTGTGTGTACCTAACTGCTCCTGGAATGGATGGAAAAATTAATGGAACAGATTTTGGCTCCTAACTCTGCACATTAATTCATATATAAAAGTTATTTGAGCATTAACCCATTTGCTGCCCAGGGCAGCTCCCCAGCCACAGATCCCAGCCCACAGTACCAGTTTAGCTACTGGGCTTGCCTAGTGTCAGGAACATCGAATTTGCTAGCAGTTTTAAAGATTAGGGCCCATCTTAGTATCCTTAGGTTCTGTGTTCATGTAAACCCTAGTGAATCCAGTAGCCCAACATGGCCCGTGCTTGCAGGAATTGAATCTGTAGGATTCAAGACCCAGCAGCTCTTAACAAGGAGTTGTAATCCCAGGTCCTTTTCATGACTGATACGTCATCAGTTGCCACACTACTCATCTTCAAGATAAAACTCAGGGACGGACGTTATAGGCCCCAGCTCTTGGGTTGATTCCTACCTCCATCCCAGCCTGGCTGAAAAGGTCTCTTGTCTCTTATTCCCTGAGCACAAGAGTCAATGGAATTACCTAGAGGGACAGACAACACTGCTTCCTCTTCCTGGACCTCAATCCTCCTGCTCTGACTAAAGACATCTAACCTTCCTGAGCATCACCCTTCTCTATCCCCCAGGGTGTACTGTTAGTGTCCTCTTCTCACCAGCACCCCTCTAAAAACAGAAGTGTTCACACCCCCTCACACAGAGTGCCTGCGTGTTGGAGGGTCACTTCCTGTGCGCTGTCTTGCAACATCTGTGTGCACCTGGTAAATAAGTCAGTGGATGTTGGTGCAAGCCCAACAAAAAGAGCCCTTATTAGGCAATCCTCAGTTCATCTTATTTTATTGCTGTTGCTAAAATATCAAGCAGCTCCAAACCAAAAAGCTCCTTTTAAACACTTTTCTAATTAAAAAAAAAAAAAAAATTAGACAAAACAAGTGGAAGATATTTCCCATCCCCAGAAGACTGCTCTTGGGGAATTCTTTTTGTCACCCTTTGATATACTTTCACTTCCAGAATCCACAACGGGTTAGAACAAGAGATACAATTTAAAAAAAAAAAAAAAAAAAAAAAGCTGAGCATGGCTGAGGCATGATTGCCTTGAGTCTAGCCTGAGCTACAGCATGAGACTCTACCTCAATAAAAGGCCATCAAGAGAACTCAGAGGGTAAAGATGGCTTGCTGCTGACCCCTCATGGATGGAAAAACAGTCCTGCAAGCTATCTTCTGACTTCTATTCTCTTTGGCATAGGCGACATCTCCCCCCAACACACACACACTAAATGTAAAATAAAGTCGTGAATTGAAGCAAGGTTCAAAATATAAAATGCAAGTATGAAAAGGAAAGAGGACTTCCATAGGAGACCCACACTGTTTTTGTCTTTACAGAAAGCCGAAATTAAGGAACTACTCTATTGCTAGTAATCTCATGAACCTTTTAGGAACGACCACCAGGTTGTGCAGGGAAATGGTCACTGAGAAGAAAGCACCCATTGTGCAAGGTGAGCCTGTAGCAGACGGGACAGTGACATGCCTTCTGCACCCCACTTAATTGCTCTTCATGTACTTTGGGGATCCAGGATTGTGGGAAGTAGATGCAGGCAGTAGAGATGCTCTGGGGAAGGCAGGACTGGACCTTAAGATGAGTGAGACTGTCAGATGTGGTGGCCCATGCCTTTAGTCCCAGCACTCGGGAGGCAGAGACAGGTGGATCTCTGAGTTCAAAGCCAGCCTGGTCTACAGAGGGAGTTTCAGGACAGCAGGGCTACACAGAGAAACTGTCAAAAACCAACAGAAACAACAAAAGTGGATGAGGATACTGGGTCTGTCTTGGGTATGGAGAGGACGTGTAATCACGAGAGTGAATGAATTCCCTTTCATGGTAGGGTGTGGACCAGGGCAGGGAGGTGGTAGTCCTTGGAGGAGGAGGTAGGAAGACCAAGATTGGGTACAGGAGGCAGGGTCTGGAAAGGAAGCTGTGGAGTCGGGGGGGGGGGGGAGCTTGTACAGGGACCTACCGTAAGGCCTGCTGCAGCCTAAGGGCCAGAGTAAGCCAAGGAGAGTTAGGGGTTTCAGAATATTCTAGAAGCATGACTGCTCTTTAAGAGAATGCAGATTGCAGTGCCTGGGAACATCATTTGAGTCTTTGGAGGTGCGAGCTGAGAAGAAATCCTACTGAGCTGAATAGTAAGGATTTTCTTTAAGTGCTGGGGACTCTGTTGTCATCAATCTGTCTCAAAAATTGAAATCTGGCTTCAAGAACAAGACCTGGCCCTGTAGAAGTGGAAAGAACCCTGTAATGTTTTTGTTCTTTTTATTTGTATGTGAGTTCAAGGTGAGTTCTGAGCAGCTTCTGGGTGCTAGGGTCACCAACAATGGCTGAGTAAGGTCCTCAAAGACAAGTGGTATTACAGAATTATTTTGGGCACCAGGTGTTGCAGAATTTATTTACTTGCAATGATTATATAAAGGATTAATATTTATTAAGGGGTTATATAAACACTCACTGTTATAAATTGAACTTTAAGGCAATTTTTAGACAAACTGTCTCATGCAAGATAGTCTGATCCTCTCCCTGGAGAACACAAGAACAAAACAACAAAAAATGTCAGCATGCTGTGGGGTTCTTATGGGGGCTGGCCATGCCCCACTTAGGGTCCTGAGACCTCAAAGCTATGTCTCTAGGCTTCCCTCCACAACACCTAAATCCCACTATAAGGTGTGAATAGGGAGCATCATGGCTAGGGGTCTTTTGCCTGGGTGTATGCTTGTATACTGTGTGTGCCTGCCTAGTACCTGAAGAGGCCAGAAGGTGTTGGATCTCCTGAAGCTGGAGATGGTTGTGAGACACCATGAAGGTACTGAGTCCTGAAGTCTGAGCATCTGAGTCCTCTGAAAGAGCTGTCAGTGTTTTTAATCATTAAGCCATCTCTTTAGACCATCTTCATTGTTTTTCAGTAAGGTTTCACCGTGTATGCCAGGATGACTTGGGATTTGCTATGTGGACTTGGCAAGCCTCAAACTCACAGACACCTGCCTGCTTCTGCCTCCTGAGTGCTGGGATTAGTTATGTGCAGTACCAGGTCCAGCTTGAACGGTTTTTTTTTCTTTTAACATTATGTATGCAGTGTTCTGCCTGCACACCATAAGAGGGCGCCAGATGTCATTATAGATGGTTGTGAGCCACCATATGATTGCTAGGAATTGAACTCAGGACCTCTGGAAGAACAAACAGTCAGTGCTCTTAACCTGTGAGCCATCTCTCCAGCCCTGAAAACGCTTTCTTGAGACAGGAGATTGCAAGGACAGAAGGGAACAAGGGCTTCCGAAGAAAGAAACCTGGGAGGAAGAGGAGGAGGAAGCTGGCTGTTAATGATGCCCAGGGAACCTAGAGTTTGTCCACCATTTGGAAGAAGTATCTGGGAAGGGAGCTAATGGATTTACTGGGAAGAAATGGGACGGCTGCAAATGGCTTCAGCTCTTCTCTTGGGAGCAGTTTCTATTCCTGCCTCTCAGTCCCTGCCCACCACCAGCCTCTCCTTCCCTGCTGCGCCCATCATGTTTGCCTATACTGTCCACAGCATTTGGTCTTAGGGAGGGGGGTATATCAGACATCAGACCATGATTCTCCCTTGTCACACCTGCCCTTGTACGAGGCTCTCTGGGTA
Organism: Sigmodon hispidus; assembly: GCA_004025045.1. Lineage (NCBI taxonomy): Eukaryota > Metazoa > Chordata > Mammalia > Rodentia > Cricetidae > Sigmodon > Sigmodon hispidus. The sequence continues at coordinate 92,029 of PVIH01001091.1, read as the reverse complement.
CCTCCTTGAACCATTGTTGGTGAGCGGAGGACCCAGAATCTGTCCAGATCAAAAGTTCCTTTCCAGAATATGGAGGGGGAAATAAGGAGATATGCCCCAAAGAACTTGCTTTCTCTGGAGCTCCAGAATGGATCTCGGATGCTAAGCCCCAAGCACTTGGTTTGTCCCTTGGTTTAATCCATGGTTTATAATTATTTATGAGTCTGTCTTTCTGACCCAACTGTGAGCTTTTCCAGGGCAGACACAAACTCTTACTCATCTTTGGGGATTCCCCCCCCCCAGTAGTAGCTGAAGGTAGACACTAAACCCATGTTGGGGAGACTGGCCTGAGGAAAAAGGAAAGGGGTGGGCGGGGAGAGGTGACTGCATCTGTGACAGAGCCTGAAAGGCTAAGGAGATAATGCTTCTTTCTCCTTTTGAGTTCCAAATGGGCAGAGAAATGACCAGACAGATAAACGTAAGACTGGTGGCTTTCCTGGTGTTGCTGATAAAGCTGTTCTGGGAGCATCAAACAGACTGGCTAATATTCCCACAGAACTAAGCATCCTGCTCTCCGCGACAGGACGGACTTCCTCCTTGCAGAGGCAGGATTCCTTTGTGAACTTATACTGAGTAGGTATATACAGAACTAACTTTGCCTAAGGTGAGGAGAGGCGAGCAATGAGAGTTAATCAAAAGATTAGAGCCCAGCCCCTCCCCAAGCCCATCCCTCTTGGGAAGAAGAGGAGGAGGCTATGAGGGTGCTGAGGGGGTGGTGCTCTCAATGTCCCCTCCTTCAGACTGAAGTGGGAATTCCCTCCCTTCCTCTTAAGGAAACATGAGCGAGAACAGGTCTCCCACTGCTGTATGGGATCAGATGGATGGATGGGGGCCGCAGATGGGAGGTATGTGGGTAATTAAGGTGAGCTCTTAACATCTCACAGTCACTTTTTAGAGAGAGAAAAAAGCCAGAATGTCCAGCGTGCTGGGGAGGTATATGAATACTCTTGTCTACACACATGTGTGCAGAGGAAGGAATGAGCTTGCCTCCTGTGATAGGCCAGATCCTTGAGGCTCTGGTGGGCTACCAGTCACACTCCAGACAGCGCTGGCAGCCATCTGGGCCTTCAGGGCCAGTCTTGGGTCTACAAGAGACTGGCTAGAAGGAAATCTTTGGGCTCCTACGATTCATCTCTCTTTAGACTACATCTGACTTCTACCTTCCTATGGCCTGAGAAACTCGGCTACAGAGAGACTATGACCACTCTGTCAGGCAGTTGGAGGGATTCATTCCTAACCTTCCTGGGAAGGATGTGCCAATGGCCTCATTTGACAGATTAATTACCTGTGACTCAGAAGGTGACCTCACCCATTACGAGGCAGAACCATTGTTCCGTCCATGGGATCTGACTCAGTTCAGTGGCTCAATTATGGCCCCTCGTAGGCTGGCTGCTGGCCGTGGGTCTCAGCCCCTGGGGGTTTCAAGATGACCTTCTACAGACCCGTATGGCATTCAGTGAGCGAGTCACACTTAGCTGGGCTGCTTTGGGCCACTCTTACTCGCTGGGTGACTTCCTAAGCATAAGACTCATTCCCCTGCAAGACTCCCATGGGTCTTCTTGATGTGGCTCTGGGGACTTTGCTGTAGTCTCTTGCTAGGCTCCTCAGATGCCACCTTTCAGGACATCCCGGCCTTCTTCCTCTAGCCTGGAATGCCCTGCTTGCAGTTATGAATTGGCTGGGTACATATTTATATGTTTGTTTGTTTGTTTTTTAGATAGAGTCTCACTGTGTAGCCCCGGCAGGCTTGGAACTTGCTTGGAACTTGATATGTAAACCAGGCTGACCTTGAACTCCTGGAGGTCTGGCTGCCTCTGCCCCTTCCTCCCAATTACTGAGACTAAAGGTGTATGTCACCATGCCCAAACTGATTGATTGATTTGGTTTTTTGAGACAAGGTGTCACTATGTAGTCCAGCTGACCTCAATTTCAGCCTTCTTAGCCTCCTGAGTGATTGGCTTATTTATTCATTTTTTATTTATAAAATAAATAAAGCCTTTTTAATCCATGTATCCCCTTGCTCCCCCTCCCTTCCCTCCTCCCAATCCCTCCCAGTCAGTCTTCATCCTCCCCCCCTCCATCCCCTCCCCTAAAAGGGCAAGAAGTCCCAAGGTGGGTCAGCTCAGCATGGTGCATTCACTCCAGGCAAGTCCGATTTCCTCATCCTAATATCAGGACTGGGTTAGGTGTTCCTCTGAAGGGAATGGGCTCCAAGGTGCCAGTCTGTGCATAGAAACACAGTCTGATCCCACTCCTCGAGGCTGCCCATGTCAATCTACAGTTGTCTACCCTTGGAGGGCCTAGCTCCTTTTCCTGATGGTTCCCCAGTGGCTGTTCTTGATTTAGTGAGTTTCCCAAAGCTCCAGCCAGCCATCACCGTGGGAATTTTCTTCCTAAGCCCTATCCTCTTGTTCATACAGACTCTCCTCCCCTGCTCTTAGCTGGACCAGGAGTTCAGCCCAGTGCTCAGCTTTGGATCTCTGCCTCCACCTCTATTCATTGTTGGATGTAGGTTCTGTGATGACATTTAGGGTGGTTCTTCATTTGATTATAGGGGAAGTCCTGTCTAGGCAACACCTTCACTATTGGTTGGAGACCTAGCCAGGGATATCCTGTAAGTTCTTAGAGCTTTCCCTAGCACCCGGTCTCTTTCCAACCCCACATTGGCTTGGATTCTTTTATTATTATTATTATTATTATTATTATTATTATTATTATTATTATTATGCTTTTTAGGGACAGCATTTCTTTGTGTAGCCCTGACCATCCTGTAACTCACTGTGTAGACTAGGCTGGCCTCAAACTCAGAGATCACCTGCCCCTGCCTCCTGAGTGCTGGATTTCAAGGCATGGGCCAATACACTACACCTGGCAGAATCCTCTTCGTCTTTACTGCCCAGCTGCAGCCAGCCTCCAGGCCTCTCCTCCACTGTCTCGCTTGCCTCTCTAGCTCTTCGGGTTTCTTTGCCTTGGCTCAAAGTGTCCGGTGCACTCTGACTACCGCTCCTCCAGGATTCTCTCTCCTCTGACCCAGAAGCACCATATCCTGCATCTGTCCCACCCCCACAGGACAGGCTCCTGCCCAGGCGCCACTCAGCTTGAGATAGACTACAGACAAGACTAAATGGCCCCCAGGAAGCGTTGTCAGGAAGGCGCCGGACACTCCCTCTGGACAGGAAAATATTTTCGTCCTCCTAATAACAGTCATTAAGGGGTTTGTGCCACACACAGTGCAGCCACGGGCTGAGCTGAAGTCTGTCAAGTAGCTCCCAGCACCCTAGGCCAGCACCTCAAGGCCCAGCCCCAAGGCCAGTATCCATCTGTCTACCCTCCCATTGCCCTTTACCCACCCAGACCAAAGGGAGGAGCCGCTGTCTTACAGCCTTGGGGGCCTAGGTTTAATGTACACCTTATCATTATCAGAACGTCGGGGATTCTTGGGACCCTTTTCCTTTCACCTGACCCCCTCACCCGGCCCCTTTGCGCTAAGCTACACACAACAGCAACAAAAACAAACCACATAGTCAAAAATTGGAGTCAAGCCTACCTCATTCACCCAGACACTCAGTAACCAAAAAAATCTTCACACAGACATGTACATAGGTACATAGACCAGCATGCACTTCAAGACAAACACACAAGCACACAGACATTACAGTGTGCACACATACAGTCATGCATGGGTATGCATACTTACTCATTTAGATGATATAAAATTACCAGCATTCAGTATTTTTTTTAATCTTACAAAAATAGAATCTAGCCAGGTATGTTGATATATACCTGTGATCAGAGAATTTGAGGAGCAGAGGCAGAAAGATCAGGAATGGAAGGTCATCCTCAGATACATAGAAAGTTTTGAGGCCAGCCTGGGCTATATGAGACCTGTCCCAGAAGTATAATCAAACAACTTATCCATCAGTGAATGAATAATACACATACAACGAGATATTCAGACTATATGCTACAAAATGGGTAAAATGAAAGCACTGTGCTAAGTGAAAAGAAGCTATTTGCAAGAGGACAAATACATGATGATTCCCCTTAAAAAACAAAAAAAGTCCCCAAGGCAGTTTGTGATGGAGAGGGAGAAATGGAAGGGTTGTCTGTAGGTAGACTCTTGGGTTTGCAAGATAGTGAGCGCCAAGATGGATGTAGTGGTTGGGTGTACTTAATGCTGCCGAAGTGCACTGATGGAAAGGGTAAATTTTATGTGTATTTTTACCACAATTAAAAGTAGTAAACAAGGGGCCAGTGAGATGGCTCAGCAGGTAAAGGTGTCTGCTGCCAAACCTGAGGATCTGAGTTCAATCCCCAAATCCATATGGTAGAAAGTGGGAACCAGTTCCTGAAAGTTGGCCTCTGGTCTTCACACATATTCTATGGTAAACACACACACACAATAAATAAATTAAATAATTTTAAAAGGTGGTAAACAAGACACAGCACTAAAAATAGGTGCCAGAGATAAATAGTCAATTCAGCAGCTTACAAGCTTGCCCGCCTGCCTCTGGGAGCTCTGAACAAATCTCCCCTCAAACAAATCTAGAGATAAGGTCCTAATGAGGGCCCTGTTACTCTGGCTGCCCCCGCAGCTCATCACACTCCCACAGTTTGACTTTGTTTACCCAATGTCTTAACACTGTAGCTGCCTACCAAAATCTCAGAGAAGGGCCCCTTAGAGGACCCATGCTCTGGTTTCTGCCCCCAGCATCTGGTGGAATGGAAGCATTTCAGGTCTTAGACAATGTTTCCCCTATGCCTTGGGCCCCTCACCTCTCTGCCTTATCTCCTCCCCAGCCTTTTCTTCCATCCCTCTCTACCCTGAGTTCTTTCAGGGGAGTCTGTGATTGACCATAGAACAAATGAACCAAATTCAGTCATACTGATCTGGGTATATACAATAAGGCTTTAGGGGATCCCTGACACCCTAATCACACCTCACCCCTCTTCAAGAGAGTGATGATGACCCTTCTTCAGAGCAAAACCACTTCCCCATCCTCTGAGGGCAGTACCACATATCCTGGAACCAGGAACCGTGACTCTCATTGAGGTAGATACCTGCCCTGTTTTCCTTCTGACCTTGCTGTGTGTCTGCCCATTCTCTGAAACAACCTTCGAATACTCAGCCCAATAGAGGGGAGCCTGGCTCCTACTAAGCTTAGAACATCCCTGGAACTTGGTGTGCTGAAAATTCACCCGTTTACCTTAGCCTTCCACTCTTGGTCTACAGGCAAGGCTGTTAAGACACTCTCTTAAAAGGCAAGTTCCAAGCATGGTTGCTGATGTAGGACATTTGTCTAATGAAGCCCTGGATTAGACCCTCAGCACTGTGTAAACTGGGCATAGTGATGCATGCTGTAATCCCAGCAATGGGGAGATGAAAGGCTGAGGACCAGAAGTCCATGATCATCCTTGGCTACATAGTGAGTTCAAGGCTAGTCTAGACTTCATGAGACTCTGTCTTTTTTTTTTTTTTTTTCATGTGTTTGGCCAGCATATCTGCATTTCCGGTTCCCACAGTGGTCATAAGAGGATGTTAGACCTCCTGGTACTAGGGGTTACAGATGGCCATGAGCCACCATGTGGGTGCTGGGAAATAAACCCAGGCCTTCTGCAAGAGTAACCAGTGTCTTAACAAAGAAGGCACACTCCAACTTAAATGAAAATGTCTTTACAAAGCCCAACACCATGTGCAATGACTATGTGTGATTAAAAAACAGTATTAATAAAATAGAAAAAAAGGCAAGCTCTGGGGGGCTGGAGAGATGGCTCAGCGGTTAAGAGCACTGACTGCTCTTCCAGAGGGCTGGGGTTCAATTCCCAGCACCCACATGACAGCTCACATGCCTGTAGTTCCAGTTCCAGGCAAATAAAGTTAAAAAAAAAAAAAAAAAAAAAAAAAAAAAGGTAAGCTCTGGATTCTGCCAGAATCTCAGAACTACTGGCAGAGTCAGCATGGGTGGAGCCTGGAAAGTGTGTATTTTAACAGTTCCTGGTTCTTCCTAGGGTCAGAGTGAGGACTCCTAATCCAGGTCCCTGGAGAATGGGCTCAGAATTGGATTGGGGATACTGTGAGCACCATGATGGTGGCAGTAGAGAGGGGTGTGGTGGTTATGGCAGAGGCCCAGGTGGGAGACAGATGGGTGTTGATGTTCCTGGAGTTCTTATACATCATTCCACCCTCACTGGGGATCTTAAATGTTGTGACCAAGGCATATACACTACCTACCATGGTATGTTTGGGGGTTATGGCCAGTCTCAATGTCAGTGTTAGGTTTGTTTACATATATTTGGTTGAAACATGTGTATGAACCTGTAATCTATATCTGCATGCCGGTCAGTTGTCTTGTGTTAACAGATCTGCTGTGTGTCTTGAGTTTAGACTATCTATCATGGTCTGAGTGTGTGCATGTGTGTGCCCCTGAACAACCCGTGTGGTGTGTGTGTGTGTGTGAAAGAGAGAGAGAGAGAGAGAGAGAGAGAGAGAGAGAGAGAGAGAGAGAGAGGGAGAGACCTACCCTCTGCTGGTCGCTGAGGGTCACAGTTGCAGGCTTGTGGCTGTATTCTGCTATAGGGAGTGCCTGGAGAGGAGCCAGGAGCATGTTCTAAGGGCCTGGCACTGCCATTTCCTTGAGCAAGCGAGTTTCAACAGCAGACAGACAGGTGGGGCTGACCCAACAGGTTCCCAAGGCCAGGGGCAATGGGGCGGGGCATGGTTCAGACTTAGGGTGGCAACAGTCTGGGGGCCCTGCCACAATTGCGGGGCTGACAAGCTGGAGACAGTATCTTCTTCCTACAGCAGCCAGTCCAGGGGCAAGCCATGGAGCGTCGGCTGGAAAGGGCTCTAAGTGGACACACACATTCAGCGGCCTAGTGCCTGGTGGGACCCAGGGCATGGCAGGACCCCTGCGGAGCCGGGTGGAGGAGCTGAAGCGGCCTTGCTGGAGGGAGAGCTCACCTCTGGTGCTCCAGCACAGCGAGGCTGCAAGGCTTGCTGCAGACGCCCTCCTGGAGAGGGGCGAGGCTGCCTACCTTCAGGTCATCTCTGAAGAGCGGGAACTACCCTTCCTGAGCGCCCTGGATGTGGACTACATGATCAGCCATGTACGTGGGGTTCCCGAACTCAGTGAGGCACAGGGCTCAGAGACCTTAGGGCACGACCGCCTCAGCATGCTCTCTGAAGTGACCTCAGGCACCTACTTCCCCATGGCTTCTGACTTAGATCCCCCAGACTTGGACCTGGGCTGGCCCGAAGTGCCTCAGGCCACAGGTTTCAGCCCTACCCAGGCTGTGGTTCATTTCCAGAGAGACAAAAGCAAGAGCATCAAAGACCTGCTGCGATTCCTCTTCAGCCAGGCCCACTCGGTAAGGCCTGATCTCCTTGTTCATTTCCAGATGTGGATACAGATGTGTGGGGGGCGGCAGACACTTATGTAGAGAGCTGGGACTAGAGTCAGTCTCTGGCCTCTGTTAGATCCCCAGCTGCTAGAGAATGTGTGAGCGCTTTATTTTCCATTGGCACTCGTGAACATTAATTAAGCATAGAGCAGCAGGGCTTAGGCTCTGGGACTTCACCCCTGGAAGTGCATGGGAAATTACTGGAAAGGGTCTTCATCTTTCTTGGGAGGAAATCTGTTGCCTTCATCAGGGTTTCTCAGTGTAGCAGAGCTGGCACACAGAGATCTGCCTGCTTCTGCCTCTTGAGTGCTGGGATTAAAGGTGTGCAGCATCACCACACAGTTTAAGATTTGTGTTTATTGAATGTTTCTGAGTGTGTTTGCCTGCCTGCAAGTGTGTGCACTGTGTGCATGCCCCGGAGTCAGTGAAGGCCAGAAGAGGATGTCAAATCTTCCCTGCTAGATCTATCTACTGTTGTAAGCTACTATGTGTGCTGGGAATTGAACCTGGATCCTCTGGAAGAACAGCCAGGGCTTGTTCTTAACCACTGGACTATTTCTCAGGCCCTTAAAAAACTTTTATGACCCCCTCCCCCTACCCCCAGACTAAGAACTCAATCATGGTGAACATCTGTGCTACAACCTTCTCTTAGGAAGGAAGAAGCTGAGGCCAGAAAGGGGTTGGAAGGAAGTTGTTTAGAGAGGTTTCCTGGTCTGGAGTGAGAAGATTTCTGACTCTTAACCCCTGCATGACTCAGTTTATCCTCAGATGCCTATCAACCCCCTGTGTTGCATCAGCAGCTGGGCCTGAAGCAGAGCCGCTAAGCACTAACACATAGGTTTGGTACTAAGGAGGCCTGGAGAGTGGAAGGAAGCCACTGGGCTTGGGGATGTTAGGAAGAAGCCGTCACAGCTGACAAGTCCCCAGCCTCACAGCAGTATAGCTCCACTGATGGAGCCCCGGCTCCTGCTCCGATGAGGGAACAGATATGAAGACCTCTGGCGGGGTCTGAGATAGGGTAGACTCCTGCTGCAGAGGCGAAGAGCCAGGATCCCACCAGTGCTCCCAAAGCCTTGCTAGCAAGCTTGCCTGTGCCCTGGGCACAGGAGGGCTGAGTTGATTGGCATCGAGCACGGGGTAATGTCTATAGATCGACTATGTTAGTCTAAAGCTCTGCTCTTTGGAGAACTGGAGAAGGCAGGGGTCAGAAACAGATCCCAGTTTCCAGGCCTGTTCCCCAAATTCCTGATTGGCACCAACTCTGCTCTGGCCCAGGACTGTCTGAGGCTCTTCTACAAGAGAGAAAGCTGCAGTCCAGAGTTGGGGATTTCTGTGTGTTTTGCCAAAGCCTCAGTTGCTTTTGAAGCTGCAGAGGTCTCATGTGATGCTCATATTCACAGGGTCCTTTACAGAAGTCTGTGCTAAGCGGACCCAGGCTTCCCACTCAGATGAGGGCTGAGGCATGTTCCTCCAACATACGGAATATTCCTTAAGCCTCCAGATGCCCTTTCTTCCCATTTTGTGTGCCTACTGCGAGAGTCTTCTGTTCTACAAAGGGCCTAGGAGCAGGAGGGACAGAGCCTACCAGTGCAGCTTTGAGCGAAAAGAAATTGGGTTCAAATCCACATTCTTCCACTTTCCAAAAGTAGAGTCCTGGGCTGGCCTAGGGGCCTCAGTGTTCTTGCCTTCTAAATGGAGTGCGTCTCATCGTTACAAAGGATAGACGTGAAAATGCTGGACTGGACACACAACAGACTCATTGCCCATGCTTTCCCCCTTTCCTGTCACCTTCTTAGCAAATGGAGAACCCTGGGTTATGGGGAAAGAAAACACTTTTGAGGTCACTCTGGGAATGAGTGGCAGCTTAGTCCAGTAGCCTGACTCTTAGCCCAGGGGCAGAAAAGTCTAATTGGGGGTGAGCAGGCAGGGCCCTGGGGATTCTCTAGTATGGAGCACAGGTCTGGCCAGTGCGGGTGGGGGCAGGGAAGCAGACATGGAAGATCAAAGGGTAACAATGATGATGACAACAGCAACAACCTCGCTAATTACCCCGTGCTCGATGCCAATCAACTCAGCCCTCCTGTGCCCAGGGCACGGGCAAGCTTGCTAGCAAGGCTTTGGAAGCACTGGTGGGATCCTGGCTCTTCGCCTCTGCAGCAGGAATCTACCCTATCTCAGACCCCGCCAGAGGTCTTCATATCTGTTCCCTCATCGGAGCAGGAGCCGGGGCTCCATCCGTGGAGCTATACTTCCAAACAACCAGTGGTCCAAGACAGTCGATTCTCCCTGTGCCCAAGTTAAGAATACCAGGTTAAGGCAGACACGGTGGCACACTCCTGTAACCTCAATAATCAGGAGGCTAGGACAGGAGTGAGCTCAAGGCCAGCTTGGATTGTGTGGTTGCAGAATAAGAACAGTAGAAAAATAGAATCCAATTCCGGTGTCGCCTCCTGGCTTTCAACCCCATACTCTTTCTGGGGCCAAACTTCCCATCTCCTTCAGGTAGTGGCTGTGGTGATGGACGTGTTCACTGACATGGAGCTTCTATGTGACCTTATGGAGGCCTCCAGCCGACGTGGTGTCCCTGTCTATCTCCTTCTGGCTCAGGAGCACCTGAAGTACTTCCTGGAGATGTGCTATAAGATGGATCTCAATGGGGGACACCTGGTGGTCAGTATGGGCTGAGACCTTCAAACTCGGGAAAGAGGAAGGGATTGGGAGCACAGGAGGGCAGCTGGTAGTCAGTGAGCCCTGGGGGGGGGTGAGAGTGGGGGACATGGTTCCTTTAACTGTGTGGGACCAGACTCCCTCTGTGCCACAGACATGGCCTGAGAACCACTTTCTTTTCCTATTTATTTATGTATTATGTATACACTGTACAGAAGAGGGCACCAGATGTCATTATAGATGGTTGTGAGCCACCACGTGGTTGCTGGGAATTGAACTCAGGACCTCTGGAAGAACAGTCAGTGCTCTTTAACCTCTGAGCCACCTCTCCAGCCCCCAATTTATTTTTACTATTTTAAACTATGGGTTTGTGCATGTGAGTTCAAGTGCTCATGGAGGCCAGAGGTGTCAGACTTTCCTTGTGCAGGAGTCAGGGAGCTGAAAGAGCGCTTCTAACTACAGAGTCATCTCTGCAGCATGAATCCCACTTGCTGAGGTCACCCTTTCAGCAATCCCCCTCTTCTCTTGGCTCAGAATATGCGTGTGCGGAGCACATGCGGAGACACGTACTGCAGCAAGGCAGGTCGGCGATTCACCGGGCAGGCCCTGGAGAAATTTGTCATCATTGACTGTGAGCAGGTGGTAGCAGGCAGTTACAGGTGAGATAATTAAAGGATAAGGGGCCGGGGGCTGGGCCACGATCTAGGAAGGCACCTTAGATCTGCCTGCTTTGGATTTCTTCCATTGATCTCTTCAAACATGTACTAGGCACCTGCTGTGTGCTAGGCACCATGCAGGGCAAGGGGTAGATGGGAACCCACTCTACTTCATGCCTTGGCATAGAAAATAACTACTGCACATGGGAAATAGAAGGACTTCCGAGACCCTCACCCTCAGCCCAATTCTATGACTCCTGCTGAGCCCTGGCCTCTGAACTTTGACTCTTGACTCTGGCCCTCTGTCCCCAGTTTCACCTGGCTTTGCAGCCAGGCCCACACCAGCATGGTGCTGCAGCTACGGGGCCACATCGTGGAAGACTTCGATCGGGAGTTCCGATGTCTGTACGCGGAGTCACAGCCTGTGCAAGGCTTCTGTGGCAGCGAGGACCCACTGTCTTCCCGGGTGCCGCGTCCTCCTCCTGTGACTCTGGCCTTTGGACCTGGAATTCCAAGTGCTACGGGCTCCTCACCCTCCAGCAACAGCCTCAGCAGCATCAAGCACTCTCCTCTTCTGAGCCATTCTTCCTATCTTGCTCTACCAGGAGGTGGTGGCTGCAGTGATGTGGCTATGGGGTCCTCATCCCCAGGTCGTGCCCACCATGAAGCTGGTGGCACACCATCCCTGTACCGTCAGCTTTCAGATCCTAATCATAGCTCAACTCCTGGACCCTACAGGGCCAACCTGAGCAAGCTGGGGGCATCTCCATGGTCCCAATCCTCTCCTGCCCTCAACCACTATAGTGCCAGCCCCTTGACCTTGGCAGTAGGGTCATCTCTGCTCCCAAGTTCCCGTCCCCTCCTCCACTTTACTAGGGGGGTCCCAGCACTGTCCCGCCTTCCAGAGAATGGGCTTCCAACAAGTCAAGAGCCTGTCCTTCCGAGAGGTCGCTGGGTACCTGGCACAGCTCTGGAGACCGTGGAAGAGAAGAAGGTATCTCTGAGTCAGAGCCATGATCACCTGGATCGCCTTGCCCCCTTCCCTAAAGCAGAAGTAGGAGGCCCCAATTCTAGAGTTACCCTCAATTCAGGTTCCCTTCAGCATGGTGAGCAGGCCCTAGATGATCGGAGACTGTCCCTGAGCCACAGCTACAGCCAGCTGGATCTTCTGTCCCAGAGTCAGGGAGCCATTGAGTCAGGTTCCCTCAGACCTGGTGAACTGGGTCTAGAGGATGACAGGAAGCTGTCCTTAAACCACAGCCATGGCCAATTGGACCTTCTGCCACAAAACCCCAAGGCCCAGGCTTCTAAAATACCTCCTGACACCAATTCTTCAGCCAGGCCTGGCAAACAGAGTCTAGATGAACGACGGCAGACCCTGGGTCACAGTCAGCTGGACCTCATCACCAAGTTTGGCCCATTCCGGAGTGAGGGACCTGGACCCAATGGCCCCCCAGAACCAAGCCCAGTTCGTATGACCGGAGTAGGCTCTGTAGATGAGAAGCGGCTGACTCTGGGCCACAGCAAATTGGACCTCATCACCAAGTATCATCAACTACAGGGGGCCAGGCAGAGACCTGAGCAGGGCCTGCCGGGACCTCCCATAAGTGGCCCTCAAAATGGTAGTAACAATGACCTATTTGCACCCGAGAAACGGTTGACCTTGGGCCACAGCAAACTGGACCTCATCACTAAGTACAACAAGTCCAAATTCAAGCAGCTCCGAAGTCGCTTTGAGTCCTAACCCTGCTCCTAGCAGGGACAGACCCTCCATCCATCCACAGAGAGTAGACATATTCAGGTTCAAGACTGCAGCATGACAGCATGGAGAGCTGGAGAGCTGCATAAGGAAGGGAGGTATCTGGCAGCCGGGTCAGATACTTCCTGGGCTCAGAACACACATGCATAAGCATATATACAAACAGAACCCAGAGTTCCTGAGTGTTTTCTGTATGTCATTGGGTCTGACCACTACATACCAGTCATTTTCCAGTTATTCTTATTCTCCATATCCTCTAGGTGAACCTCTTGGTGGCATATAGCTATATTAAATATTATTCTCACCCTCCCCCATTTTTTGAAACCAGATCATTTATTTTATGACTGATTTAAATTCCCAAGAATAACTGGATGCTGCAACAGCTGCCCTCTTGGATTTTGGTGGTGTTCTTTTACAGAATCCACATCTGAATCTTCGATAGACAATTTTTAGGTGCCTCATCCACCTAGTCCCAGTAGTGTCTCATCTCTTGGCCTTGGCACTCCAGTTATCCATTCTCTTGCACTTGGCAGTGGACCCACACTCACCACAGGTAGGCTTCTGAAAATGGTAGGCCTTAGAGTCCCAGCAGCAGCACATGTGTGCATCTCATTGTGATACTTTCCAAAGGATGGCATTCCTTTTCTCATCTTCTTTCTGCCACAGAGGCCAAAGAGTCTGGAAGATATTCTTCCCATTTTATAAGTCTGGGAGCTGAAGTCCAGAGTTTGGACTGTTAATTTGGAGGCAGATCCAAGGAAATGACAGGGTAGGAGACTCTGCCAGTCCAGTGGCCTCTGGCTTTAAACATACATTTTGTTTGCACAAATCCAATGCACAGTATCTGTAGTTCCTGTGTCACTATGTACATAAAACACAGACACTACAAGGATGCTCCAGGTGCCCATACAGTATACACAGAATAGTGACTAAGTGCACCCATAGATGTGTAGTGAGTACACATGGCTTTGTGTGATTAACTCAGACAGAAGTTTAGTTGCAGAATTTAGTCTTGTCTGCTTCAATGAATAGGCACAGAAAATATCCGCACTGAGTACACACTGCAGAAGCCCGTTGAGACTCACAAACTATAAGTTCACATATGACCTCCATTCTAACTCTGCCCTGCTCTGAACATGCCCTGGAGCTGCATGATTGCTTAGATGCAATCCTGAGGGCTGCAGCTTAAATGCATAAACCGTGGAAAACAAGGCAGAGCTGTATCAAAGGAAAAGTGTACTAGGGACGGAGTGTCATGGAGATGGTGGAGTGATTGGGAAAGTTTATCAGAGAGAAGCTGACTTTGAGGCATGTCTTGAAGGATGATGTTACGGACAGAGGCAGACGGGGAAGAGAGGTAGAATTCTTATTAAACTAGATGAGATGAGAGAGCCCAATGAGCAAGTCTGGGGTAAACTGGGGAAGATAAACAGATCATGCGGATGGACACACAAACAGGCCACCATGCTGAATGTCTTCTGAAATTCAGGCTGTAGCTGGTTATGGCCTTTCTCTTGAACTCACCATCTGCCTGAGCCAGGGCATGGTACAAACCAATAAAGGCAGTTATGGATAGACCCAAGAGCAACTTGATGTGTTCTAAATTGTGGGATTACCGACGGCGTTGGAGAAAGGGCGTTCAGGCCCTATTCGGATGAGTGGGATTCCTTCGAGAAGAATAAAAGGCATAGAGGGTCTGAGGTAAGGGGTTCTTAGCTTCTTCTTTCTTTGCTGTGGCATTCTGAGACACTTTGAAGACTTTCATAGATTCTACAATAGATGAGCCAAGTTTATTCTGTCTGAAAATGGGCCACACACTAATCCCAGCGCAGATGGTGGCTGCTGGTGCGTAAGAACACATCAAGGAAGCAAGTCAGAACTCACATCATTACCCACTCTAGACCCTTTCTTTCCAATACTCAGCCGTCTCCCCCTCTCTACAATATGGTCTTCCTATGGCTCACGGCATGCCTCCTTCAATCACTTTGTCTTGGTCTCACTTCTCCCTACAGGACACTCTCCTGGATGATCCTTGCTCCAAATTTTAATCCTTAGCTCCTAACTCTGACTTTTGCTCTAGAGTTACATTTCCGCCCGCATGGCCAGGCTGGGATCTGTTTCCCAAATCTGCCCCTTCTTCGGCCTTATTCGGTAAATACATCCCTCATCAATCCATCTTCAGCCGCCAGACAACATTGGTTTCTCTTTCCGACCTTCTCTTCTGCTCAGCTTCAAGTCAGGTTGACTATCCCTCCTAAAAGCACCGGGCAGGGAGCGAAAACAGTGGAAAGGGAGAAAATGATCCGGAGGCGGGGTTGGGCGGAGCCAAACCAAACCACTAGCGGCCATAGAGTCCGCCTAAGGGTGGGGCTAGCTTGGCTCGGCTCGCGTGCTCCCGGAAGTCGGGCCTGGGAGGAGGCGGAAACGGAAAGCAAGTTACGGGCGAAGTTGTTGAAGCGTGTGAGGGTTGGAGTCGTTTGGTGAGCTGGTGGGACGCCGTGCCTCAAGGGTCAGTTCTGGGCCCCGTGGCGGGAGGATTTGGGGCAGGAGAGCCAGGAGGGACCCCGTAGGTGCGAGCCGAGTCTCAGAGGGCGGGGTCGAGGTGGGTTGAGCCGGCTCCTGAGAGATCTGTTCGCCCAGGACCCGAAGTGGTGCATCCATCTCCCAGGCTTCTTCCATGGCGGTCAGAGCGTCGTTCGAGAACAACTGTGAGGTCGGTTGTTTTGCCAAGCTCACTAACACCTACTGCCTGGTGGCCATCGGAGGGTCAGAGAACTTCTACAGGTGAGGCGAGAGCTCCTGGTCCTGTGGCGGCAGGAAGGGAAGGGATCCCGGGAGCGAGAGGGAGCCCAGTAACCAGCGACTCCCATGTTTCCACAGTGTGTTCGAGGGCGAGCTCTCCGAAACCATTCCCGTGGTGCATGCATCCATCGCCGGCTGCCGAATCATAGGGCGCATGTGTGTGGGTAAGGCAGGATGAAGTCGCCACGGGACGAATGGAGTCAATTATGAACTCCTGGAGCTTACCCCAGTGATTCCGGGATCTCCAGGCTTTGGATCTCGGTGGATTTTGAAATCTGTCAGGGGTGTGTGGGACCCAGGCTAACTGCACATCAAGAACACTGTAGCACAGACTCAGCAAAATCATATTCAGTGCTTTCATTCTTGATCTCATTTTTCCTTCACAGCGATACTGGAAAGTAGGGATTGCCCTAGTTTGACTGTTGAGGAAACTATGTGACTCACCATGTTCCACCCTTAGGGTGGAGGAGGATTTGAATCTCATCTCTTTCCTGCCTCTGGTTTTAAGTTGTCTCTTGGTTTTGAGCATTAATTTCTGTTTCAGGGAAATAGCTAGATTCCCAGCTTATCCTGTTCAGCCACATTTAAATCTTACATTATGTAACTACAAATCTTGAATGACACCCTTACACTTTGACCTCTAAGCACTATTGGGTGGCCTCTGACTTGCAAGTTTTTTTTTCCTTCCATGTTGGCCTCAGCCACACTGTCCCTGTAGCTAAGAATGACATAAAACTGATACTCCTGCTTCCACTTCCCAAGTTTGGGGGCCAGTATGTGTGTACCATCATGCCTAAGTAGTCCTTCCTGAGTACCATTGCTGCTACCCCTTTTTGGGGGTGGATGGATCTGCATGTTGAGGTTATTTGACCTTTATGTGTTACTTTAAAAAAAAATTAAACATTAAGCATGGATGGTGACTCTACATAATTTCTTATTTACTTCAGAAGTCCTCTGATCTTTAATAATAAGAAATCCTGATTTTAACATAAGATATGGTTTGGGAGATTTTAGCCTGGTCTTTGGCCTGTTTTAATGAAACTTGAAGTTTAGAAGTTCCAGAACAGGGGGCCGGAGAGATGGCTCAGAGGTTAAGAACATTGACTGTTCTTCCAGAGGTCCTGAGTTCAGTTCCCAGCAACCACATGGTGGCTCACAACCATCTATGATGACATCTGGTATTCTCTTCTGTATACTATATACATAATAAATCTTTAAAAGAAGAAGTAGTAGTAGTAGCAGTAGTAGTAGTTCCGGAACTGGCTCCTGAGGGTAGGCCTGTGGAAGTTCAGCTGTAGTTGTCATATTGTGGTTTGTTCCTTCACATTTTTGAGTACTTTGTGTAAATATTATGAGTATTGAGACAATTTTTAGTTTGGTGTCTTAGGAATATTGCTCCTCTGTAAATATGAACATACGTACATATTTCTGTTAGATATATAATGGAATGAAAGTCACAAGGTATGTGACAGTTTAATGTAGTAGATGATACCAGTAGTTTTCTGAAGTAGATGGCCATTGTATACTCCTGTCAGAGCATAGAGTTCTAGTTGTTTTATGTATTATTGCTATCATTTGATGATCTGTGTAATGTAGTCCTGAGCAAGCACCCCCCCCAAGTTGATAATGATGAGGTAGATGATATTTGCTGGGATGATATTTCTTGGCCGTCTGAAGCCTGTCCAGGAGACCTTTGGTTTATATTAGAGTTTGAACTTAGAGCTTTTTTTTTTTTTTTTTTAATATATATATTTTTTTAAAACTTTATTTATTTATTTGCCTTGATGTTTGCCTGGAACTGGAACTACAGACAGTTGTTAGCTGCCATGTGGGTGCTGGGAATCGAACCCGGGTCCTCTGGAAGAGCAGAGGATGCTCTTAACCGCTGAGCCATCTCTCCAGCCCGAACTTAGAGCTTTCTAGGGAAAGCTAATTAATTGGACTAGAATGAAATATCCCAGGAAGCATTTCCTGTGCTCATGGTTTATCTTCATCCCACTTTACAATTTTGTTCTCTTCAGGGAACAGGCATGGGCTACTGGTACCAAACAACACCACGGACCAGGAGCTGCAGCATATCCGAAACAGCCTTCCAGATTCGGTGCAGATACGGCGGGTGGAGGAGCGACTCTCAGCCCTTGGCAACGTTACTACCTGCAATGACTATGTGGCCTTGGTCCACCCAGACTTGGACAGGGTAAGGTGGCAGCTTGGTCTGGAAGTTACAGGACTAGTTATGTAATAGTGGTTAGCCACTATTCCCCCAAGGCAGGAATTAAGGGTTTCACTCGTGTAGTTTCTCAGGTATCTTAGCACTCAAGTTTCTTACTCTTCTAGGAGTAGTAAGGCTTTTGCGTGTCACTATCAAGCTGGGGAGGATGTTAATCTTTCAGGGTTGGGGAGATTGGCCTATTCAGTCTTGAGCAATGGGCCATGATAGTTGGTTGACAGTTGGTTTAGGCTATGTATTAGTGAAAAGGGTGCCATGGAGCCAAGACTTGTGTTTAACAGGGCTTGCCTAGGTTTTAGGGACTCCAGGCTGGGCCTAGACTCTTAGCCATACTCATGTCTTGCCCAATGAGGCTTCTATGTGCAGATGTGTAGTAAAAAGGGACCCAGGGAGCCAAGTCTGGGTTGCTTAGAGAGCACCTGGATATTTGGCCTACATGTTCTGGATCCTGGGCACAGTACCTTTGGCCAACAGGAGACAGAAGAGATTCTGGCTGATGTGCTCAAGGTGGAAGTCTTCAGACAGACAGTTGCTGACCAGGTGTTAGTAGGAAGCTACTGTGTCTTCAGTAATCAAGGAGGTCTGGTGCACCCTAAGACTTCAATCGAGGACCAGGATGAGCTCTCCTCCCTTCTGCAGGTTCCCCTTGTGGTAAGCATTCCTGCCTCCCTCTGACCCCTGTCAGTCCTAGTTTGGGGCTGGGGCCGTGAGACATGGAACTTTGGGAGAAGAGCCCTCACTTGAAGAAAGAAAATTTGCTTTTGGTGCCATGACATATGTTGAGCTCAAACCTCTGCAGGCAGGCACTGTGAACCGAGGGAGCGAGGTGATTGCTGCGGGGATGGTAGTGAACGATTGGTGTGCTTTCTGTGGTCTGGATACAACCAGCACAGAGCTGTCAGTGGTGGAGAGCGTCTTCAAGCTAAACGAGGCCAAGCCCAGTACCATTGCCACCAGCATGCGGGATTCCCTCATTGACAGGTAACTGCCTTTTTTTAAAGACAGGGTTTTTTTGTGTAATCTTGGCTCTCCTGGAATGAATTCTGTAGACCAGGCTGTCCTGGAACTCAAAGATTTACCTGCCTCTACTCCGGAATGCTGGGATTAAAGGCATGCACTACCTTGCCCAGCTCACTTTGTCTCTGAGGGGAGAGAAAGAAGAAGCATCCTTGAACGAGAGCTATGTTATGTTTGAGAGACTTATCCCAAATATGAAAGTGGATTTCGTACCTAGTGCCACAAATGTTCCTTGGCATCTGCTCATGCCCAGTCTTCCTTGAAGACTTGCCTCTCAGGGCAGACCTTTGCTTTGATTCACCTTGCTTGATCACTGACTATGTTTTTGCATTTGTATTAGCCAGTGTGTCCACTGTCTCCAGCTAGTGGATAGAAAAGAGCTGTTGGCTAGGGAAGGTTAGAAGCCTCCTCTAAATTACTGAGGAGACCCCAGATTGCTAAGGGCACTCTCTTAAAACAGTTTGTAGGGGGATTTTTTATTGAAATCATGGTTTAGATCAGTGGTTCTTAATCCGTGGGTCTCAACCCCCTTGGAGCTTGACCCTTTGCCAGGGTTTCGTATCAGGTATCTTACATATCAGATGTTTACATTATGATCCATAACAGTAGCAAATTGACAGTTCTGAAGTAGTGAAAATAATTTTATGACTGGAGGTCACATGAGGATTATTAAAGAGTCACAGCATTAGTGAGTTTGAGAACTATTGGCTAGACTTTGTGGATTCCAAAGCAAACCAAGCAGGGCATGGCTGTCCACTCTGCATCATGGAGACTTGATCCTTATTTGGAAGAGCAGCTGGGGCAGATGCTGGGTAGTTTGGCCACCTTTCTCTCAGCCTGTCAGGGACCTTTCTTAAGGCATGCCACGTCCACTATCTATCAGACAGCTCTGAGGATGGAGACCCCAAAGTGACACAAGCAGATCCTTTGCCTCCCGTGGAAGGACCTTCCCTTTACCTGTTGGATGAGGCTGCATGGGGGCAATCAGGAAATTCAAGTGGTATGCCCAGTACCCACATAAAAGCTGGGCGCTGTGCCACATGTCTGTAACTCCAGTGCTGGGGGCTCACAGCCAGTCAGCCTAGCAGAAGTGATGAGATCCAGGTTCAGGGAGAAACCCTGTCTCAAAATATAAATTGGTGAAGCAACTGAGACAGACCCATGACATCAACCTCTATACCTGCCTGCACACACAATAAGCATTTTAGTTTCATTATCAGGCAATGATTACCACCTCCAATAAAAGTGATTTCACTTAATCCTTATAGAACAGATTTGTTTTCCAGTCTAGTATTCGTGGCCTTTTGTATCAGCAGTTCTAAAAAAAAAAATGAGGCCAAACTTTTGGCCTCAGCCTGGCCTCTGAGAGGCTGTTCTGGGCACATCTTGTTCTCACTGACCTTCCTTGCTTATATCTCTGTTACAAAGCTTGAGTTTTGATCAGTGACTGAATACATTGGAGAAAGGTGGCCCAATGAGGAAAGAATTTATTTTACTTTTCAAACATGGAGAGTTTTAGGCTAGACCTTGATACACAGAATTTGTTAAATCTGGGACTTTGGTGGGGACTGGTGGAGTGATGGGGCTTTTCGGCCTAGGTCTAAGGGTGGGGCAGCATGTACCCTGTAGAACAGCTATTGATAATACACTTTTCTCTCTGCAGCCTTACATGAGTCATCATCCATGCTGCTGTGTGTGCTCCTGCCTCTGGACTTTGGCTAATTTTCCATGCCCAAGCTAGTCTGTACTGGCAGCAGGACATGGCAGAGAGCTCACCAGAGCTTATAGCCGATGCCCAACCCTTCCTCACCTGTGCCATCTTTTGACTATTGTCACAGAAAAGCCTGCCATGTCATGCTGGCTTTCAGATCTTGTGGCCCCTGGATGAAAGCTCTGTCATTTGTGCCCACCTTATTAAAGGACTGCCTCTCACCGTCCTCAGAGTGCTGTTTGTGGGAATCCTCAGTTTGCAACACCTCCAGCTCCCCTGGTCATAGGGATGTTGGGTAGGATTGACGCGCAGTGCTTTCCCTCAACAAGATGGGAGACCTGAGGGTGTGGTGGGGCACTTCTCTAATGCCAGGGGCAAAGGCTAGTGGATCTGTGAATTCTAGGACAACCAAGTATACATAATGAGACCCTATCTAAAAGAAAAGATGAACAAGAGGAAGTAGTGGTGTTCTCTGGGGTTCTGTTGTAACGTCTTCTGCCTCTGCTTTCCCTGGCCTCAGAAAGAAAGCCACTGCTTTTCGCTGCCTGGGCAAGCACCTCGGGAAGCCCCTGGCACACAGCTTCAGTAAATTCTATCCCTGTCTGACCTTGAAGGCGGAATAGGGCTATCTTGGAGGCTAGGCTGCCTCTTCCGTGGTTGGCTCCCATGGGCCTTGCTGGGCGTGGGGCGGAGCCTGGGGGCCTGGGCGTGGCTGGCCTGTCCCCAGAGCTCAGTGTGCCCGCCCCTAGCGTGCGAAGGCCTCGCTAGGCTCTGCTGCGTCACAAAGTCGCCCTCCCAGGCCGTGGCTGCCCAGGCTGCGCTTCCGCAGATCTGCTTTCACTTCGCTGCCTGAGGTGAGGGCGGGGTAGGGTGTTGGTGGTGGGTGAGGTGTCGCATGCTGTGGCCTGATCCCTGACGGCCTTCTGTTCCAGACCATGGGCGCTCTCCTGAGTGGTGGCCAGGATGGCCCTGAGCCCGCACAGCCCCAGCCTCCGGCGCCAGAGGGTCCGCAGCAGCCTCAGCCCGAGCCTGGCCCGTGGGGACCGCTGGATGATGTGCGCTTTCTAATCGCCTGCACATCCTGGTACTGACCGGTTACCCCTGGCCTCTGTGCCCTCTTGGGCTTGGCCTGACTTATGTCTCCTCACCCCATGGTTGATTTCCTGCCTTCCTCTCTCTGGGCAAAGATTTAAGAAAAATCCTGGGGACTGGAAGTTCCACAGGGCGACCTCAGGAGACTACTCCCCAACCTCAGCCTTGTTCCCTTCTTCACTACCCCAAACCAGATCAGCCCCAGTCCCCTTCCACTCCGTCTTGAGGCAGCCTTCCTGAACCAGAAGAACCAGGACCAGATGCAGGTCTCCTGGCAGGATCCTGATGCTGTTGAGCTCTGGTTTCCTCTCCCTAGAACCGAGCTCCTGCAGGTGTCCCCAGGCCTCGCCACAGTGACCCTCCCATACTCCTGAGGTACCTGTGGGGAGGACATCTGAATGCTGGTCAGCAGATGCACGAAACAACTGGATTTCCCCAGTGCGCCCTTTTTTCTCTGAAGCTTCTTAAGGCACATCTAAGCCCTGGTCTTTGTTCCCATACCCCAGGGAAAAGACACTGTATTTCTGTTTTATTTAGAAATGATTTAAAAAACATTATACAAAGGCTGATCAGTTTAAAATGTGACCGACACTGAAATGCTGTGATGTCATCCAGGCTGAGGGAAGCTGAGCTCTGGGGGCCCCGGTACTTTGCCCCTCTGACTGCTCTGGCCTGGGGTGATGGACAAACAGACGGCTGCAGGCAGAAGAATCCAAGATTGGAAGCCTCTAGGCTGAGCCTTCTGGGCCCGGCCCTGCATCCCTCACACCTGCAGCGGGCCTGCCTGCCTCCATCTCCTGCTCTTTCTGAACCGGTCTTGGAGTACCAGGAGCCAACAGGGAGCCATGCGGGGCCTAGAGCTTTCAGGAAGTGAGAGCACCAACCTGAGGGGAGGGACCAGGAAGTCGGGGGAAGGAGGCCCAGAATAGGAATAGAAAAGACATTTATCAGACAGACCCTAGAAGGGCCCACAGATGGGAACACAGACACAGCCAGGGCCACTGGATGGCAGGGGCAGATAACAAGGCCTCCCTGTGCTTCATCTGAGGGCAAGATGAGTGTTGTCCTCAACCTCTCAGGGCCTTCATATGAGTGGACAGGTGTGAGCTAATAAAGTGCTTCTCAAAGTATAAAACAAGTACAAACCTATGAATCACTAACTCTCTGCAGCTGTTCCCCGCCTGCCCCAGGGAGCCTGCCCTTGGCTGAAATGAGAAAAAACAGGGTGATGGTGCGGGACACAGTGGACCCATATAGATGCTTCTGGGATAAGAGATTTTACTTGACAGCTCCTAGGGCAGCAGGAATCCCTGTCTGAGCTACAGGGGAAGCTGACCCAAGTCCCAGAGGTCACAGGGCAGGGGAAGGGCCACACAGGCTGCACAAGCACCCTGATGGCTGCCCTTTACCACTTTTGGATTTTGGCAGAGAGCCGGCGAGCATCCCTGCACCCATTGGTCTCACCTAATGACAAGCATGGCGCCAGACTGGAGCAAGTCAAACCAAAGCCTAGGAACTCTTGTTGGATGTGAGGAAGGGCCTCAGGTTTAAAAAAAGAAGAGAAAGAAAGGAGACGTGGGGTGGGCTAAGGAGTGAGGGGAAGCCCTAAGCTCGGGGCTGCTACCGGCTAGGAGAACCCTTTACCCAAGAGCAGTGCAGGAAGATGGGCCCAGTGAGCTGGGCTGAGGGCTCAGGACTGGAGCACAAGCACGGCCTCCAGGCTGAGAGACTGAGTTGCCTCAGGGTCACAGGATGAGGATAGAGAGCTCAAAAGGCTGCCCTGGTCCTCCACTCTGAGGCTGTGGCAATGGTGGTTCTAGAGCCGTCTCTGCTTGACCCAACTAGTCAGGCGGAGCCCCCATACCACAAAGACAGGCTGGGGCAGGGGGACATTAATAGAAGGGGAGTAGAGGGTGGCCACAAACTTGGATTTGCCTCCAGAACCGGGTCAGCTCCTGCCCCAGCTGCTGAGCCTCCACCACAGGACCCCTGCTGCTGTCAGGATCCTGGAGCGCCCTTTGCAGCACCATGGTCCTTAATGCCTGGGGAAAGGCCCTCACACCGGCCTCATCACCAAGACAGCCGCCTCTAATTGACCTAAAGCCTCAAGTAGCCTTTGCAAATGGGACTTTAAACAGTAGTGACAGGACATTTAAATATTCACGACATGACTGCCGGGTCTTTGTGAGAGCCAGCTGGGTCACAGCCTTGCCTGCAGCATGTGACCCTAAATCCTGGGTCTCAGGGGAGACCTGACAAGAGAGCAGGTTTCCTGAGGAATCTGCTGTTGGCTAGCAGGGGAAACCCAGGCTTTTGCCCATTGTGTTGGCAGCAGGGGCACTGCAGCCTTGGAGGATAGTAGGGTAGGGGTGAGGGGGACATCTGACCAGCAGGTGTTGGCAGAGGGGACTGGGATTGGTGGCATCTCAGGGAAGGGGGTGGGGTGAGAGCTAGTACTGGCTTGCCTCAGAGGGCTGGGTCCCAGCCAGGCCTGGAGCTTCGGTACCTTGCAGACACCATAGGAGGCAGTGACCTCAGGGGCACCTCCTGGCATGATTCTGACAGGGCCTGGCCTATTTCCTTGAGTAGAGAGTGGTCTACCCAGGCCAGAAGGCTGGCAACTGGGTGCCAGCTACCCAACCTGGGGCACAGCCACCATCTCTCCCTGCCCCACACTCAGCCTAGACCAACGCATCCACCACTTCAGCTACACACGAACCTGGCCTGGGGCCCTGCTGGCCCCGGTGGGCAGTGGCTAGGGCTGCCCCTCAGACCCTGGTGAGGAAGGGCCTGGCTGGCCAGACTGAGTAGACAGAGAGGGCTCTGGGCTGCTCATACCCACTCCTGGACTGGCCGCTTATAGTAGGTGACGGGCTGAGGACCCGCCTTGTTCTTGAACTGGAAGATAGTGTAGAGCAGCACCAGTAGGCAGAGGGACAGGGTGCAGGGGACAACCACGGCCACGGCATTCACAGAGCCTGGCACATCGTCGATGGTCACCATGATGTCCACATCATCCTGGGGCAGCCTCCGCTCCTTCCGCTGCTCTACCTCCTTCTGTTTGCAGCCCATCCAGTCACGCAGGATGTTTCGTGGGTAGCCTGGCTCCACACTGAGTTTCTGGTTGTCAAACTTCCAGTAGTCCCGACCTTTGTAGAAGTAGGTGTAATCTGCAGAAATGGAGAGGACTCAGCACCACCATTCCCAGACACTCCCTAGCACTTGCTTTGGACTAATGTGGACCCGTGATGCTGCAGCAGTGTGCAAGAGAAAAGCTCCAGGTGGCCCGAGAGATGGAGGGAGTGGCCTGCTGGAACCAAGGTGGGTGGATGAGTATAGCGCTTCACTGATTGCACTATAATTAACACAGCGGAGAGGGACCCCTCAGACTAAAGCATCCCACCTAAAAGTTCAAAGGTGCTGGGAAACCACTAAGGGATTTTGAGTAGAGCTGACAAATGCTTTCATTTCTACTGCCCAGGCTGCATCATTCTTAGTCTGGAAACAGTTGTCACTCTGGGCCCCAGGCTTCCTATAGGGGTCAGATCAAGCTCCAGTTTAAGGCTTGCACAGTGCAATCTCCATAGCTCCAGGGTCTCAGTCTAACTCTTGCCACAAGCCAATGGGAGCTGAGGAGCAAAATTTCACCTGTTAGCAGCAGATGCTATGGCTCCACAATCACAGAATTATTTTTTTTGTGGGGGGAGTGGACTTGACATATAATACTCTAACACAGATACAAATTCTTTGGACACTTCTGGTGGCTTTAATGGTTGGAAAAAGGCATGCAGCAGGCCAGACAACTCTCCAGTTACTCCCTAGGCAGTTCTCTCAAGGATCCCAGCAACAGCCTTAGCAACCCAGCCAGCTCAGCCAGCAAAGCGGCTCACTTAGACTCTCATTGGCCAGCTACCCAGGACTTTCATTGGTCAAGGTCTTTGGCTTCTCCTGTCTCTGAGGCTCCCCCAAAGCATCACATTTTAAAGCCACTACACTGTGGTGTCCTCTGCCTTGTGTTTATTTCTCTTTTAGCTTTGTCGAGATGTTATTTTCTGCCACTGGACTGAGAACTATGCAAATTTTACAGCTGGCCTTTCCCACGTAAACTGCCTCTCAGTAATCATGCAGTGAATGAGTCCTGTCATCTTACACAAACTGAAACACTAATAAGATGATGAGGACAGCTAAAACTTTTACATGGCATAGACCATACGGTGAGCATTATGATAAATGCTCAATCTTTTATCACACAGCCCACAGGTAAGGGCTGTGATCATTCCCATTTCATGGATAGTAGGATGAGAACAGTTTGATTACTTTCCCAGTCTTTTGAGTGGTGGAGAGGGTCTGTGAACTCAACCATCCCTGTTCAAGAGTCAGTGCTTTTAGCCAGACTAACAGGCTCTGCATCTGGAAAAGCCTGAATCTGGTAGGGAGACAGGCTGGGAGCTGCCTAATGGCACCTGGTGAGGGATTGCCAGCCTGGCTTTCAGACCTCATGGAAAAGCACCTTTGAACCACCCCTGTCCATCACCGCAAGTTAATTTACTATGTGAACATGGTCCATTTGGGGCAGTTGTGTGTTACCAAGTTACATTACTCAAATCTGGGTATCCAGAGAATATGTCTGGACCCTGAGAACCACTAAAATCAACTCCCCATTCCCAGCTCAGCTTGGCCCTTACGTCCTTCCTTGCTGATGAACGCCCCTTGTGGGGCCTGCGGGATGCCCTTCCACACGGTGATGGGCTTGGGGTAGCCAGGGTCTGTGGCTCTCCTCTCCTCACTGTAGCGCCAGTACCGTTCGCCTTTGAAAAAGTAGGTTTTGCCCACAGGTTCCCAGCGCAGAGCTGTGTCGATTCCTTCCCGGGGCAGGCAGCTGCCCAACTCTCCCAAACTATGGGGGTACCCAGGTTCCACTGTCACTTCTCTGAACACCCAGTACTTGTCACCTGCAGGAAAATACAGAATTAGCCCAGGAGCCACCCAGGGCCGGAAGCTGGGACCACTCCAGGAGCCACCCAGGGCCAGAAGCTGGGACCACTAGCCCATCTTCATTTATAAAGTCAGAATGTATGTCTTCTTAAACCCCTGGCCCAGGAGACTTGGGGGTTGAGAAACCAATCATAGACTGTGGGCAGTATGCACCATGCACATTGGCTGTCTGTCTTACTGTCTTGGTTTTGATGTTTTTTCTTGAGACAAAGTCTCATTTCTTTTATCCCTGGCTAGCCTGGAATTCATTATGCAGATCAGGCTGGTCTCAAACTTTCAATGATCTGCCTCCCAAGTGCTGAGATTACAGGTGTAACCACCATCCCTGGCTATCTACTTGTCTTGATCTTCTTTCATTTTTGGTGATCCTTCCTGTGACAGCACTCGTCTCCTACAGCTGGGGTCAGGTGGGGGGTTATGTTCTGATGGAGCAGCATCTGCTACTGCAATAACTGAGAACCTCAGTGTGCTGATTATGATTATGTTTGGAACAGGGAAGAAGTTAGTGTGGGTGGAAGACTCCAGAGGCAAGCAGCTTCAGGATGGAGGTCGCCTCACACATTGGTCAACTGTTCACAAACATGCCCACCCGGACCACAGCCAGGCTTTACCAATCTAAGCCTGACCCATATGAAGAAGGTGGTCAACTTCCCATGGGTCCAGGTTCCTTTGTCCTTGACATGGCTGACTCATGTCAAATAATACACATTCATTCAGGAATCCAGCTACTCTACACCAACCTCACACTGCTCTAGCTGCTATACATCTGCTAACTGTGAGGATATAGCCCCATACAAATTTGACCTAAGCCCTACCCCCTCATATCCTGTGCTCTTTCATGGTTCCTGGCTCCTCAAAATTGGGTTTTCAGAGCTCCTCATCTTACCAGAATGGCTCAGTTTTCATTACCTTCCAGCCCCTCTAAGAAGTGCTGTTGCCATCCCTAAGCATCCTTCACTCTCAGCACTCAGCCACTCAGGAGGCCCCAGATCGTCTCACAGACACCCCCTAATCTCTAGCTGTGCTGTTCTCCCTTGGCTTGGACCTCATGGGCAATATTATCCTCTGAAATACCCTCTTGGTCTTACCACATGCCACTTCTCCCATGCTTCTGTGCTGCTCAGAAACCTGCTGCAGAGTTTCCAGCCTTGGCCTCAGAGACCCAGACTGAATTCTAGCCTGGTAACTACAATTCTTCAGGACTTCCTCTCATGTGACCCTAGGGTGGGCTTCTGAGCCCGTGGCCTGGCTTCCATACTCCATTCAGCCACTGCTCAGTTCCCCATGTGCTTGGGGTTCACTGTTTGTGTTTTACCCAGCTGAGGCCGGTACAAGTCAAGGTTACCAGTGTGAAACAACTCAGAAGTGGGCTAGCCCAGGCTGGGGCTCCTTCCCCCCCCCTTATCTCGATGCTGTGTGGCCTGCTCTGTCTGAGCTCTGTCTGAGAGAATGACCTTCCATGGAGTGTTGGATGGTCTTCTTTGTTTACCCTGTACTTCATGTACATGGAATTTTTTTTTTAACCTCATCAATGCTGGTACTTTTTTTCCAGATGATATACTTTCTACCCTTCAGAAGTCAGTGTCTGTCAATGGAGGGTATTTGCTTCCCATGTTTCCAATCCCACCTCTTCTGGTTTAGATGGGAAAAAGAAAGCTTCGAAAAGGATACAGAAATGCCCTGTGTTACCTTTGAAGAAGACAAATCTTCCGTCAGCCCTTTCATAGGCTGCATCTATGCGGGCGGGTAGACCCTTCCAGAACTGCTCAATCTGCATGGGGTAGCCCTCTTGCACCCGGTTATTGCGCAGGCGCCAGAACCAGCGATCCTGGGGGGTGAGGTGAAGGACAAGAAAAACAGGTGGCAAGATCTTACTCTGCACTTAGTGATCTCAACTCCAGGGCTCAAGCCCAGCAACCCAGCACCAACCCTGGGTTGAGCCTCCCGTAGAGTCTGTCCATCTGCTGCTTCCAGCTCTTAAAAGAAGACAGGATGTAACTCTTCATTTAAGCCTCCTGCTGTCCAAGGACTATGAGACACACGGCAGATGGGTGTGGGAGAGGTGTGTTTCGGCTAGAAAGGCAACTGCCATGGTCTGGAGTGGCCACTGGAGGGCAGCAGAAAGTCACTGCTGGGTCCCAGGTAGGCTGGGACTCAGGGTGGTAAAGGGAAGGTTTTCCCACCCTCGCCTGTGGACACTTTATTGGGAGTGCTGCACTAGGAATATGGTTCACAGTGGACAGTACAGACCTAGGATATTTTTAAACATTCACTTATGTATATGGGTGTGCCTGAGTGGATGTATGCACATGTGTGCATGAGCCTGCAGACATCAGAAGAGGTCACTGGATTCTCTGGAGCTAAGTTGGAGGCAGTACTGAGCCTCCATGGGGGCACCGGGACCTGAACCCAGGTCCTCTGCAAGAACAGAGTGCTCTTAACCACCGAGGCATCGCTCCAGCAGTTTACAAAGCACTTTCAGGTCCAGCTTTTAGGATACTTTATTCTGCACAACTCTGTCAGGTCAACTTTACGCATAGGGAGTTTTAAGGAGGACCAAAGGCCGATCCTAGAGTCAGTGACGGGCAGAACTGGGATAGCCAGCATGGCCTGATTTTTACTTAGTGCTTGAAGCTTCCTGGGGAGACCTTAGGAAGGGAAATGAGGTAGCCTTCTCTGCTGCCCAGTGTCATGGGGACCTATCACCCAGCTCCCATTTGGTGATGGACATGTACCAGCAGACAGCACTCAGCCTTCAGCTCCTTTGCAATGGCTTTAGTTTCATTTTGTACCCTACTGATGGGTCAGGCTAGCTCCAGAATTTCCCGTGAGGGGCTGAGTTGGCACCAGGTCTGTGTCCCCTCAACCTCTTCCTCTGTCTGACTCACCTCCTTCTGCCCACAGCTGTTGATCCTAAAGGTCCTTAGCCAGAATCTCTCATTCCAGACTCCATGTCAGGATCTGTTTCCCCAAGGACCTAGCCTGCCATGCATCCACTATGCTCAGGCAGTCTTTGGCTCACATGACAGGTTCAGGAGAGGAAAGTGATATAGCCTGGCCAGTGCCCATCATTCATGCCCTGGCAGGAGCTGTGGACCCTGCCATCCCTGAACAGGCCCTGCTTGGCATCTTCCTCTGCATTAATCTTCACACACATCCTTTGTCAGATGAATGACTGACCCTGGTTATGAGGTCTGGAAAAGGAAGGTGACTTATCCAAGGCCATAGACCAGAAGCCATCTCCAGCATTTTCTTGAGCACTGATTGGCTCTTTGGAACCTATCAGCTCACCAATCTTTCCTGTCACCTTGGAGAACCAAGTTGATTAACCTGTCAGTGCCAGAAAAAGACTCTAGGTCCTGGTTACTAGACACGTTCCTGTCCAGGCCCCACAGCAGCCTGACGATAGAGCAGGACCCTCCACTGTGGGAAAAGGGACACTCTGGGTGGCACTCGTTCACCAGCCATACCTTAAACACAAACATCTCTCCCCGGAAGAGGGCCACCGTGTTGAAGTTGCCATCACAGATGTTGGGTTTGGCACCTGGAGTGGACGGTCGGTCCCCCAGAGGTGGCCGAGGGGGCCTGGGCTGCCGCTCATGTTTCCTCTCAGATGGCGAGTGGATCCTGCGGACCGGGAGTGTAGGAAGGGGCCTGGTGGGCTCCAGGGGTTCAGCTGGGGGTCCTAGAGAGAGGGACTTGTCTTAGGGAGGGCCCAGCCTTTCCCTGCTGCTGTCTACCATTGCTGCATCATTACACAGGCAGTTCTAAGGCAAGTCTAGAACTTCCTGTCTCCTCCTCCTGATTTAACTCCCCAGTCTTTGAGAAAATAGATGGGAACAGTCGCTAGATAGGGCCCTTCCTTTCCCAGTCCCAAGAATAGTATCTTTCCCTTTTAAGAAGATAAGCGTCCTTCCTGAGGGCCAGCGCCCCACCCCCTCCTGGCTGTTCTCCTTCATACAAGCTGAACTCTGATTTCTAATCCTTTCGTTCTTCAGCCAACTTCAATAAAGCGCCAGCTCCATTTTCCACCCAAACCATTTTCCAACATCACAAATGACCTCTGTATTTTGGAATCCAACAGTTATCAACTCCGGATTTCTTAATTGAGTGGATGAATCACCTCAGTAATGCAGGTTGTGACTCAGAGGGCCTGAGATGGAGCCAGAGACAGTATGTCTCTGAGGTCTCAGGTGAAGTCCATGTCACTGATCTATGACCCACACATTTGATAGCAAGATTCTGGAAACATTTGCTTTGAACCATGTTCCTCTTTTTCCAGGGCCTTGCACTTTTGGTTTGTCTGCCCCATGGGAGCTGTTCTGTTAACCTCTATTGTTAGAGGTGTCCACCCTGCTCCAAGGACTGGGTACTCGCAAGGGTCTCTTTTCTTCCTCTCTACTTGGGCAGCTCCTGGGGATCACCTAGGGGAGTTCTACAACTCCAGATCTTCAAGGAGCTCCCAGATGGGCTCACTCAGATCTTTGGGGTGAACGCTGGATGTCAGTGCTTTTTTTTTTTTTTTTTTAAATAAGACTCCTAAGATGATTCCCAAAGATAACCCAGTTGAGAGTCAATGTTCTAAAGGCTCAGGAGGGTTCCTGGCTTTAAAGACCCTCAGAGCTTTGCTCTTACATTCTGTGGTGACAGAAAGATTCCATGTCTACATTGTCTGTCTATATGTGCACATGGCTATTGAGGTCTTGAAGTGAGGGACTAGTTCTTAGTGGCTGGGGAACTAGAATTTCAGTTTAACTATTAGAAATTTCAATTCCAATTGCTATTTGCAACTGGTAAGTATGCATTGTATGCTGAAGACCCCAAGTGAATACCCTAGCCTTGGCTGCAGACCAAAAAATCCTATTATTCGACAACTACAAAGACCAGAGCGCCCTCCCACCCCATGTTTTAAAGGCAGGGTCTCATGTACCACTGGCTGACCTCAAACACCTTGTGTAGCAAAGGGGATAGCTTTGAACTTCTGATCCTCTGATTCTATCTCTAGGAGGCTGGAGTTACAGGTGTATGCTGTTGTAGTAACAGTTCTTTATTCACAGTACACAGAGAACATTCCTACCACAGTATGCTACCATGCCTGGTTCATGTAGTGCTTCATGAATGCCAGGCGAGCACCCTACCAGCTGAGCTATGCCCAACAGTCAGAACTCCTGGTGTCACCTTGATTGTTCCTCCTCTCATCCTCACATCTCATCTGCCAGCAGACCCTTTTCATTCACCCTTGAAGGGAGCCTCCATTCCTGTGCTATGTCAACCAGCATTTACTAAATGAACTGGTCTCCCATTTCAACTAACCCAACTAGACCCTCCATGCAGCATGACTTGTATGTGGTAGCATGGTAGGCTTTTATATCTTATTAAGATAGCAAATTCACTTCTCATTTTCCCTAAGATTACAGCTCTGGTTGGAATACTTATCACACCATTACTCAGGCAGATGAGTGACTTTCCTAGGTTAGAGGCACTCTGACGTATGCCTGGCTTCCATCTGGTAGAGGGAGGTCATGGAGAACAGGAGGTAACATAAAGGTGGGTGGAAAAGGATAGAAAAGAGGGAATGAGTGGGCCTCGCCTCCCTTTGACCTTCCCAGTCACAGCTCTAACCCCTGTCTCAGGTTTCCCAGTGTGTTAGAGGGACCTCACAAAGTTAGCATAGATACATAGCAGAAATGCTGACAGTTAGCAAAGCTCCTGACCCCAGACCCCACACCTGCCACAGCCCACACTCACATTAACAACAGTGGTTCCCCTCCCCCACTACACACACCGTAAATCTTCTGGATACCCTGGAGGTCATCCTGGGGCAGTTTGAAGTTGTGTGTCTCCATATATTGGTAGAAGGGTGCCATGATGGCACTGGGGTCATTAGAGTGCTCCAGTCCCAATGCATGGCCCAGTTCATGCACAGCCACCAAGAAGAGGTCATTGCCTGTAGAGAGGGACATAGGAGGTGCCCAGGGCATCCACTAAGTATTAGTCAATTCATTACTCAGCATATCAAACACTTAGCATATCCCCTGCCCCTGACCTTCTGTTGGACATTGAGGGCACAGAGAAACCAAACACAGTCTTTGCCTATGTACTTCTTAGTACAGAGTGGTTCATGCAGAAATTGTTAAGGCCACACAGTATCCAGGCACTCAGGTGCTTTAACAACATTTATAAGTAAAAACAACTTTTTTTTTAAAGGTACCTTTGGGCCTCACATATACTACTGAGCAATAAACCCAGACCTCTTGCACTTCTTATTTGGAGGCCTTGAACTTGCAACTCTCCGGCCTCAGCCTCCAAGTAGCTGGGACTACATGTCTGTGCAACTAAGTCCCATTTGACTGGAGGGAGCTGCTCAGGGAGGAACCTTACAGGTGAAGCTTAAACTGCATCTTGAAAGGTAAGTCACTGGTCTGAGGAATGGATTCAGGGTTAGGGAGGAAGAGGGTGGGGGGGTATTCCTGGCAGAGGGACTGATATAAACCAGGTCCAGGGACAAGCAGTTCATTACACTTGGCTCGAGAACAAAAGCCCGAAGGGAGGGCCAGGGATAGATGAGGTCAGCCAGGCTGGCAAGCAGGGCTCTGTGATGCCCTACAAAGGAATTTGGATCAGTTCCTTGGCCATGGGTGAGGGAGTGGGGGAGGGGCAGGGATAGTAGGAGAGGAGGTGGGGTCACGATGTAGTCACCCTAGTTACCACTGGAGAGAGGATTAGAGGCAAGTTGGTCAGTTCAGAAGGTGAGGTGCAGATACTGGGTGCTGGTGGGTAGTCATCTTCAGGAGGCGTCCTGGAGTGAACAGGGCTCGGTGTGGGGCAGCAGGACCCTAGTTCCAGAACTACTGGCCAAAAAACGAGGTGAAGGGTCAAGAATGGGTGGAAACCTGGTGCTGAAACGGACTCAGGACCCTGAACACGAAACTGAGGTGTGGTTCTGAGCACCCCGAGATGGGACAGGTCATCTTTACTTCCAGTGCTACACCTTCAGGCTTTGTGAACTCAGGCCAGCACCTCAGCCTCAGTGTTCGCATTTGTAGAAAGGAGACACCAGATCTAATCATTGGTTGTGAGGGCTGTATAACTCACAGGTATAAAATGCATGGCCAGGAATGGTTTCTCTATTGCTACAGCAGCTGGATCAGAACGAGCCCAATATCCAGAAAGGTTGGGGTTTCAGCAACCAGATTCTCTCAAAGCTAGATCTCTTCAGTTTCCATCTGAAGCCTTGGATAGGTTGCGGCCTGAATTTGTAGACATTGAGTAACCGTAGTATTGGGAATGAAATTGGCCAAGGAGTTGGGCAGGGCTTGTTTCCAGCCCCTCCCTGCCCACTTACAGACTCCTGCTTACATATCTGGCATTTGTTCACCCCCGAGCCCTGCCTCTTATCTCCAAGTCCCAGGTATGTCTCAGTCCCTTTCTGCCATCTTGAGTTCCAGGGAGGCGACCCAGAGTGAGGAATCTTACTGCCCACTTTGGGTCTAGTGTCCCTGGAGAGTCGAATGAACATGAGAGTTATCTCAGTCTCCACGGACACCAACAGTGTCATTTGTGAAGCCACCTTTGAACGACGGAGAGAAAGGGAGAATGGGCGAGGTCACTGCAAGGTTGGCCAGCAGCCTGGGTTGGCCTTCTGCTGAGAGAGGCAGGCTGACAGGAGAAAGCCAGGTTGCCCCCAGCTCCTTCCTCAGGCCCTAGTCCCTCCAGCAGCAGGGAAGCAGTGAGCTCATCTCTTAGCTTCGCTCCAAACCAAGGTGGCTGCTGGAGCTGGCAGAAGGCAGCTCAGCTTCCTGCGGCCTGGCCTGGCTCTGCTCCTGGCCTGCTGCTTCTCCTGGAAAAACTGCTCAGGGTCTCTGCTGACCAGGCCTTTTCTTGGGACCATCCACAGGGACCTCAGCAGGGAGCCAGGGAGCCCCTGAATACTCTCAACCACGGTCCTTGGCTCGTGCCCGTTCTGTGAACAGTGAAATCCCTTGAAGGAAAGAGGCCCCAGGACCAAAAAGAGGAGAAGAGCTGAGAAGCCAGCATCCTACCATACAGAACCAGGAGAGCTTTAGGGGGGAGCAGGAAGGAGAGGGGAGGCCGGGAGGCCAGCCACACTGAGGGAACACAGAGGGATAGGGTTCAGCTATGGAGAAGAGCCTAGTGCCTCAGGGAATGGAAGGCTCCTGGGGTCTTCACTCCCAAAGGGTGGGAGGCAGGAAGCAGAGTGATTAGAATATGGTTTCTGCAGCTCTGCCATGGCCTGGTGGTGTGGCATCTTAAGAGCTCTTTCTCTGCAACAGAG
The DNA here is from genome assembly GCA_004025045.1 of Sigmodon hispidus. NCBI lineage: Eukaryota > Metazoa > Chordata > Mammalia > Rodentia > Cricetidae > Sigmodon > Sigmodon hispidus. The sequence continues at coordinate 57,364 of PVIH01001091.1, read as the reverse complement.
AATAATGGCCGCCTTCCTCATAAAACTAGGAACAAGGATTAATAAGTCAAGGTAAACCAAGTGCCATACCAGGCCCTGGCACAGATAGATCATTCCTCATTACCACTGTTGTGTTGAGCTGTGTGGCAGGACCAGTGTCCCCAACTGTATGTGTGGTGGAAGTCTCTGGGGACCCTGACAGTCTGCTTGGCTTCTCCAGTGGAACTTGCCTTTTTTAGGATGGACTCCCTCGCCAGGGATTCCCCTCTTCCTGACTCCAATAGCAGCCTCCCCAAGGCATCTCTCTTCACCTCTGCATTTTCATCAGTGGTGTCCCCTTCACCTAGAACCCCACCTTTAAAGTTCACCCTAGTGCTCATCTCCCAGGAAACCAGCCTGGCTCTCCCTGCTGGCCCAGAATGCTGCTTCTCTACCTGGTCAGCATTTTTATCTCAGGCAGTTTTAGGTTCTGGCCACTTTTGAGCCTTCATTAATTACAGCCAGGGGTATGTATTCTGCCCCAAGACTGAACTTCCTGGGGACAGTACCCCTCTCAAAGAGCTTAAATTGCCAGAGTCTGACACAGTAAGAAGAGAATAATACGGGGCTGGAGAGATGGCTCAGTGGTTAAGAGCACTGACTGTTCTTCCAGAGGCCTGGGTTCAATTCCCAGCACCCACAAGGCAGACTCACAACTGTCTGTAGTTCCAGTTCCAGGCAAACACCAAGGCAAATAAAATAAATAAATAAATAAAGTTAAAAAAAAGAGAAGAGAATAATACTAAAATTACTGTAGCTTTCCAAGTACTGGCCCTGGACCAACTGCCGCAGACCCCTGTGGGGACTGGCAAAGATGTGGCATCTCCCTTTCACATCTGTCTCTCGGCTGCCTCGCAACTGTATGACTTTCTCAACATCCCAGCAGAACTCTGCTCTCTGTAAACCCAAGATTATAATCCCTACCTCCTGTGACTGCCCCGGGGGCGGGGGTGAATTAGGGAGCTACACTTGGAAAGGCCCTGTCCCTTGAAGCAGTCTGGCCACCAAGGTTCTTCCTGGCTTGTTGCCTTCCTCTAGGAAGGAACCCCCAGGGCTGGGTTCCCTCCTGGAAGAGCTGAGTGGATATCTGCTGACTTCACTGGCTCATTCATTTGAAAGAAATGGGGGCAGAGAAAGTTTAGTGGAAGCGCCTTTCAGGTGTGGTGGGATAGCCTGCCCTTCCTACGCGTCAGCGGAGGAGATGAGAACCATGCACACAATTCAGTGGCAATCTGTGTGTGTGTGTGTGGTATGAATATGCTATGCATGCACAGGCATGCTTACCCGTGGAGGGCATACAGTAGAAACCAGAGATTGTTGTCAAGAATTCTCTCTTGCTTTCTACACTTTATTTATTTTGAAACAGAGTCTCTTAGTAAAGCCAGTGCTTTCTGTTTTGGTTGGATGGCTAGCCAGTGAGCCCATAGTATCTATATAATTCTGTACATTGCTACAGCTGGCTCTTGTGCGGGTGTTAGGGTTCCGAACTCAGATCCTGATCACAGCAAGCACTTTACCCACTGAGATGCCTCCCCTGTCTCACCATCCCCACTCTGCCCCCCAGACAGGGTCTCTGTATCCCCAGCTGGTCTGGAACTTACTGTGTAGCCCAGGCTAGCCTCAGAACTGCAATAGTCTTCTTGTCTCATCCTCTTGTCCGCTAGAAGTGTAGGTGTGAGTCTAGGAAATCTTTTAAACTGGGGGCAGTGAGGACTGTGACTTAGGAGGTTAGGGTCAGATAATCCCACTACAGATATAGACAACATCTTTTCCTTCTTTCCTTTGGTCCTTTCTTTTTTTTCTGATATAATTTTAAATAGCACAGCTTGAATTCCTGAAGTAGTAAACAGAAAATATCAATACTACCAAGGAAAGATGCTGCCCCAAAATGAACTTAAGCCTAGTCAGGCTTGTGCTACTCTGTAATACTCAGGAATCATGAGGAGAAAGACAGGTCAAAGGTGAACCTGAGTCTCATCAAGTCAAATGACTACACACATACAGGACAGTTGCTTCAGAACAGAAATGTGGGGGTCGGTGGATTTTAAATTGCAAAACTAAGAGTTATGTGTGGTGTGGATCTTGTTTGGATCCCAGTTCAAGTCAACAAATGTAAAAGACACTTTGGAAGTAATACCCATTGGGTATTAGTGTGTGTGTGTGTGTGTGTGTGTGTCCCCGTGTGTCCAAGTGTGTGTGTTGGTATGTGGAGGCCAGAAGTCAGCCTTGGACATTATTGCATCTTGTGTTTTGAGACAGGGTCTTTCCTTGGACCTGGAGCTTCTGGACTAGGCTAGGCTGCATAGTCAGCCAGTCTCAGGAATCCCTGTGTCTCTGCCTTTCCAGTGCTGGGGTTACGAGCGTATACACCAGACTGGACTTTTTTATATGAGTTCAGGCCTTCATGCTTGCATGGCCAGCACTTATCAATGCTCCTTTTAAGAAGTTGTTAACTTTGTTGAGTCTGATACTGATTTTGTGGTTATATTAAAACTCGGTCTTTGTTAGATTGACACACTAAAGTAGTCATATATAAAATATTATACCTGGGTCTTTCTTTCTTTAAAAATATATCAGCCATGGAGCTGGATGGTTAAGAGTACTTGTTGCTCTTGAGGGGGACCAGGGTTCATTTCCCAACACCCACATGGCAGCCCACAACCATCTGTAATTCCAGTTCCAGAAGATCTGACACCCTCTTCTGGCCTTCAAGAGCACTGTTTATGGTATGCTCAGACATAGGCAAAACACTCATTCACATTAAATAAAGATAAAACAAAAAACCTCAGTCCCCAGATAAAAGTGGAAGGGGTAGGCACAGTAGGAACCACAGTGCGGATCACTGGAGCAGAGCATGGTCACCTAGGGCCTCCCTCAGTCTCCTTCCTTTAGAGAGTTTGAAAATGTTCCATAATTAAAGAAAGCTAAACATCAGCCACAGTTCCTGGAGAGCCTGCTCCCTCCCTCACTGAGTCTGTGCGGAAATCAAATGCCACATTATTCAGGTGCTTAGTAAATTGTGGTTCCTTTTCTCTTGCTGAAACCCCTCTTAGGGAGGTGCTCACCCCCATCAGCCAGAGATCTATTGCTTTGCTTCTAAGCAGGACCTGGTTCATCTCTGCTTTTATAGAGAATGTCCTGACTCTTGTCCAGAGAAGACATTAGCTCTCTTGGAATTTCTATCAGAGCTGGAGGTTGTTCATTAAGGACACAATGATCAAGTAGGCAAGATACTGCAATGGTGTCCATTTACAGTAGATCCCTCCCACATGCCACACATACCAGTTCTTGGGACTGGAGGCTGAACCTAGTAAGTTCCTCAAAAGCAAGGAGTAGGCATCACTGTGGAGACCCCAGGGCTTGGCAGAAAGGGAGACAGAGACATTTCTTCCTAGCACTTCCCTAGGAAAATAAACTTTTGAAAATTCAGTTGTAGTTCCCAGAACTAAAACTAAAACTTGTTTAGCTAATGGCTTCTGGCACGTAACAGGCCCGAAAATAATAGATGTCTTATTTCCTGATACCTTATCAGTCGTCACAGTCATTTGTTGACACCACTCCAAAAATAAGAATAAGATAAAGGGTAGGTACACAAAGGGCCAGGAAAATTATCCAGGACATAGAAGAGATGATGCCAAGTCAGAGGAAATGGAGCTTCACAGAAAACAGAACAAAGAAATTGAACAGTCTCATAACACCCTTGGCTAAACCTTGGCCAAACCATCTCCTGGACCATTGTTGGGCATTTGCTGAGAAAATCAAAGCCCAGACTCACAAAGTGGTCTGGAGTGTCCTCAAGGGAGCAGGTCAGCCACCATCCTCCACCAGACATGACTTCTGAGGAAAGGGACCGCAGGGAGCCTACTTGTACCACCAAGGCAGGAACAGGTGTTCCCTGTTTCCCAGAGTCAATCCAGATTATGGATCAGGATCTCCAGGGACAGGAATCCATGTTTCTAAAAAGACCCTTGGTGGTTCTCATGATCAGGCTGGGCAGAGAAACTCAAAGACAGAGATGTCTCTCAAGACCTAACTATGCATTAAGTTTCTAGGTAATTCTCATCGTTTGAGATCCATGGAAGGTCAGCACAGTGGCTGAGAGTCTGGGCTCTGAGGTTATAATATTCAAATTCAAGGCCTTGTTTAACTCACTAACTCTGGGGCCTTAAATAGCCTTTTTGCCTGCCTATGAAATGGGAATGATAATACCTACTTATGGCATGATGTGTGGCACTTGGTATGGACCTTTATTTATTATGTATACAGTATATAGAAGAGGATCCCAGATGTCATCATAGATGGTTGTGAGCCACCATGTGGTTGCTGGGAATTCAACTCAGGTCCTCTGGAAGAACAGTCAATAGTGTTCACCTCTCCAGCCCTGAACCTGAGGCTTTATGAATGCTAGGCAAAGACTCTACCAATTGAGCTACATCCCTAGCCCTTTCATAAGGTGCTGTTGAACTAGGGTTGAGCTCCAGCACTGCCACCTACCACCAGCTATGCCATTTGAGCCCTGAGCTCTTCATTTTAAAAATGAGCATAACAGTTGGCATGATGTCTCCATGGATAGACACTTGCTACCAAGTCTGATGACCCAAGTTCAAGCCCAAGGGGTGAAAGGTCTCCCTAAGTTGTCCCCTGAACTCTCTGTAGTACACACCCCACAAGCAATGACTAAATAAGTGTAATAAATAGATTATCAGGGCAGTGAGATGGTTCAAGGTGAACAAGTATCTGCCACCAGACATAACCACCCGAATCTGATCCCCAAGACCTACCCAATAGAAGGAGAAAACTGACCTCCCTAAGTTTTCTTCTGACCTCCATGAGAGGTCATGTGCACACCTACACAACACACACTCACAAAAATAGATAATGTAATACAAACATTTTTAAATGGGCACAACATTTGTGTCCATCCCCATTGGCTGAGCGAGTGTCTTACTTGAGATAGATGAACCTTTTAATGATAAGTGGCTGTCTCTGCCAGAGACTGACTGCTGCACAGTGGTGTAGGACAAGTTATCTGGGATGCTAAAAAGGTTAGGCCATGGCTTAGAGTAACTTTGGGACCAGACCCCATCAGATTTCAAGTTCTATTTTAAAGCCTTCTAACCTGTTTCTTCAGCCTCTGACACGTTTTATTATCATTATTTTATGTTTTTTCATAGTGCAATCCTGCCTCAGCCCAATTAGATCAACTCTTAGGTGGTCTCACCCATCTCTGTGATCTCGGTCTTAGTGGATCAGAATCAAGTGTTGAATATTAACAGAGACTATAGTTCTCACTCTCTTGGGTCCTTAGTTCTTAGACAGGAAGCTCTGGAAAGAAAGTCTCTCATCAACAGTCTCTCCAAATGCATCCTTGGTATATCTTTCCCTGACAACTGAACAGTCCAGTCCTCACACCATCCTCTCATGTCCTTACCATCATGGTTGGCATTTCCCAGTGTCCAGGGCTCATCTGAATCGAAGTGAGTGTCTCCTCCAATCCCTGGGCCAGGAAAGTAGGCATGGGCAAGAAATCCCCCTTCCCCATCAAATGGGGAGCTGTCGCCATGGAAACCAGAAGCAAAGAAGATCATGATGTCTGCCTCCTTCCGGTCACTTTTGATCTCATGGTATGGTACCTCTTCAAAAGTCAGAGGGGTTACCTTCTGCCACACATCGAAAGCCTGCCGAATAGCTTTCCGTGTGTCAAGCTCACCCACCTTTGGGGTATAGTTGTGAATGCTGATGAGAGAGAGAAGGATCATTAGAGAGAGAGAAACACAGAGTTAGAGACCAGCAGGGATGTCAGAGCCAGCATGGTCCGGTGGTCTTTACATTTTGAGTCCCAGAATTCTACTGAGGTGCCCTGGGGGCTGACGAATAGGCTGGATAGGACATCAGCCACTCCCCTCATCAGAATAGCTTTGTTTTTTTATCAGAACTTTTATTCCTGGCAAGGCTTGTGTTGCATAAGGGATTCCATCCAATGTGTAGTAAAAAAACTGATAGGTAGACTCCTTTAAATTTAATGCTTTCTCTCCTAATACATAAAATATATACATTTATAAAAGTCACAAATATACCCAAATAGTACATAGGCATTAAAGCAGAAAAGAACTAGCTATTGCTGTCTATCAGCAGCTGGTGTAGGGCATCACATGACTTATGCAATGCCTGACTTAGTCTTTAGGGTAACAGTATCTATGGTGCATGGTTCTCCACAGTGGAACATGACTACTTCTGAATGCTCTGCCCCATGGATGCCTGGGGCATGGATCATCTTTCCCCTCCCATGGGAAGGGAGGAGAGGTCTGGGGAGGTTGGATAATGGGAGGTAAGGTCAGAGCTGGGCTAGAAACTTTTCCCCCTTCTTGATCCACTCCTCATCTTTGGAAGACCCGAGAGTCTTCTAACCTAGATCCCTCTTAAGTTTCCTTTGCTTTTTGAAAAAAAAAAAATCCTGTTCTGATCTCTACATCTTGCCAGTAAGGAAAGCCTTTGTTTAACCCAATGATCTCTGTCTTAGGTTCTTTATGTACCCTGGGAATTGATCTGATGGAGTCAGAGTTCTGAGAGATACCAAGAAGAGGCCACTGGAACCTTTCCTAGCCTGGTCCTTGCCCAAGTCTCTATGAACCCTGGTGTCTGGTCATGCTGTGCTGGTTTTGTTACCCTTGTCTGCTCTGCCCTGGCTTTCCTAGGCACAGAACAACACTCTTGAGACCCATGCTTTCATCCCTTACTCTCCTTAAGAAACAGCAGAGACTTTGCATTGAGCATCTTGGGTGAAGTCTGTCTGGATGAAATTGGGAATCCAGCAGAGGCAGAACAGTTTAAAACACGAACAGTGAGCTCTGCTTTGGGTCTTTCACAGCAGAATCCTACTAAACAATCCATACTGCATGTTAATAACAAAAAACTGTAGGCGTCTAGTCAGAACATAACCAGTTCCCAGAGGACCAGGCAAACCAGAAACCTGAAGCTAGAGTCACCTATGGAGGAAGACAAGGCCACAGGCTCTCAGCCTCTGGGTCAGATGTCTACATGCCTGGCCTTCATCCTGACCCACACTCCCAGACATACCTACCAGGTGAACCTCAGAAACTTGGGCAGAAAAGACAGAGTGAGCATGGGGGTCAGAGCCAGGGAGCAAGCAAGGACGGGGCCACAGCACCTGTAGGTGATGTGCTTCTGCCTCCACTTCTGCCCAGTCAGGGCGTAGCGCTTATTTCTTCGCCTCCTGCTCAAGTGAGGGTGATCAGGGACACCACATCGGGGTTTCTTCATCCACCTGCGCAGAGAGGAGACACATGCACGCATACACACGATACATATATGTATTATGGTCACAGAACACTCTGGAAAGACATTGCCCAGCCCACAACCCCAGCCTGAATGGCAGTGCACATTTTCAGCTTAGATTCTGGGACCTTGGCTCTGCACGCCCTCAGAAGCACTAGATAGACAGACTGATTCATTAACTCATTCACTCCCAGGGTGAAACACTTAAGACCCTGGAGTCAAGAGATACTTCTTGGTTCTAATTCTACCAAGCAAGGGCCACAGGCAAGGCAACAGGAACCCCAGCTTCCTCATCAGCATCTAATTGCAATAAGATTCTACAATGTTTCACGTGGCCTAGCCCCTGTAAAGCCCACGTGTCCAGCAGCTTGTTACGCTCTGCCCATCATCCAGTCAACCACAGTGGTGTCTCGATGCTCCCTGATCGAGGTAATGATTCCCGCCCTAGAGTGTTTGCATCTGCCGTCTGCTTTGCTTGTGGTCCTTAATCTACTTCGTTCTTCTCTCAGAGAAAGCTTTAGATGAACTGATCTAAAATGAAGTGATCCCAACATGGCTTAACTTGCTTAATGTTTCTTTTTAGCTTCTCCCTCCCCTAAATGTATATATCTGCTTTCTTGTATACTGTTTTTCTCACCAGATTCTGAGCTGCATGAGGAGAACACAGTTGCCTGTGTCCCTACGGTTGGCGCAGTGCCTCACACAGAAGGGGGGCAATAATGATTTCTTAACAAACAACTGGATGACTGAATAAATGGGTGAGCCAGAACTGCTTAACACTACAAGAGAAGAGCATGAAGGACAGTGAATGCCCCTTCACAACCGTTTAGGAAGGGGCTCAACCCAGGTGCCCTATGAAAACAGGACTCGGGAAGCTGAGGCAGGGGGGACCAAAAGTTCCAGGCCAGCCTGGTCTACACCGTGACACCCTGACTGCAGCACTTATTACATTATAATTGTGGTTTTAGATATTAATTTGTTGCTCCTAGTAATGGCAGCTTCTTGGTGTTTGCCTGGAACTGGAACTACAGACAGTTGTCAGCTGCCATGTGGGTGCTGGGAATCGAACCCGGGTCCTCTGGAAGAGCAGACGGCGCTCTTAACCGCTGAGCCATCTCTCCAGCCCCTAATGGCAGCTTCTTTGAGAACAGGAATCATGTTATATTTGTCATTGTGCCCCAAAGCTAGTCTACTTCTTGGAACTCAGTCAGTCTTGATAAACGTGTTCGTTAGCAGGTAAAGGCACATCAGGGAACAAGTCCGGGACATCACTGGGGACTTAAAAAGGGCCCAAGGTATGAGATTTAAAAAGTTACAACTGACTAGGGCCAGACCATTCTGCTTTTGCCAAAAGGGAAGACGTCTGACCTCATTCACAGCTGTTAAGAGCGGTTGCCATTGGCACTGGAAAGAAGACAGGCCTTTTTAATGGCCTGTGAAAAGTCCCCAGAGGGAAGGGGGGGTCTTGCTCATCTTGGGTGCTCCATCACTCAGGGTGGCCAGCACTCACAGCAGTAATGGAGCGCCTGGACAGCAGCAACACACGTCCGTGTAAACATTTGTAGTTCCCACACATTCATGTCCTCTTAGAATTCTTTGATTTAAGATGGGATCTTGCTAGGTAGCCCAGGCTAGCTTCAAATTCATGATCTCCTGCCTCTGACTCCTATGTATTAGGATTGTAAGCAGATACAACTACACCTGGATCTCTTTTAGAATTTTTATTTTAAAGATTTTAATTATTTATTTACTATTTCTGCATGTACATGGCGTGTTTGGGAGTGCTGTACACAGTGGCATACGTGGAGCCCAGAGGATGGCACATGGGGTCTATTCTCTTCTTCCTTGACATGGGTCCCAGGGATTGAACTCGGATTGTCAGGACTACATGGACAAACTGAGTCAGTTGGAAAACAGAACTCAGTGAGGCAGGCCCGTGACCCGGTGGACTATCAGTGCAGCTTAGTGAGAGAAGACTGGGGTTTTCGTTTCCTCCTCCCAGTGTTCAGCACAAAGCTGAGTTAGAGGAGCTGTGTGGCTGGATGAGTGAGTGAAGGAATAAACGTGTGACATCTCCCAAGGTAAACACTCAAAAATAGGTCTTGAAATTGTGAATCAAACTTCCTTTTTCTAACACACCCTAGAAAGAGAAGCAATAGTCATCTCTGCAGTAGCAAGGCCTATGGCAGGAAATGGGCTCAGTGAAAGGCAGCAATTGCCTAAAGTCACAGAGCTAAAGCAGAGCTCCCTGAATTCTACCCACCCCACTCCAGTCTTGGACTAAGTGTGAACAGCCTTTTCCTTTCTGAATGTGCAGAATACTGCCCCCAGCTTCCTAAAAGAGGTGCGGGAAGGCTGTGGGTAGGCAATGCTGCCTCTTTCCTTGGCTCATTCCTTTGTCCCCTCTTTTCCCATCCACCTGCTACGGTTTGAGCTCTGTCCAGCAGGCCCGGGGCTTTCTGGAACCAAGTAAAATCCAAGGCCAGGTGGTGCCTCAGCAGAGACACCAGTGCTCCTGGCCCAGGATGCATTGCCATGAAGCTTACACAAATGCCTCAAAATAACACCAGCTTAGGAAGGAGGCTGGGCTCTATGAGCCACTCACTCGTAAGGCCAAGGACCAAGGGTGCTGCTCACAGCCTGCTAGGAGCCTTTCGATGGACTGTCCCTGAATTGCACAGTATCACAGTAAGAGAAGGAAGGAGCAGAATGCTTGGATAGAATTATGGATCACCAAAGTTTTAAGAGTTTTGCAGCTTGGAATAATAGACTCAAGGATTTGATAGCCAAGTCCAGGACTCTGAGCCCCCCAGAGATGACTCCATCCCAGAGTAACTTGTCTGAGAGATGAACTGATTCTGGAGTCACAGTTGTGTGCATTTCCCATTCTGCCTTCTGCTGTTCTCCCGTGTCCTCAGCCAGCCCTGCCATCTGCTTCCACCCTCACGTGGACTGACTCCTCTCCCTCTTCAGAAGCTCACTTCTGCTCTTTCCATGCTTCCCTGGCCTGGATGTCTCTTCTGAAACAGTTACAGAGGCTTTCATGAAGATCTTTTTAGTTTAAATGTTTTGTTACTTATTTATATTTATTATTATTATTAGTGTGTATGTGTCCACACACAGGTCAGAGAACAACTTTTAGATTTTTTTTTTTTCCTTTTAATGTGGGATCTAGGGATTGAACTGTTGTCAGTAGGTTGTGTGGCAAACACTGTTCCCTGCTGGGCATCTTATCAGCCTATGGCTATTTCTAAAATAAGAAAAAGAAAAGGCTAGGCATAATGGTTCCAGATACTTTAATCCCAGTACTTGGGATGCAGGAGAATCTCTGTGAGCTCAAGGCCAGCCTGGTCTACATCATGAGTTCCAGGCATCCAGGGCTATGGAGTTCCAGAGCAGCCACGGCTGTTTTAAACAAAGCAAAACCAAACCAAAATGTAATCAAGCTATTCTCATCTTTTAAATTTTCTATTTATTTATATTTTAAATATTTGTTTTATTTTTTATGGGTATGTATGTACCTAAGTGTATGTTTGTGCAGCAAGTGCATGCAGGAGACCTGGGAAGTCAGAAGAAGGTATCAGACCCTGGAACTGGGGTCACAGAAGGCTGTGAGCTGCCATGTGGGTGTTAGGAATTGAACCTGGGTCTTATGCAAGAGTATTAAGTGCTCTTAAATGCTAAGCAATTTCTCCAGCCCCCTGCCTGAGTGAGTCTCTCTCTCTCATGCTTTTGTCTGTCTGTCTGTCTGTCTGCATACATGCATGTAGAATATCTGGAACAACTCTATGGATTGCTTCCTCCTTCTACCGTTACATGGATCCTGGGGTTCTAACAAATCCCTGGTACACCAAGTGCCTTCACCCGGTGAGGCACTTTGCTGCCCAACTTTCTCCCAAGAGAACCGAGTAAAAACATGTTCTTTTGTGGTTACTGCCCATTTCTTCCCCTTCTCTTTGTTTCCAGGCTTCTCCAAAGTTTTCCTGCCACTTGCCATCTCAGCTGCTCACGTCTCTTCTCCTCCTAACCCTCTGATTTGTTTCCACCTTTGCCGGAGCTTATCCACAACCTCTTGATTCCCAAGCCTAACCAAGCTTTTCAGCCACCCTTCTGTCTGAGCTGCGGCGGCTAACCCAGCTGGCCACGCCCCCTCCACACCCCCTGGGTCTTTTCCACCTCTCCGGCTACTTCTTCTAGGCTGGCTTTGTGATCTCTTCTCTGTATCCTCTTTCTGATGTCCTGAGTGGTGAAAACTATTCCAGGCTAGATTTCTGTTACTGCCTCCTCGGTGTCTCCCTGGGGTTGGTATGTTTCTGAGCCCCAGGATGACGTGGCCAGATGACTGTGTTTTTCACAAAATAGCTGAGTAGGAGGTTGGGGTTAAGCACAGTGCCTGGCACATGCAGACACCTAGCAGGTGTTTGGTAAATGGAAAAAGTGGGACCAGAACTGCCAGCCTGTAACTGCTCCACATTTCTCTGTATCAAGTGAGCCATGTATGTACATCTTAGGGTGCCCCAGAGGGTGATGAGAGAGAGCTCTTAGATACTGGAACCTGATGAGATTAGAGACCTATGACACACTCCCTCACTGTACTGACAAGGAAACTGAGGCCCAGGAGGGTTAAAGTGACTTTCGGCAGTCACACAGCATAAAGGTAATATCAGAGAGATGGCAGTGTGGGTTGGGAATAAACCAAAACCAGAACCATGAAAGGGCACTCACTCTTTGGTATTCTCTCCCAAGGAGGCAGTGAAATATAGAAACACAGGGGGGTAGGATGGGCATGGCATGGCTATGACAAATGTGCACAGAGTCCAGAAAGTTCAAAGGCACAACGCCCTGTGCAAATCTTACTCGATTGTTGTCTGATCCAACACACCGGTGACTGGGATCCCGTAAAACTGCTGCATGGTGGAGACTGCTGACTGTAAGACCTTCCCTGAATGCAACGCAGATGCCCGTGACTCATAGGGAAGCAGATAGCCGTATGATTTTAACCAGTTCTGAAAGACACGTGAAAGAAAACGATGCATTATGCTGGAGGAGGCTCCGTTCCACATGCCCTGAAACTGGGGATCATTTTACCTAAAGAACTGATGGACCCACACTCTGATTTCTTCCTCCTCCATTTCACCCCAAGGACACGGTCACGTTCATCTCCAGAATATGTAACTCTGATTGGCTCACTCCCCTGCTGTCAACCTCTCATTGGCTATCTACTGGCTACAAAAAGACACTAACTTTGTATGCAGAGCTTTCCCGTGCCCTTTTAATTCATGGATTCGGTGCTTCCCACTGACACAAGGCTAACATGCAGGAGCATAGGAACAGCTAATTCACTGAGGGAGAATAGCCAGCCCAGGGAACCCTTCCCTCCTAAAACACACTGTGCCGAAAGCCAATCTGATACAGCATCACACTGCACCATATCTATTGGCAGGAGAATATATATATAGTCTTTATTGCTAAACCATCTCTCCACAAAGCAATCCATTATAAACAATTATAAACAAGCAAAGCAACATATTCCATATATATAAATAATAAATGCATAGAAAAATCTATTATGTAAGAGAATTTCTTGCCTTTCAGAAATACACATTGAAGGCTTACATAAGAATGTGTGGTATCTGCAACTGGTGCTTAATGGGCTCCAAAATAAATGCATAAATATATTTTGAGAGCGAGAAAGAGATAGCTAGATGAAGTAAATGCAGTAAAATGCTGGCAGTTGAAGATTCAGGTGAAGGCTTGTCAGCTGTTTGTCCTGGACCAGCCAACTTTCTGAAAGTCTTAGTTGATGTCAATAGTGTGTGTGTGTGTGTGTGTGTGTACATATGCATAGGTATGTTTCTCTCCCCCCCACCGTCATGCTGGAGAGTGAACCCAGCCCTTCTTGTATTCATCCACAACCTCAGCTCCCTTCAAAATTAAACAACAGCAACAATAAAGGAAAACCTAGCTGCATATCTTTTGATTAGAGAGTGCCACGGAGGATTTCTCTTGTGCTTTTGTTTTCCAAGTTTTTCTTTTCATGGAATCATTTTCTAAAAGGGGGGGGGGAATGGCTGAGGATGTGACTCAGTGGTTGGGTTTGGGGTTTTTAATTAGTGAGCACAAAGTCTCAGGGTTCAACCTCAAATGAGAAAGAGAGAGACGGAGGAAGGGCAAAAGACAAGAGAAGTTTGGGTGGAGAAGGTCAAGTGAGCATGAGATGGAAGGATAGCGGGGTGAAGGGGCTTCCCCACCCCCAAAGGTGAGAGGGGATGGAAACCCAAAGAAGTGAAGAGAACACCAAGGTCCCTGCATCAACTCCTAGAAAGAGAGTGAAACTTCCACATTCTTAATGTGTCAGGAGCACCCCCAATGCCAGGCTTGCAGCCACAAAATCCAGTTCTCTGCCCATCTTCAGAGGGTCATCTCGGGTACTGATGAGTGAATACGATTCCCTTTGCATGGACGCCAGGCTGGCCTTGGAGTCGCTATGCAGTCAATGATGACAACTTTGGACTTTCTGACCCTCTGCCTCTAAGGTGTCAGGATTGTAGGCACGAGCAGCCAGGCCCAGTTTTATTGGGTGCTGCGGATCAAACCCAAAGCTTCATGCATGCCTGGCAAGCACTCTACCGACAGCTATATCTTTAGCCCAAGAGCTTCGTTTTTCTTGTTTCTATGCAAACAACTTTATTGTATATCTGTCCCTTACTGTAAGCCAGATCAAACCACTTTTAGAAGGAAGTTACCAGAAACTATAAATTACGCTTTATGTTTCACCAAAGGCGACTATAACATCATCACTGCTTTGTGATAAAGCTGATTAAAAGCTAAATTGCCAGAATAATAGTCTTGGAACATCCACAAAAGAGCGACAACGTTACTCCTGTCATATTCGGTGTCTAAAACATGTTTTCCCTTCAGAATGACGCTACAGAGTGTCAATACTCGCAGTTACCCAACAACGATTCTCTTTTATGCCTCTGCACATACGTTTCTCTCTACCGAGTATTCTTAGTTTGGCAAAAACCTTTCATATTTTAATGTTCAATCCATAAATTACTACCCCTGGAAGACTTCCCGGGCTAAGTGACTTCTCTCTCCTCGGTGTTCTCTAAACCCTACTACAGATATTATGGATTTTATAATATTGGGTTCCAATTATTCTATATCACCACCCACCAGATTCTAAGCTCCTTGTGGGAAGGGCTCCCTCCATCTCCATCCAGTCCCTGCAACAGAACTGGACATGCTTTAGTTGTTCATTATGTCCATTCAACAAACACTATTGAAAACTTATCAAACACATGTGCAAAGTTTGGGGGTACAATGATGACTAAGGAATTCACAAGTTGGCAAGTGAGCCTGTGATGAAAATGTAGCAGAATAGAGATGGAGAGGGAGAAAAGGGGTGTCTCATCCACAGGGGCGGAGGGATAAAGGGAAAGGTGAGGTCACGGAAGACATCCAGGTGGAGATGAGATTTGAACTGTCCAGCAGGTATGAGTGGCACATTCTGAGTAATGTGTAAAAATGCCTGGAACTCTGGGTGAGAGAGGTGAAGAAGCCAGAGGGAGGGGAACGGAGAGAGGAGGTATACCGTGATCTATTCTCAGAGTGATCATATTATATACAATCATTCGGGACTTGACCCTTGGCCCAGGACCAGCCACAAAGCTCAAATACTCACAGGTGGGAATGTCCTGGAAGCAGGTGAGTCACTTAACCATTCACCTGCTCTAACATCTAGTCCCAGATTAAATCAAAGCATAAGTTCTTACGCTGTATTCTCTCTAAGGGACATGGATCAGAGATGAGTCAACTCCTGGATCCACAGTTTACCTCAGTCCAGCACTCAAAAGCTCCTCTGACTTCTCTAGGAAGAAGCCCCTGATCACACGGAAGACACACGAACTCCCAAGCATTCTTTGCATACTCCAGGCTCTTCCTGATGACTACAAACCCTTGATACATGGTAGCAAACTCCTACCCACCCTTCAGGGCCCTACTTCAAATGCCCCCACTTTCATTAAACTTTCCTTAAAAACTCCTGGTAGAGCTAGGTGGCTTTCTTTATTCCTGAAGTAATTCACTGCTAAATTTAGTTACTACAATGCATTATCTATTTACTGATTCTGTTTTCTCCAACTGCATTGAGTTCCTGGGGAACAGAGGCTGCCATTGTTTTTAAACCTGCTACAGTATTTAGCACAGTGTATGATTCAACAGTCACCAAGATTATGAATGAGTAAATGAATGAACAGTTGGCTTGGGAGACACATCTGAGTACCAAGGAAAGGAATTCATCGTGAAAAGGCTTTAATAAGTAATGTACATGAAGACACGAAGCTAAATCCTGATATCTGATAAAGATAGGAAAAGGGTATTTGCTGAAATGTATCAGTTATGCTTTGGCTTCCCAGCTTGATGAGGCAACCAGGGTCCACTGTTCTTTCTGAAGAAAAAAAAAAGATAAAAGCTCACTAAAAGAAGCAAGCCTCCTTCAGTTTTAAATGGAATGACTTACCTTCCATTTTTTTTTTACACCTTGGCCCATTAATCAATCATCAGCCATGTTCGAAGTCCAACCCTGACAACAGTTAACTAACTCTAAGATGTCTGACACCTTCTAAGTGTCAAAAGAGGAGCAAAACCCAGAGGAAAGTGAGAAGATTTGCAGGTACAGCAGACCAAAATAGCTGGGCTGAACCAAAGATGTAGAGATCATGGAAGGAACAGTGTGATTGGTCTGCTGGCACAGGGCGGGATTTCAGTCCCTGAGGAGCCAGAGCTCAGTAATGAATGAAGGGAAAGAACAGAGAATAAGGCAAGAGAGGAAAAAAAATGTGGCCCTAAGAGAGAAGAGGGCAGCAGACAGCAGAGGCGGTAGTGAGATTAGAAGTATCAATGGGGGTGGAAAGAGATCATTGGTAAGGCTAAGGAGCGCCATTGGAAAACCAAGATGGCCTGGAGAAGAGAAAGAAACTGATTCAGTTACAACAGACGGTTCCGGGCCTTCAAGAGCATCCCATCTATTCCAATGGTCCAGCTGAAGGAAAGACTCAGAAGGATGGTCAGGTGCCTGATCAGGAGTGACATGCTTGCTAGCATTGTCCGAAAGGTTAGTGGCGAAGTCTATCAAGAGGGACCAGACAATCATGTGTCTGATTTGGAACTCTGGACTGGAATGAAGAAGAGAGAATCAAAGACTGGGATCAAAGAATCTGGGGTCCAGGAAGACAGGGTGTCCATCAGTAAAATGCAAGCAGGGGACCTGAGTTAGAGTCCTAGAACCCAAGTGCAAATGCTGCGTGTGATGATGCATGCTTCTAATTCCAATATGGAGGAGACAGACCCAGGCAGTCTCCAGGGCTCTGTAACCAACCAGCCTAGCTTAAGTGGCAAGTGCCAGACTAGGGAGAAACTAAGTGTTTCATAAAACAAGATAGATGGCTCCTAAGGAACAATACTCTAAGTTGGCCTCTGACCTCTATATGCAATGCACACTTGTGTACACACACACACACACACACACACACACACACACACACACACACATTACTTCCTCAGTTTTCAAAACCAGAAGCCTCATATGACCCATGATCCCTTGTTCTTCATTACTATTCATATCCAGTGTTTTGCCAAAAGCATTGATCCTACCTTCCAAACATCAAGTCAATTTGTTTCTGCCCACTTATTCATTTATCTATTCAATATTTATTTATTTTCAAAATTATTTATTTGCCTTGGTGTTTGCCTGGAACTGGAACTGTAGACAGTTGTGAGCTGCCATGTGGATGCTGGGAATTGAATCCCAGTCCTCTGGAAGAACAGTCAATGCTCTTAACCGCTGAGCCATCTCTCCAGCCCCTCAATATTTATTTTTTAATTTAAATATTTACATATCTGTGTTTTCCTGAATGTGTATGTGTGCACCTCATATATGCAGGAGACCACAGAGTTCAGAAGGGGTGTCGGACCCAGTGAAACAGGAGTTACAGGTGGCCACCATGTGGATGCTGGGAAATGAACCTGGGTCCTCTGCAAGGTTAGTAAGTGCTCTTAACTGCCAAGCATCTGTCTCAGGCTCTGTATAGTAGGGCTGTCACAGCACAAAGTGCATCAGCTACTTTCTAGTCATCATCCAGTGAGACAATTAATAGTAATGTGTGTGGTGGAGAGTACTGAAGGCCAAGGAGATAGAGAATTCTGGGTCAGCTATTTCATAGAATGTGGTAGGGAAGGTCCTGGACATTTGGATAGGAACCACTGAAGAAGTAAGGGAGAGGTGTGGGCCACGTGAATTCTAATTCAGAAGTTTTGCAGGAGGGCTAGCAGAATGGCCCAGTGGCAGAGCATGTCCCTAGCATGCATGAGACTCTGGATCTTAGGAAACATCCTCCAGAGAGTTACACTAGTGCTCTTCACACCTGTGGGCTGGATAAGGTCTGATCCAAACATAGTTCACTAGGGACCTACAAATAGCCACACTAAATATTGCTAACTTAGCTGAATGCCTCTCGGCAAATGATTTAACTTCTCTCTGGTCAGGTTCCTCATCTGGTAGCAGGATGGTAAAAGAATGGTTAAGAGGCCTTGGTGACATGAAGCACTAGGTAAGAATGGTCTTTGAAGATGTTTATATCCAGATTCCCAAAGCTTATGAATATCTTGTAGCAAAAGAGACGGTCCCCTGTCCTGATGGGATCAAGGATTTTCCACCAAGGAGCTTATCCTGGGGCACCAAGGAGAGTGCCAGGAAATCACAAGAATGTTTAGCCGAGGGAGGCAGAAGAGTCAGTCAGAGGTGTGGTGAGGGAAGCAGAGGGAGGGCCCAACCCAGGAGTGCAAGCATCCTTGGGAAGCTGAGAGGCTCAGCATCAGCCTGGAGCCTTCAGAAGAATGCAGCCATGCCTGCATCTGGACCTTAGTCCCATAAAGCCCATTTTGGACTTCTGATTTCCACAATTTTTTGTGATACTAGGAATCAAATTTAATGCTTTTGAAGCTTTATGATCAGCTTTATAATTATACTGGTATAATTATTGAAACAAAGTCTCCTATGTAGCTCTTGCTGGCCTGGAACTTTCTATATAGACCAGGTTGCCATCAGACTCTCAGAGATCCAACTGCCTCTGCCTCCCAAGTGCTGGGGTTAAAGGTTTGCTCCACCATGCCTGGCCAACAGCTAGATTATTTTATTTAACTAAATTTGTGGCAATTTGTTGTAGCAACAATAGAAAACTAATACACGAACAGAAAGCCTTTGACTTTGACAGCATTGTTACCATGTTCTTGTGCCTACACTGCAATACAGTGACCACCACCTTTGGCCACTTCTGCTGTCCCAATCTCTCTGGTGACTTCTCTGGGATCACCTTGGTCACTGGATCTGTTCCCTTGAATTGCTGTTACACTAAAACCTTTCTCCTTTAGCCTTGAAACTGCAAGACTTTGTTGCTGGTCCCCAGTGTTAGAACTACTTTTTAAAAAAACGACCTATTGAATACTGAATACAAAACCATAAGGGCCCAGGAAATGTGATGCTCAGGAATACTTAGAAGACCATTCAATTTCATAGGCATGTTTTGCAGAAGAGAAAAACGAAATGCATGGAGGAAAAAAATCACTTCTTTGCATCCAGCCTCCAGGGAGGGCTTTTCCTGTCATGCCACACCCCTCTCTAGTTCCACATCGCTGCCAAAAGTGTGCTCCCTCCTCCTCCCTCCCTCCCTCCCTCCCTCTCCTTCAGTTCTTGACCGTCTAAAAAGGGCCCTCAGAATCGCCCACAACACCCAGCTGATCTTCTTGACAAACACCTTGATGGTACAGTGTTGCCTGTTGGCTGCCTTTGGCTCATGAGTGGGTGGTAAGTGCACTAACGGGAATTCCCCGGAGCTCTACACGATGTCCTTGGCCCACTCCCAAGAGGCCACCACAAGCCAGACAATCACCAGGCTTGGGGAGGTGGCACATTTGGGTTTTGGGTCAACACTGGGATGTCCGTTTTCTAATTCTGGGAAGGCCTCTGACCAAGGCCAGGAGTGTGGCCACAGCTCATTCACTCCAAGGAGGAGGAGGAAGACGAGGAGGAGGAGGCCTGCTCTTCCTTGCTCTTTCCATTGCCTTCTGGTTTCCTCTACTTCCTGATGAGTTCAAGAACAATGAGAGATGAGACAAAGATCCATGGTTAAGGCTGTGTCTCTAGTGGAAAATGACTACCTACATAACCTCTAGCTAGTGTGTAGGTTCTGTTAGTTAGTTCAGTGGGTTGAGCGTGGAGTTCATCCTCTACTTCCTCCTTGCTTCAAGCCCTTCCCTGACCCCAGACTTCAGCTCCAATGATCTGTGTTGCCTGCACACATCCTGCAGACCAAGCCTCACAACAGAATGCCACAGTCACTTGTATTCTGCCATTGTCCTGATGATGAACTGTTAGATATCCTTCAAAACATGTGTAGGCAATCTGCCCCAGGTTTAGTGGAGTCTATCTGTGCTCCCTATGGTATCACCACAGCCCTCGGAGTCTATCTCATACACAGCAGCAGCAAGGCTTTACACGCCTGTCATCCTCGCTGAACTCTTGCTTGTGAGCTCACAATCCGGCATTGGGAGATAGATACTGAAGTATTAAACACTTCATTGCAATTGTGATAAGTGGAATGAAAGACCAGGACAAGGTGCTTTGGGAGTGCTCAGCAGAGATACTGGCTGTGATGTCAGGGATGACCTCTCCAAGTATATAACATCTCAGCTCTGCAATGAAGTGTTTCCTGTTTCCATATCTGTTGACATCACACTGTGAGCTCTTGGGGAAGAGGTCGGCAGCAATGACAAGTGTTGAAACCCTTGTTTATAAGACAGAGTGAAACAGGCTAGATTTTGTGCTGTATTGGTTTTACTTTTTAACCTTTATATTAAAATTTATTTAGTAATTTTTATTATTTCTCTCCCCCCACCCCCCACCCCGTGTGTGTGTGTGTGTGTGTGTGTGTGTGTGTGTGTGTGTGTGCGCGTGTGCGCGCATGCATGCCATAGCACAGGTGTAGAGGTCACAGGACAACTTTGCGACATTCTTTCTTTTGACCTTTGCATAAATTCTGAGGATCAAACTCATGTCCTAAGTGTGGATCATGAGACAGCACAGGCCTTTACCCACCTTGCCACCCTTTTTTTGGGGGGGTGGGCCTGGGGGCAGGGTCTCCTATGGTGCAAACTGGCCTCAAACTACATGAAGATGGCCTAGAACTTCTTGATCTTTCTGCCCTCACCTCCCCAGGTCTGGGATTACAAGTGTGTGCTAATACATAGTCTATGCAGTACCTGGGATAGCACCCAGGGCTTCATGAACACCACACAAACACTCTACCAACTATGACCAATTCCCAACCCCTGAACTGGCTTTCTACACAGATCTTTATACATATTTTTTTTTTTTTGAGAAAGGGTCTTACTATGTAACTCTTGTCTGCCTGGTACTTGCTACACAGGGAGATTTGCCTGCCTGTGCCTCTCAAGTGGTGGGGTTTAAAGGTGTGTGCCACTAGACCCAGCTAGAGCCATATAGACTTATTTTTTTTAAAAAAAAAATCCTTCTAACTCTTTCATAAAGGATTACAAGTAGGCAAGGGGCTGCTCCCTGCAAGGTAGGAAGTTTCTAAAGTTAAGTCAGAGACGACAGAAGTTTAGTCTAAGATAGCTGGGTAGAGAAGTGCACACAGTGAGCACGTGCTCAGCACAGGCACTGGCTGGGGCTGCTTCCTGTTACAGGTGGCTGAGAAGAAAAAAGATGAAGAAACACTTGTGCTCTGGGGACACCTACGTGTGTGGGGCAGGACTGAGTTTAAAAAGTATTCATTGCCAGTTAAAGTTGAATAATAATGTTTTTCTCTACTTTTTAAGAGCTACATGTATAACCTTTCATAAAATGCTATCTATCGATATACTTATGGGTCCACAGATATCCAAGACCTCCTCCCATTTACTACATACATGACTTTGCTATGATCATACATATTATTAAAGCATAGATTAAAGTTGATTTTTAAAACAAATTTGTGTTGCAAGACTTATCAGAACTTGAGTGAAATGAATCCTGGAGTGCAGAAAAATCAAAGGAGGATCGGCTCTAAAAAGCTCTGTGCAGGGCTGAGGTGTAGCTTCGGATACATCACAATATGCACCAAGCATGAGGCCCTGGGTTCGAGCTCCAGCATTGCAAAATACACAAATAGAAAAGCAAAACCCCTCAGCAAGGGTAGGTCAGGGCCAGAGGACATAGCTTTATCCATACACCATTCCCTACCATGCACTCAGGCCTAAGTCCCATCAATAAAACACCTCAAGCTACAATCAGCAGCACTCAAAGCAGCCAGGACTGAGTGCGTCCTGGCCCCTCAGCTCCCTCTCAACCTCCAAACAGGCTACTTCTCTGCTCAGATGCCTTTAATGAGGCCCCTTAGCCTCTGGGCGAAAGCCAATCTTACAGTCTGCTCACAGCTTTCTTTTCCAGCCTCTTCTCCTTCCACATGCTTACTGGAAACAAAAGAGTAACTCAATGCCCCAGATAGATCCAATTATCCAGTATTTCCTAAACATATCACACACTCAGGGAGAGCCATGGTTCCCGGTTTTCCTTGCCTGGATCGCTGACCCACCATCCTCTACTCTTTTCCTCTGCCTGAGATTCATCTCAGTTGCCATTTTCTGCTGAAGCATCCACTGACTGCCCCAGGCTCAGCAGGGCTATCTCATGCCCTCCACAGGACTTGCCTACACCTAATTTTTACCTCTAGTACAAAGCTGAGTGAAGTCCCAGCATCGGGGAGGCTGAGACAGAATGATTATTGAAAGTTCAAGGCCAGTCTGGGCTCCACAGCAATGCCCTTTCTCAAATATATAATATATATATATATATTCCTGGTACACTGTATTCTTCAAGAGAACTGCTGAATACTTGGGTGTCAAGTACTGCCCAAAGAACATGGCTGGGGACACAGACAGGAAGAATAAAAGCGTTTCTCATGTTAGATGTTAAATATTGTGCTAGATGCTGAGGGGATGATGGTTTCAGTTTTTCCTCATTGGGAGTCCACACAATTCCATATTATCTGCAAGGCTAAGCAATTCCCAGCACAAGTCTCTTGATACAATGAAGTTTACTTCCAGAAGTATGATTTACTGATTTTCAAACTATTATCTTTCAAGGTCTGGCGCAGGACATCCTTGGAAGTGGAAAATGGTGGCCCCAGTAATCCAGAGGCAGGACAGTTTTGTGTGGGGGTGGATTGGGGGGGTGGGGGGTGTTTGGGGTGGGGAGGTGTGGAGGGAAGTGTGGGGTGCAGCACAAGGACAGAGAATCCAGCTCTGCTCTCCACCTTATTGTTTATTAGCTGTGGGTGGGTCCCTGGAGAAGCTGACAGGAAGCCTTGTCATCTCTCTGAGCCACTGTTTACTCATCCATGAAGTGAGCATGGCTTCCTTGGCTACTTCATGAGGCCGTTGCTAGGACCACACATACGTGACAAGGTCTGGAAAGTTCAAGGCTCCTTACACACCCAGAGGCTGTTAGGACACCAGGAAAACCCACAGCAACACAAGAAGGCCTAGAACAGAATTTCTAATGGCCTCTTTTTCCCTCAGACAAGAGTGGGATGTACGAAGGCTACAATACTGAAGGCATCGGGGACTTGGGAATCTGTCAGAGCTTCTTAAGAGGGCTATCACAGTCTCAGGCTGATCCAGGGCTTTTCACTTCCTTGACTGCAGGTGCAGACCAGAGTGCTCTCCATATGTTCAGAGCATATCACTCAAAACCAGTCTCATGGGCAGGACTCCATTATAGCCCAAGTCTTAGAGTCAGTCATACTGTTACTCATGTGGCCTGGACTCAATGGCTTATCTCTTTTTTGTCTACTCTGATTTTTTTTCATAATCAAATTATACCTAGGAAAGATGAAAACATAGGTAAGGATTCTCCCCAGCTAGCACTAAGAGAAAGGGATGCTTTAAACCAAAGGCAAAAGGTGATTAGAGACTTGGTAGCATCCCTCCCTCACCCCACATACAAAGTACGAAAAAGTACTTGAGAAAGCGGCAGAAAGAACAGACTGAATCAGTTGGGGAGGAGCTTGGTAATAAAAGGCTAGAGATATGAAATCAAAGGTCAAAGACAGTAAAGAAAAACACTTTCAATTTAAAAGCCAGGAGGCCTGGGACCAGTTCTGGTCTGAATCATTGGCAATCACTTTGTGTCCTTGAACAACTCATTTAAGACGATTGAAGAAATAACGTAGTGTATTCTTTTGGTGATTTCTAAGGCCACCTCTCTTCACCATTATTGGAAGACATCTCACCTAAGGAGATGAGAGAACTCAAAAGGGAATCGTGATGATACTGTTTACACATAGGGGAGAATTCACTTCCAGGAAAGGAAGCCTACAAAATGCATCCATCTAAGAAGTTCTTTATTTGTGAGTGTGCATATATTTGTGTGTGGTAGCTCTCTCTTCCTGTGTGTATGTATATGTGTGTTAGATGTGCACATGAGTATGTGCATGTGGTACCTGTCTCTCTCTCTCCCCCTCTGAGTGTGTGTTTATGTGTGTGTGAGAGAGAGTGAGAGACAGAGAGAGAGAGAGAGAGAGAGAGAGAGAGAGGAGAGAGGGGTGCATGTGGAAGTCATAGATCAATCTCAGGAGTTGTTCTTTATGAGCCATCATTTTTGGTTTTGTTTTTTCCTTTGAGACAGGGTCTCACTGGACTCTGAGGCTCACCAATTAGGACAGGCTGGCTATTGTTTTCTTCTCCCAGGGACCCTGTTTCCTCCTCCCCAGAATTGGAATGACAACAAGTGCTCCCCCAGGCTTTCTACATGGGTGCTGAGTCTCATGCTTGCACAGCAAACACTTCACCAGCTGAGCTATCTCTCTACTCCCTAAAAAAGACTTAGAAGGAACCTTGTGCCTAAGGGTGCCTATTTCAGGTGGGTGCAACCTTTGGGCATAAAGAACACAAGGCCTAATGGTAAGCATTTAAGGTTGAGGATTGTGTTAGATTTTGGTAGGGAAGAAACTTCACCAAGATCTAAAACCTTCTC
Organism: Sigmodon hispidus; assembly: GCA_004025045.1. NCBI lineage: Eukaryota > Metazoa > Chordata > Mammalia > Rodentia > Cricetidae > Sigmodon > Sigmodon hispidus. The sequence continues at coordinate 32,955 of PVIH01001091.1, read as the reverse complement.
CTTTCCAAACAATATGTAAGTGTTTTCAAAAATTAAATGACACACTGACTGGGGAGGCCTCTAAATGTTTCCCTGGGAGGAATAAATGATGCTGGGAGAAGAGAGGCAGGTATAAGCCAGAATCTTAAGGAAAAATTTCTTACTAATGGGTGGATGTACAGCAGTGAACAACACGTGACCATGTCCAGGGAACCCTAGCAGCCTGTCTTAGGATAAATGAGAAGCAAGCTTATCTGGAGTCAGGATGCATTATCTATGAACAGTGGGAAGGCTGACTTGCTAATGGTGAGGCAGGGAGGGGTTGGACTCCAGGGGCCTCAAGACAGACACAGGCGTGAGCAACATTATCTGTGGGCTGAAAAGCAATGATATTTCTATAAATTTTCAGTCATGTCACCCACTAGTGTTTAGTGAAGGGCTAATTAGGTACAAATTATCTTAATAATTTCTAAAAGTTTTGGATAGATAATTTAAGTGGACTGGAATGTCCATGTTTTCATCAAGGTTTTGCATTCCTGAGAATGCACTTAGGAATAGGAACAACCAAATGGAAACAATCAGTCACTTCTCTGAATGGAAGGGGATAAGGACTGCAGGGGCCCCAAGAGACCATACTGGACCTGTCTGACTTAATTTTTTATAAGTGATCCAGAAAAAGTAGAGCAAAGAGAAAGTTCCAGGATGGCAGCACACTTGAAACCCTTTGTGGGGGGAGATGCTATGCCAAGGGGGAAAGGGGAATGGGGGGAAGAGAAAAATGGCATTTGGATATCATTGTGGAGAAATGTAAATCAACCCAGTCCTATAAAAATAATCCATGCACAAGGTGTTGTGTTCCAGGTTATCAGTCTTAACCTGTCAAAGGGGCCAGGATGCTCTTTCAGAGGCCAAAGGCTGTAGTCTGATATGCATAGATCAGGATAGCTAACTAAAGGATGTGTGGTAAAAGTGAGGGACCCAAAATTCAAAGAAAAAATTCTTTCTCTAGGAAATAACTCCACATCTGGAGACAGTGGTCAGGCTGAAAATGAACTCCTCCAGATACCCACAGAGAACAACAAAAATAACCTAGGATAGATGTGTCTATTCTGGGGTGGCCCAGCATGATGGGAGAGCTTAAGTTTAAAATTGAGAAGGGTGTGAAAGCGGACTCACTGACGCCTGTAAGGCTGGTAAGGATAAGCGTCGAGTAAACATAACCTTTTCTTCAAATCCTGACATATCTAAGCAAACTGTCTTCTCTTAATGTGCAAAATACCACAGGCACAAAAAGGTCTCCAGTTTGAGCTCATTCAGTTCCATCTCTCAGAGATGAGAGTCACAGCAAAGAGATGGACCAAAACCCTCCAGGGGTCAAGGTCAATTGAGAACTCACACCCTAATCTCCAGGGTAGAGTTCTTCCAACTCACCCTGCACACATTTGGGGTGTCTAGAAGACCCATGAATTATATCACTATGATGTGTGATAGAGCTAAACCCACAAACAAGCTAGAGAAAGTTTTCACTGAAAGTCAGGTAACAATTATAAACCCTTAGGAGGCCAACTGTCAGCTGGGGCAAAGGATTCTTTCACACATTCTAATTTTTAAAAAATGTATATTCTTTGGACAGTCGGAGGAGATTCTCTCCTAGAAAAGCAAACATTTGCACATATAAACACAAATTAGAAAATTTTAGAGATTTATGATCTCATGAATCTCTTGCCCAGTTTTAAAAAAACAAAAACAAAAAAACTGCCGTTCTGGCAGATTCTTCTAATCAGAATGCCTATTTAACAAAGGCACTCCTCTCAGGATGATTCAGGCAATGTTAACACTATTTCAACATTATTTATTAGAATTTCAGGCTTCTAGGTTGGTAGAGAAATTAGCACAACTGCCCCCCCACCACATGTGATATAATGTCCTGTGTTAAACACGAGAGATTAGAGTAACTCACTAGCTCTGTGACCTTGGACAAATTAAGTTCTCGGGGTCTCCGTCCTCGTCTGTAAAATGGGAGCCGCTGCTACAGCTAGCTCACAAAAATACAAACTGAGATTAAATGAGCTATTTCCTATCAAATGTAGCGCCAAGCCTGGCTCACAGTGCACGACTATTATTATGCATGTATCCATGCAGGCATTATGCATGCATCCATCCAATCCCCACTTGGAGCTCCGACTTCACATGCCAGTGATGAGCAGCTCACCGCCTCCTGGGCTGGCTGAGCACCTCCAATTGTTACAAACTTCCTGCATTAGGCCGAAATGTGCCTTCTTGCAACCCCCCACCCCCACTGTCGGTTAGCCTCAGTTCTGCCCGGTGGGGCCACGCCGATCTAGTTTATCCCGATGGTCCTTCAGCTACCAAGACAGCGATCGGGTCGGTCCTCGCTCTCCTCCCTCCCCCTTCTCCAGCTCCAACATCCTCGGCTTCTTCTCCAGCCCACAACACACTGGCTGCGCTTACTATTTACTCCCAGGCGTCGTACGGTTTCCCTCACACACAGCCTTGCAGGCCACACGCCCCGCCGCCACCGCGGCCATCCCAACCCTCCGCTCCGCCCCCGCCCGCCGCCCCTGTCCGCGGTGCTGAACGCAGCCCGGCCCGCGGGCCCCGCCCGGCCCTAGTGCTGACCCGGCGCCAGCCACCACCCCTCTCTCCGGACCCGAGAGAGGCCTGGCCGGTGCCGCCCCCCGCCCGACCCCGGCCCGGTCCCCGCGCGCCTGCCCACCTGCCCGGCGAAGGGCGCCTCCGCCCCGGCCGGCTTTTCGGCCCCCGCCGCCGCCGCGAGACAGCAGAGCGCGGGCAGCAGCGGCAGCAGCCGCCCCGGGGCCCGCCAGGCGCTCCAGCGCGCGGCCTGGCCCGGCGCAGCGCGGCCGCCCGGGCTCCTCGGCATCCCGGCGGCGGGGGCCCAGCCGCCCGGCTGCGATGGCGGCGGCGGCGGCGGCGGCTCCGGCCGGGTCCTCCCGCTGCAGCCGCTGCGGAGCCGCCGAGTCACGGCGCCGCGGACGCGCGCCCGGCCCGCCTGCCTTCGCCGCCGCCGCCGCCGCCTCGGCCGCCGCGCGCCCCCGCCTCCGCGCGCCCCGCCCCGGCGAGGGGCGGCCGGGGGCGCGGGGGCAGCGCCCGAGTGGGACCTGCGGGTGGCGGCGGCAGGGTTGCGGGAGGCGCTAGTTCTCGAGGAGCCGGGTGCAAAGAGGGAAGCCCCAAGGCAGGGCGAAGAAGCCAGATAAATAATGCTGGCCCTGGAGTGGCCCAGCCGGGCCTGGGGTCGGCATCTCAAAGCTATCCCTGAAGGAGAAGGGCTGAGAGGTGACACTGGAGAAGAAGGGACTGGAGGGACGACAATCTGGGTTGGAAGAGAATAAGAGTTAAAGAAATGCTTGACATCGGAGAAGAGGGTCTCAGGGTCTCCCCTCAAAGGACAGTGCTTGAATGGGGTTGGGGGGCAGCCCTGGGAAGCTCTCTCCTTTAACCCTTACGGGGAGCGATCACCCATCCCTTAAATGTCCCACATTGATGGAGCACCTTCTACACACGGTGCCCTGGGGTACTGGGGCTCGAAAGCAAAAGGAAGGCCCATGAACCAAGGAGTACCAAAGATTGGAAAGAATTCCAGGGGTCCGGGCTCAAGGGGCCCCTGAGAAAGGCTTGTGGGAGGAGGTGGGATTCTAGCAAGGTCCTGAAGGAAAGGCTGGAATTAGACAAGAAAAGGAGAGGAAGTTGTACAGAATGGGGTTGGGCAGTTTCTGGGGGCACGTGGGTCCCTGTAGGGTTTCTATAGAGAACTAACTACTGGGTATTGAGAGAAATGGTGAAGGCAGATTGGGTTCTTCCCATATGGAGATGGTGGCTGGAGGTTTTCTTGAACAAGATAGTGTGTAAATTACGGTTGTTTGGTAATTTGGAGGTATGGAGCACATATGTTAGAGTCAGACCTATGTCCAAGCACTGACTTATCTCACTTTAAAAAAATTATTTATTATATATACAGTACACAGAAGAGGGTACCAGATGTCATCATAGATGGTTGTGAGCCACCATGTGCTTGCTGGGAATTGAACTCAGGACCTCTGGAAGAATAGTTGGTGCTCTTAACCTCTGAGCCATCTCTCCAACCCTGTTTATTTCACTTCTATAAAATGATGTGCTTACTGCCCGATACAGTTGGTCATTGGCATTTAATAAGTGTTTGTATTAGTTCCCTCCCAAGGTAAAGAATGTCAAGAAGATTGGAAGAGAACTTCAATAGTCCCCATAAAAGGACACTCAGATCACAACAATAGTTACTATTTATTGAATGCCTACAACATACCAGGCCCGGGGCTAAGCATTTCACTGAATTATATCTCCCCAGTCCTTGTAGACAAGTCCTGTGAAACAGGTTGTTATTGTAAAACCAATTTAGGATAAAGAGGAGGCTCTGAATAACTTTGCCAAACATATATGATTCATAAGTGTGTAGCTGTATCAATTTGGCCTCAGAACACATTTTGTTTGCTAGGATACCAGGGGATGGGTGTGGCAAGGGGGCGTCGAAGGAGGAGGGACAGAATTGTGGGGTGACAGCCAATGCCAGTGCAGAAGATGGACACTGGTATCTTCACAGAACTAGCTTGGGGAGGTGACAAGGAGCTGGGGAGTTGGGGTTCTGGAAACTGGAAGTCATGGAGATGGGCATAGGAATGAGTTGAAAAGAAAGAATTTGTGGCCTTTCAGGTGAGTGTGGTAGGTGAGCTGAAAGAGTCGAGCAGGAAAAAAGCAAAGGTCCAAGGGCCCATCTGGAGGCATCCACACCTCCGTAAACAGTTTGTGTGTCTGTAACCTCAGCATTGGGACTATGGGGGCATAGGAAAAGACAGATCTCAGTGCCTCATTGGCCAGTCAGGCTGGCTAACATAGTGAGCGCTAGTGAGGGACCCTGTTTCAAAATAAATAAATAATTCAATGGAGACGTGACTGAGGGAGACAGCTTGATGTCAACCTCTAATAGTCAAGGTACACACATGACTAAGTGAAGCCTCCCTCATCCACATATACCCTATACACCACACCCTCTAAAGAACTAAACATCAGGATCTCTAGGAGTCATGGAACGGGAGGAGGATTTCCAAGAGAGAGGAGGAGCTGGCAGTCTTGGGAGAGCAAGGAGGTTGAAGACTGGCAAATAGCATCCAGAAACTCACAGTCTAGGGAGGAAATGGAGGGGAAAAAACATGGTTATGTAAGTTATGGCAAAGATGAAACCAAAGCATTGCAGAAACACTGAAGGAAGATAATGAACTGCTCATATTGGAAAGGTTTGGGAGGACTGTGTTTCAGGAGAAAATAAAACACCCAGGGAAGGACAGGGTCTAACTTCTTTTGTTTAAGACCATGAACTGCTACTGATGATCCCAAACTGATTGTTCTACCATTATGGAGGGATGGAGGGTGTGAATGGCAGTGGGTAAATGATAAGAAGCCAATAAGAATAGAAGGATGCAGGCTGGAGACCTATGCTGTTCTTCCAGGGGACCAGGGTTTGCTTTCCAGCATTCATGTTGGGTGGTTCACAACTGCCTATAATTCCAGCTCCCGGGTAGGGTGGGGGGAGCCTCTGGCTGCTGTGGCACCTGTACTTTCTACAGTACACACAGGAACAGACAAATGATTTAAAATAGAAAAAGTCTTAAATTAGGAAAAAAAAAAGAGCAAATGGATGCATATCATGAGCTAAGATGGTCTTAATGGCAAGAGATAGAGGAACCATGGGGGGGGGGGGGAACTGGAGAAATGGCTCAGCAGTTAAGAGCACTGACTGCTCTTCCAGAGGACCAGGGTTCAATTTCCAGCATCCACATGGCACCTCACAACTGTTTGTAGGTCTAGTTCCAGGCAAATACCAAGGCAAATAAATAAATAAATAAGTTAAAAAAGAAGAAGAAAAAGAAGATGAAGAAGAACCATAGAGAAAGCTGTACAGAAGCCAAAGGTGTCTTAGAAGGCTTCAGAATAACCCCTTAGGTATTCACTGGAATGCTTGACTTCTCAGTATGGACTTCTCAGCCTCTCACAACCAAGATGTCATGAGATAAACAGGAAAGGTACTTCGTTGCAAGTCTGATACCTGGACTCAAGGCCCGGCCAAGTTGCTGATTTTAGTGTGCCTTAAGGCAAGTTACATCCTCTCCTGAGCTGTGTGTGCCTTCCTTTGTAACAGGAGAGTGGTGTAGTGACTGTCACACTGCTGCACACACACCCACTGCCGCCTGTCACCTGTACTTTCTATATCAAAGACCACATAATGGTTCAGATTCACTTTATGAACAACATAGTCAACTGACTGTTAGGAAGAATTTTGAAATTGTTAACTTTCCTTTGAGCCAGGCCTCAGACTGGCCTCAGTTTCACTGTGTAGTTAGGATGCTCTTTATTTCCTCTGAGTCCTAGGATTGCAGATGTGCATGGACATAGCAGGTTTATAAAGAACTGGGGACCAAACCCAGAGCTTTGTGCTTGTATGCAAGCATTCTACCACCTGAGCTATATCTCTGGACTGGTCATTTTATTTTCCCACCAGGTCTCTATGTATCTCTGGCTGACCTGAAATTGAAACTCACTATGTACATCAGGCTGGTCTTGAATTCACAGAGATCTGCCTGCCTCTGCCTCCCAAGTGCTGATATTAAAGACATGTGCCACTATGCCCAACTTAATGCTAAAAAGCCCCCTTAATATGTACTTATTGTACAAAATAGGATTTTATTATGAGATTTTCATATGTGTACATCTGTAATGTGCTTGATCATATCATATTTACCACTCTGAAATCTCATGCAGAAATACTGTTTTTTTTTTTATTACTATATGGTGAGAAGAACCTTCTTCTCCCCCTCTCCTCTCTTATATCTTCATTCAATATGCATTTATTCCCAAGTGTTTGACTCCCAGACCCTGCAGGAGAGGCTGGGAAAATAAAGATTATTTGGGCATGTATGGGTCTGGAGGAAGAAGGTTAAGTAAGGAGACAGATGCTAACATAGATAACAGGAGGCTAGCACAATGTGTGTCTTGAGAGAAAAAAACGAACAATGCATTATGGGGGGAAAGAGGGGAAATAAGGAGTCTAGAGGTGGCAGGAGGTGGGTCAGGCTGTCAGGGACCAGCAGGAGCTTGCAGGTAAAGTAGGAGGGTCGTGGAGCCACAAAAGCTCAGTTGTATATGAATGTTCTGGTTCTCACTCTCTCATCAGAGTGCTGTGTACTTTTCTAGAAGCTTCTTAGCTTATCATCATAGATTCAGTATGGGAGCAGGCAAGGAAATAGGCTTAACTCCTATCAAGCCAAAATTTTCAACAGATTTTTTAAAATGTAAATAATGCCAGTCCTCACCACGTTTTATTTAGGAAATTGTTATAGAGTTTATTTGTGTTTACAGACTTGTAGATAGTTAATTGCTTATTTATATACTGATTTTATGATGTTAGAGACTGGATCCAAGGCCTCACAGGCTAGGAGAGTGCTTTACTGCTGAGCTAGCCCAGAGTCCCATATGATCATTTTAAATGGATCAATATGCTCATTTTTAAATTTCTCAGTTTTAATTCCTGAGATAATCACACACACACACACACACACACACACACACACACACACACACGGTCCCCAATTCTTTCTTTCTTTTTTAAAGATTTATTTATTACATATACAGTATACAGAAGAGGGCGCCAGATGTCATTGTAGATGGTTGTGAGCCACCATGTGGTTGCTTGGAATTGAACTTAGAACCTTTGGAAGGACAGTCAGTGCTCTTAACCTCTGAGCCACCTCTCCAGCCCCCCTCAATGCTTTTTAAGAGTATAGAGGGTTCTTGAGACCAAAGGGTTTAAGACCTCTGTGTTGGGAATTGCTGGAGAGTTCTAAATAGAGGAGAGACATAAGTTGAAACATATTTCCTAGTTCAGCAAATATTTATTAAATGCCAACTTTGCATTGAATGCTCTTGTGATACAGCAGTAAACAAATCAGATAAAACTCTGCTTTGGGGGCAACAAGATGGAACAGTGGATGAAGGTCCGCACTGCCAAGCCTGATGAGTCTCAGATTCCTGAACCTGGTGAAAGGCCAGAAGCTGTCCTCTGACCTCTGCACACATATTGTGATACAAGCATGCTCACCCCTAAAAATGAAAACCAAACCAAAAAATTCTCAGTTTTCATAGAAGTTATATTAAAATAGGAGTGACATACAATAAGCAAAATCATTAAAGTGTATAGTAGTAACGGTTGAGAAAAACAGAGGGTTAGGACCTGAAACTGAGGGGTGTGTGTGTGTGCTGTGTCTTTTGTGGTGTTACAGAAAGGGGACTAGGAAGGATTTTTGTAAGAAGATAAGAGGGGTTTGTGTGTGTTCCCGCACCTGTGCATGTGTGTGACATTCTGAAAGGACAAAGGAAGAACCTGGAGAAGTGACCCTGACAAAAGGGACAGTGAGTGGAAATATTCTCAAGTGAGAAGCTGTTGGGAAAGTTTAAGGGACAGTGTAGAGGCCAGAGTGATTGAGGTCCAAGAGTGGGGAGCCTAGGAAGAGTGGCCTGCTGGAAGTCTCCAAGACTTGAGGAGATAGCTTATGGCTTAGATCTTAACAGAACCACTGGTTTTAGCTGGGAAGGCCAGAAGCAGAAAGGCCAGCGATCTGGCTACCACAGTAATTCAGGCGCAAGATGTTGGGGTGGTGGATCAGCATCCCTGTGTAAACAGTGAGATGTAACCAGCTTCTTTAAGTATTTTGAAAGCGGAGCAGACAAAGCTTTGGCTATGAAGTACGACCGTAGAGTCATATTACAGAGAACTGACCCACCTAACTGGAATGCAGCTGCCATTATTTGACACAAAGAAGATTCCTTGAACAACTTGAGTTGAAATATCAAGAGCCCCATCTGGGGCGTGTGAAGAGGGAGGCAGCTATTAAATGCTCAAGAGGATGTGGTATATAGCCTTCTTCTATACAGGTACCAGTTCAGAGAGAAGTGGAGCAAAGTATGACTTGGAGGATCTCAAAATAAAAATATTTAAGCCAGGGGGACAAAAGAGATGTCTGAGGGGATAAGTACATTCAGAGAAGAGGAAACTTACAGTGAATGGGTCCTATTAGAAATCAAGACAACAGAGGGACCAGCCACAGCGCCGAGAAGGAGCAGCCAAAAGGAGAAAATGGAGGAGAGTGGAATGTGGTGATATAATAAATGTGTAGGCTCGAAAGTATGCCTGAAGGTCAGAGGACAGAACCAGTCACAGAGTAGTTAGTCATACAAGGTCAAGGAGCGGTATCACACACTTCTTCAACCCTAGCACTCAGGAGGCAGAGGCAAAGATCCATCTGGATCTCTATGAGTTCGAGGCCAAACAGAGCCAGGCAGTGGTGACCACACCTTTAATCCCAGAAAGAGGATCCCATGCTTCTGCTCCCTTGGGAAGCACACATGCCTTTAACCCCAGCACTAGGAAGGTGGAAGCAGAAAGTGATATGACTGAGCAGGGAAAGGTGTACAAGGATGGAGGAGACAGAGTTCATCCCTCCCCTTCCCTTTCGGCTGAGGACTCAGAGCATTGGTCTGAGGAATCTTGGAGACAGGCTGAGAAGCTGGTGAGGTGAGAAGTGGCTACGGCTTGTTCTCCTCTCTCTGATCTCTTAGCATTTCCCCCTATATCTGGCTCTGGGTTTTTATTATTAATACCAGTTAGGATTCGTGCAACAGATGAAGAAAGGGAAGTGGAGAGAGAAGTAATCAAGGTATTTTATTGTAAAAGGTTTATTAATTTTATTTTATATGTATGAGTGTTTTGCCTTACATACACGTATATATACCATGTATATGCCTAATGCCCATGAAGGCCAGAAGATGTCACTAAAGTCTTTGGAACTGGAGTTGCAGATGGTTGTGGGTGCTGAGGACTGAACCTAGCCCCTCTGCAAGAGCAGCCAGTGCTCTGAACTGCTGGGACATCTCTCCAGCCACAAGACTGAAGCTCTTCCTAGGACTCTGAAAGGAAACAAGTGAAGGCAAATGCTAGTCCAGCCCAGGAAGCCTTCTTCACCTTCCCCATCCTTTCTTTGAATTCCTGTTGTAGCAGCTACAAGCTAGAGAGAGCTGACGTGTGTTAGGTGCGAGGTAATTTATATTGTCTGTCAGCTCCAGCATGTTGGATTCTAAGGAGGGGGCAAGAGGAAATGACTTACCTGACATCTGGAAAACAAACAGTAGAGGAGCCAAGTGTCTGATGCCAAAGTGTGTGCCCTTCACCCTAGCTCCTCGCTCGCTCGTCATTAATACTTCCAAAATTCTATAACCAGTCTTAAACAGGTGTTACCAGGCTTAAGGTCACAGCCTGTGCCCCAGCAAGATAGATCTGGCCACCTGTCCTCAATAGGCCATTAATAGTGGAGAGAGAGAGAGAGAGAGAGAGAGAGAGAGAGAGAGAGAGAGAGGACTTAATGGCCACTATGAAAAGAGAGGCATAGAGGTTCTGCAGCCCCTCATATCTTCCCATACTGAACACTGCTCCCTTTTTCTTGATTTCCACTATTAATGTGGTTTATTGAGAACGAGAAGCCACACGTGGCTTGCTGGGGCACTGGCTGTGAGCCTCAGGCAGGAACTGCTGCTCATTGAGAAGAAGCAGGGCGAGTGAGACAGTCCTCAGGTGAAAGGGCTGGGAACAATCACACGTAAGATGGGACCAAATATCCCAACTCAGGACATTATCCTCCGGAACTTCCGAGGCCTCTGAGGTCATTCTGGCGCAGGAAATCCAGGAGCTCAAAGAAACTCACTAAAAGGAAGTCGACCTTGAGATGAGATTGTATAAACAGATAATATTTTAAAAACTGATTTTCATGTAACTAACACACACCGGTCATGACCATGTGTCTAAAAGTTTTGAACAATGAAGGACGAAACTTTTGATTGACAAACCATGGAAGACAGAGGCTTGGGAAAAAGAAAGACTGAACTGTCCGGGGTCTAGAAGAACACCCCCCAACCCCTCACCCCTGCCTTCAGTCCACCACCTCTGCTTGCAGATCTAGTCCCACGTGGTTTGGAGATAATTCCTGCTGATGTTTTCCCCTGGAAATCACCAACAAGGTAGAGCATACATAATGAGCACTGTGTGCCATTTTAAAAAGAAGTACTTTGTTAATTAGAAAAATATTTCAAAAAATAAAGCATCAGTACTTTTAAAACCAAGTCTTCGTATGCAGCTTATTGGTTGATTTTGATCAACAAGCTGGAGTACTCTGGGAAAGGACTCTGGAAAGTTGAGAAAATGTTTCCAGTCTGCAACCATACCACCCTGAACAGTCGTGTGATTTCAGAAGCTAAGCAGGGCGGGGCCCGGTTCCTACCTGGATGGAAGAAAGTGTCTCCATCAGATTGGCCTAGGGATGATTAATGACTGATGTGGGAGGACCAGTGCACTGGAGTAGGACCACCCTTGGGCTGGTGGTCCTGGGCAGCACAACAAAAGCAGACAGAGCAGGCTGTGAGGAGTGAGCCGGTCAGCAACGCCTCTCCTGGTTTCTGCTTCAGTTTCTGCCTCCAGGTTTCTGGCTTGAGTTTTTGCTCCGACCCCTTCATGACTGACTAATCAGAATTGCAAGCCAAATTAAATTTTTTTCTCCCCAAGTTGCTTTAAGTCATGATGTATATTTATTAACTTTTTAAAAAATTATTTAACTTTATTTTATACACATTGGTGTGAAGGTGTCAGATCCCCTGGAACTACACTTACAGACAGTTGTGAGCTGCTATGTGACTGTTGGGAATTGAACCCGGGTCGTCTAAAAGAGCAGTCAATGCTGTTAACCACCGAGCCATCTCTCCAGCCCCTAAGTCATGATATTCTGTCACAGGAATAGAAAGCAAACTCCAACAGCAGCCCAGGATGGACTTGAATGTTTTATTCTCCTGCCTAGAAGGTGCAGGCCTATACTACTACATGCTACTCATGGCTCCCAAGGTGTAAGGCTGGATGGAAGAAAACCAGAGTGCAGAATCCTACATGTAGCAGTGTGCGCTAATGGGAAAACAGTGGATTCTGCGCTGGTTTATATATAAAACACGGAGGGGCACCCTGGAGCTGACGGCTATAATGGCTTCCTGCTGGGCAGCTATACAGCTAGAGCACAGTTGACAGGGACTTAAGATTGATTTATTTTCATTATATTTGCCTCCATTGTATGTATGTGCACCACATGTGTGCAGTGTCGGGGGGGGGGGGAGGGTTATTAAACCCTCTGGAAGTAGAGTTAAAGATGGCTGTAGCCACCATGTGGGTGATGGGAATCAAACCCAGGTCCTTTGGAAAGGCAGCCAGTGCTCTTAACCACTGAACCATCTCTCCAACTTTGTTGTCAACTGTTGTGTGTCTTTAGTTCGTGAATTCCTTCCTTCCTTCCTTCCTTGCTTATTTCTTCCTCTTTTTTGAAACAGGGTCTCAATTAGCCCACACTAGTCTTTGACTGTCTCACTTAGACATATATTCTCAATTAACTAAAAAACACAAATAGAACATGCTTTGTTTTTATTTCCTGAGACACAATCTCAAACTTGCAATCCTCCGTTACAGGCAAGTGGCGTAACTCCTGGGTCTCTGCCTTGCATTCGCCTCCTCTCAGGATCTGGCCCAATGCAAAATGAGGACCCAGAGTCCCTTGTTAAAAACCTACCCCTGTGATATATCCCAGCATTTGTGAGGGGGAGGCAGGAGAATCAGGAGCGTAGTAACTGTTGGCTACAAAATAGTAAGAATTTCAAGATAGTCAAAGCAGAACATTTAAACAGCACAGGGCCCCCTGTGAATGCAGAGCCCACAAGCTCATGGTGCTGGCCCAGACCCTTAAGAGCTCTGCGAAGCCATCGTCTTTCTCCATGTGGCTTATTACATGCCAGTGAAGAAAAAATTTCATTGTGACTTGCTTAATTAAGCTTCCTTGTACTTTTTTTTCCCCAAGTTGGTTCTTCTACACTTCAAAAAACTATTTATTCAATTATGCACGTGAACATATCATGGCATGGATGTGGAGGCCAGAGGATGCCTGTGGGGCTCAGTTTTCTCCCTTCCACTATGTGGGTTGATCTCAGGTCCTTGGGTTTGGCAGCAAGCAGTCCTGCTGAGCCGCCTTGCCTGCTCCACACCGTCTGTGCTGTTCACTACGTGTTCTTTCTTTCTCAGCTCTCTGGGCTCTCCCTCTAGCTCTCCTTCACTGGTTCTAGCTCTTCAGTGCAAATGCAGAGGTTTCTCGGGGTGCTTAGAAGCCCCCTTCCTATTCTGTGTGTCCATCCGTTGCTACAGTTTCAAATATTATCTGCGCTCTCTCTCTCTCTCTCTCTCTCTCTCTCTCTCTCTCTCTCTCTCTCCCCACACCCAAATCCTGCTCCCACTGGTTCTAGTGTAGATCTCCATCTACAGCATCGCTCTACTCAGCCCAGATGCTCACAATTCTACTTCTATGCTCTCCTGTCTCTCTGAATTTTCAGGTTCTTGACGATCAAACCATCATCTCCCTTTAAGCACTCTGAGCCTTGTGACAGTGCTCCATCTTCCATGTTCATCTCCGAGCCCTGTGCAGCAGCCCTGATAACTCCTTTGCCTCCCCCATTCCCAGTCGATAATTTATTCTATGGATTCCACTTCATGGAAGATTCCCTGAACTTCTTTGCAAGGTTACAACCCTACACCTTGTACTTCACAGATCTCATATAACTATAGCTAATAATTTGCATGATTTCATCTTTTCCACGGGCGCAGACCATTTTGGACTTGTTCTTAGCACACAGTAGGTTATCAATGAATACTTATTACAGGACTTTATAGAAGTCTACTGTAAAACTGTTTTGTTCGTAATCATTCCACTAGGGGGCAGAAGAGCATAAGCAATGGAAGGGGTTCACAGTCTTCAAAGGGTGACTTCACACAAACCATATAACCTTTCTGAACCTCTTTACTTCTCTGGATAGGAGGGGTAATTCTTATTCCCTTAGGTCACACGAGATAGATGCACAGCTGTAAAGTGGATGCTGAGCTGCACAAGCCAGAGGCAGTATCAGTAGCGTCAGTTAAGGGAGGATTCAGGCTAGAGAACTGGGAGCCTGATGTGAGCAGGGACTGGACAGATTAGCAAGAGTGGAAAATTTAAAGCTCAGAAAGAGACTGGCCTACGCCCAGAGACATCCCGAAGCCAAGCCGTGAGGTCACTCCAGCGTGTTTTCATTACAAGTTCTCGCTGTTGAACATCAGTCTCCAGTGCCCTTTCCTGTCCTGTGCTGCTCTGTAGGTCTGCCTTTGCTTTTCTCCCATCACACCTCCCCTGTGTTGAGTCCTGGCCCCTCAGAGGCCTGCTCACCACCACCCTGCGATTACCAGTTAGCCTGACATCCTCCTATATGAAGTGCTGTTGGCAAAGTATCTTTTCTCATCATTCCCAATGGAGCAGGAGCTGGACAGTCCCTAGAGAGAAGGGGTAACCAGAGCAGACAGAAAAAATGCCAGCAGATGAGATTTCAGGTCCTGTGGGAGGTGAGGAAAGAACTATCTAACAGTGATGAGGACAGTCCTAAAATTATACTGAAAAATATGTCTCCACCCGCAGCACCCGGGAGAAGCTGCTTTCTTGTAAAGAGGGCACAGCTTGTTAATTTGTATCAAATGGAAGTCTCTGTTTGGGGAATACAGTGCAATACTGACCAAACCACACCAGGACCATGTAAGTAGAAAAGATCATTCTCCAAAAGCATCCCGGAGCATCTGAGTCCAAGCCTCCCTCTCCCCTATACCCTGGGCCACACTGGCCTTCCTGGTACCCCTTCCCCAGAATGCCATGGAATGACGCAGTGTGGAACTTGGGGACTTGGCCTCTTTCACTTGACATAATGGAAGTTTTGGTCCTTTAAAAAAATAACTTTTAGAGTTGGCACACAAAGCGATGGCCTTGACCATGGCATTTTCCATCCTCTGCGTCATTGGATTTTGTCCTGTTTGTTCCCTTCCCCATGGCCTTCCCTTGTCCCTCCCGCTGGACTCCTTCCTCCTTCCCATTGTCCCTCCCTCCTGCTCCCAAGCCACATGTATTCCATTGCCCTCTCGTTTTCCCTCTCTTCTCCTTTAAAAACATTTATTTGTCTCTATTTTATGTGCATGGGTGTTGGACGTCTGTGTGCCGTGTGTGCACTGCCAGTGGAGGCCAGAAGAGGGCCTCTGATCCTCTGAAACTCTGTGTGTGTGTGTGTGTGTGTGTGTGTGTGTGTGTGTGTGTGTGTGTGTGTGTAACCAGCCCAGGCCCTCTTCGAGAACAAATGTTCTTAACCACTGAGCCATCTCCCAGTCTTCCATTCACTCATGGTCCCCTTTACAGTTCAGTTCTCTCTCTCTCTCTCTCTCTCTCTCTCTCTCTCTCTCTCTCTCTCACACACACACACACACACAAATCTAGCTTCTGCATATGGGAGAACCATGAAGTATTTGTAATTTTCTGGTTTATTTCACTTAACATAATGATTTACATTTCCATTTTCCTACAAATGTCCTGATTTCATTTTCCTTGCTTGATAAATTCTATGATTGTTCTTTTATTTTCCCATTTGATAAGATTCACCCTAATCTTTATTATTTCTTGTCACTTAATGCTCTTGGATTTGACTCGTTCTCATTTTTCGGAGACCTTTAGGGTCATCATATAACTTACTTCTGACCTCCCCGGTTGTCCGATGTAAGCATCATTCAGTGTTAGATGTTCCTTTACAGTCATCTTAGCTGTATCCAAAGCTTCTGCAAAGTTCTTCTTTCTTTCTCACCTGATTCTAGGAATCTTTAAATTCCCTCCTTGATTTTTTTTCATTTGTGTTCTTTAAAAAAAAATATATTGAAGCCAGGCAGTGGTGGCACATCTCTTAATCTCAGCACTAGAGAGGCAGAGACAGATGGATCTCTGTGAATTCAGGACAACCAGAGCTACCCAGAGAAACCCTGTCTCAAAAAAGTATTGAATAGCTATGATGGCCTGGAACTTGCTATGTAGACCAAAATGACCTTGAACTCACAGAAATCTTCATGTCTTTGCCTTTGGAGTGAGTGCTGGGGTTAAAGGTGTATGCACCCCACCTGGCTTCCATAAATAGTTTTAAAATAATAAAATGATGAATTCTGAAGGCTATTGAGGTATCATACCAGCAAAGAGACCTAGAAAGGGCTGAAGGATGGTAAACCAGCAGCAGATTTGTAAAATGGATGATTATCTCTAGAAATATGCGGAGATGCATTTCCAGAGGTCAGAACTTGTAGTATTTGCCTACGTTTAATCATGCAAAGCAGCCAGTTTTATTTCTAAATTGCCTGTCAGAAAATAGCATTAAATTATTTTTCAATTCCTTTTGCTCCCCCACCCCAATTGTCTGTTCTCTGGAGTACCACAGGCCATGTGAACTCCCCAGACTGACTCATTTGCAAGCGCATAAAATAAGACACCAAGAGGTAGACTTAAGGAAATTAAGAAAAAAAAAATGTAGAGCTTTTGTTTTGCTGAGAAGAACATACATTTTGAAAACTGAGAGATGAGGAGATAAAGGGTTTTGTATTTCTGGGAAATGGTTGCAAAGCTGTGAAAGGAAAAATAAAAGTCAATAGCCATGAAGGAAAGAACTGAAGAGCAGAAGAGTCCCAGAATTCAAGAGGCGGAAGCAGGTGGATTTCTGTGAGTTCAAGTTTGAGTCTAGCCTGATCTACATAGCAAGTTCCAGGCTAGCCAAGGTCAAAAAGTAAGACAAAAGTCAAACAAAACAAATCTAAACTAAAAACCAGAAGTATCTTACAAATTCAATAAGGATCTATGCTGTGTGGAATTGAGGACCCTCTTTTCGGGTTTCCCATGAGGTAAAATACCCCTGCATCTGCAAATTTCATCTCTGTGGGAGACATGTGGAAATTCCATACCTTGAGGATATAAGAGTGAAGCTACTCTCCCAGGAGGCCCGACCTCCGCATCCGCACGTAGACTGACGACAGTGTGTTGGTCATACTAGAAGAACTAAAGTGGAGTTTTGATTCTTTGACACTGGATATGAGGACAGTAATAGCTACTGGGGACTGAGAGTAACAGGAAATGAGGCGTTTATCATCTAACTTTTTTAAAAATATCTTTATTATTTTATGTGCATTGATGTTTTGCTTGCATGCCTGTGAGGGTGCCAAATTTTGAAGTTAGAGACAGTTGTGAGCTGCCTTGTGGGTGCTGGGAATTGAACATGGGTCCTCTAAAAGAGCAGTCAGTACTCCCAACAGCTGAACCAGCTCTCCAGCTAACTTCTAAATCTCTGACACTGTCCTCAATACTGTGGCTACAAAGATGAATAAAGACGTTATTGCCTAGAGGAGGTCACTAGCTATCACTTGTGCAACTCGGTGTTTCCCCCACAGCATGCTTATTCTCATTTTACTTCCCTGATGCGAGATTTTTTTTATATGTTGTGAATATTATTTGTTAATAAAGAAACTGAGTGGATGCCAGGGCATCTTAGAAGGAGGCAGGAAATCTAAACATTAAAAAAAAAGACAGAGTCCAAAAAAAAAAAAAAAAAAAAAAAAAAAAAAAAAAAAAAAAAAAAAAAAAAAAAAAAAAAAAAAAAAAAAAAAAAAAAAAAAAGTGATCCAGCTACCCAAGAAGCAAGATGTAAAAAAAAACAGGTAAGCCACAGGCCACGTGGCAAAACAGATTACTAAAAGTAGGTTAAATTAAGATTCAAGAGCTAGCTAACAATATGCTTGAGCCATAGGTCAAGCAACATATAGTTAATATAAGAGGCTGAGTCATTTGGGGGGGGCTACAAAATGGCAGGCAGGTTTGGACCATGAGGCTAGGCCGGGCCAGAAACTTACACCACACTCCACCCTATACTGTAATCAGTAGTCATTGTGGCTATACTAGATATTGGCTCTGTAGGGGGAACTGTCCTCCCCCCCTCCTCCCCCTCCTCCCCTCCATCTTCCCCTCCCTCCTCCTATGTGTATGATGTGTGCATGTCTGTGAATATTGGTGTGTATGTGCCGTGGTGCTAGAGTGGAGGTCAGAGAATGCTCCTGGTGTTGGTTCTTGTCTTTCATCATGAGTGAGTCACTGTTGTGCTGTTGTGTATGTACACCAGGCTAGCTGGCCCACAAGTTTCTGAAGACTCCCCTTTCTCCACCTCATCCCCCATCGTGCCTAGTTTACCTGGTCCTGAGGACTCAAACATAGCCAGTGTACACTCCCTGAGCCATGTTCCTAACCTGCCTGCTCTCTCTGCCTCAGTGCTGTGACATCAGTTCAGAATTTCCTCATTATTCATTCATTTGACCACTATACTGAACTCTTCTCTTGTACTAGACAGACATGAAAAGATCTCAGCCTAAGAGGAAAGCAATGGCTTCCCCTTCCTTCTCTGTGGAAATTGTTTCCCTTCTATCTCTGATAAGGTCCGTGGCCCGTGCATCTTCTTGGGGCTCTCTCCTAGGAAGGCAGCTGGGACCACTTTGCATCTTTATTGTTGTTTCATGGGCCTCTCTCTCCCTCTAGGTCAGGAGTGCCTACACCAGGATCCTGTTTCACCCATTTCTACTTTCCTGCAGAATCCTTAGCATAATAGACCCCACTAAGAGTGCAATAAACTGGAAATGTGGGCTCCATGCTGGGTGCTGTGGTACACCATTAATTCCAGCATTTGGGAGGCAAGGACAGGTGAATCTCTGAGTTTGAGGCCAGCATAGTCTTCAGAGTAAGTGACAGGCCAGTCAGAGCTACACAGTGAAACCCTGTGCAATAGTTAGTTTGAATGTAATTGGCCCCCATAAGCTCATAGGGAGTGGCACTATTGGGAGGTGTGACTTTGTTGGAGAAAGTGCATCACCGTGGAGATGGGCTTTGAGGTCTCAAATATATTCAAGCCACACCCAGTGTCTCAGACCACTTCCTGTGCCTGTGAGTCAAGATGTAGGGCTCTTGGCTACTTCTCCAGCACATATCTGCCTGCATGCCCCCGTGTCACACCATGATGATAAATGGGCTAAATCTCTGAAAATGTAAGCCACCCCAATTAGATTGTTCTTACAAGAATTGAGGTGGTCATGATACCTCTTCATAGCAATAGAAACCCTAAGACACCTGTCTTTAAAAAAGAAATAAAGGATAAAGAGAAAAAAAGAATGGGATTGGAAGACAAATGTCTAGAGCATAGGCAGGATGCATACACCAAAGATACTCAAGTTTAATGTTAAGTGAGGATTATGGACCAGGCCACCCAGAAGGATGCTTTTAGAATATTCTTGGGAGTCATTTGTTTAAATATGCTCCAGATTTGTTTATTTCTCATGTAAACTCCAATTTGGCGTTTGGTAGTTTGGCTGCCAGGGCTCAGACCTAAGGCAAACATCCTGAGGTCTTTCTCTGAAGGAACACCAAAGAAGACACTTAAGAATTTGCCCAAAGGTCGGTGCCTGGAGCGAGAATCCTGAGCATCTGAGCTGGCCTGTATCTTACAGACCACAGGCTCCTTCCCACAGAACAGCAGCGACTGCACTGCCTTCATACAGCCACGAGAGCAGCTCAGGGGTGTCAGCTGAACTTCCAGTCACCCTTCTCGAGGAAGTGAAGGACCAAGCCTTCTTCCTGAGCCTCTACCAAGTGACTCATCCAGGTTTCTGGTCCTTTACCTCCCTGCTTCTGGATCTGGACACAAAACATCTGAGAACCATTTTGCAATCGTTTGCCAATACTCATGTTAAAACTTACTTTCTACCTCCATGGTGTTCAAAGATAGCGGAACCTCTAACTGTCGGGGCTTGTGAGAGGCAATATGCGTGAGGGGAATGAATTAGGCTATACAGGCCTGGGTTAGTTCTTATGAGAGCAGCAGCTATGAAGAAGAGTCTTTTCTCATCTCCTGTTCTCTCTCTCTCTCTCTCTCTCTCTCTCTCTCTCTCTCTCTCTCTCTCTCTCTCTCTCTGAGACCTCTTTGATACACATTCCCACCATGTAATGCCATCTACCTTGTCATGACATGGTCAGAAGGACTTCCTTACCTGAGAATGCACACATGGATGAGGCTTATGGATTTGGGACTTCTAACCCCCAGAAATTTGAGCTAAGTAAACCTCTTTTCCTTATAAATTACCCAGCCTCAGATATTTTGTTATAGAATCAGAAAATGAATCAAGACACACTCAAAATAATTTTATAACATCTATATCCTATGATTCTCAGAACATCCCATAGCAAGATATCGCGGCAGTAATCTCTACTGTTTTTATTTTAAAGCTAATATGTACCATGGTATTTTAAAGTATCATGAACAATGATACTATGATATTTAAACTATTCATGTAGATATAGTTTTTCAGTTCTTTGGAGGAAATACAAAGAGTGAGGTTGCTGAGTCATATAATAAGTATATATTTAACTTCTTTTTTTAAATATTTATTTTTATTTTATGTGAGTTGGTGTTTTGCCTGCATTTATAACTGCATAAGAGTGTCAGATCTTGGAATTACAGACAGTTGTTAGCTGCCACGTGGATGCTGGGAATCGAACTCAGGTCCTCTGGAAGAACAGTCAGTGCTTTTAACCGCTGAGCCATCTCTCCAGCCTCTTAACTTCTTTTTGCTAAGACAAGGTCTTACTATGTAGCCCTGCCATATACCTTTTTGAAGAACTGTCTATATAATCCTGGCTGTCCTGGATCTCACTATGTAGATCAGGCTGGCCTCAAACCCACAGGGATCCTCCTTATGCAGGAATCAAAGGTGTGCATACCCCTGCCTGGCCAGCGAACAAAATTTTAAAGTTGGCTGTAATATTTTCTTATTACCAGGAAGGTATGTGGTCTCTGTTTTTTCACTTTCTTACCAACACATTGACTTTAAAACTGTAGCAAGTTACATTACATAGATTTGATTAGCCTTTCCTTAACAAATCATGATGCCAAGCATTTTTTTCATGAGTCACTAGGGCATCAGTGTGTGTACATTTTTTTTTCTGTTGAGAAGTGACTGCTCAAATCCTTTGGTCCATTTTTTTTCTCCCTGAAATAGGGTGTCACTATGCAGTTAAGGCTGGCCTGGGACTTGCTATGTAGAGCAGGCTGGACTTGAACTAACAGAGAACCTGCTAGTACCTCCTGAATGCTGGGGTTAAATGTAGACATAAATTCACCCACAAGACCTTCCCTCCCCTAGAAATTGCCCTGATTCCCTCAGTTTTAGAAGATGAAAGAAAGTGTAAATGTCCAAACACAAGGGCATGGCTTTAAGCCCTGCTCTGCCACTCGGTTGTTGGTAGCATGCTTCCTAAGGAGAGTAATATGCATCTTTTTGAAAATTTTTAAAAATTTTATTATTGTGTATGGACAACCTGTGAGAGAGTGCGGCACATGCGTGGAGGCCACAGGACAACTTGGTGGAGTGGGTTCTGTACTCTTTCTATTATGTGGGTTCCAAAATGGATCTCAGAAGTGGCAAGCACCTTTACCTGCTGAGCCATCTTGTGACCTGAGAATATGTATTTTAGGAGACCTCACTGAGTATTAAATGACAAATCCACATTAAAGAAATATAAAAATTATAAACAGCATGAAAGCGATAGCTAGAGCTGTAAATCACAGCAGCGTTTGTATTTGTATGTGTGGGCCTCTAACTTATGTTCCCTTAGGACATCTGCCTTAGGCTGGGCTTATTTGTACGTCTTTCTTCCTTAGACGGACCATGTGTTGTATTATGTTTCTGGCCCACGCTATCTGGCCTGGTCCCATGACCTGGACCCGCTGAACCACAGACACACAGTCACACAGAATCACGCAGACGCTTACGTTAATTTCCTGCTGATTGGCCTAGGGCCCAGGCATAAAACTTGCTAGCTCCTTCCATCTTAACTCAACCCATCTTGTTTAGCCACAGGGCTCAGTACCTTTTCTCAAACAGCATTTCCTCTGCTTCTCCTAACAGTTCTAGTGACTCTGTGGTATCTGTCTCTGCTCTGAGATGTTCCCAACTTTTCTTAGCCTGGTAGCCCTGCCCACACTTTCCTGTCTGCCTTTGACCAATCAGCTTTTCATTAAACCCATAGGCGGGACAATTATTTAAAATGTAACACATAATCCTACTACAACCATGCCTTTTTCATTTTGTATCTTCCTATGCACATAGCACCAAATCTGTGTATGGACATTTACTGGATGAGTAACTAAATTGATAATGGCAATAGTGGATCAAGCTCAGAAAATAGAACCACTGACTACGCCTCAAGAGAGTGATCTGGTTAAGGATACCACAACTGGAGTCAGGACCATTCTCACCAGTGCCTGCTAGACAGTAGTGAGCACTTGGACAGTGTGTGTGTGTGTGTGTGTGTGTGTGTGTGTGTGTGTGTCCTATTCAAGAAGAATGGAAAATTAAAAACAGAAGTGACATAGACTTTTCAAATTTGTGCTTTTTTTTTAATAGCCATGTATCAGATGAATTAGAACAAAAAAAATTACAGATAAAGGAGCTCTTAGGAGGAAGCGATTGCATACTCTAGTCAAGACTGGATATTTCTCTGTTTGAGAAGAGCGAGGGCAAGGGAGAGACATAGGATGGGGGAGGGGCACACATTCATGCATGTTGAGTTTTGAGTTTTCTAGAAGCAGATGCTGAGAGAGAGTTGGAGATGCAGAATATTTACTGGCGGAGTAAGCAGGATTGAATTGAGGAAAAAGTTAAACTGCTTTGTAGATCCCACACAGGCCCAGCCAGCCTGGCAAGGAACTCAGGAGTAATTGGGCACAGCTGGATGTTGATGCCTGTCCTGTGCCCAGTCACAGGAGGAAAGCAGTCACAGGACAGGCATGCCCTTGTGCTGGACTGTTTTCTGCAGCTGAGGTGGTGACCTGGGAACTGAAGTAGCTGAGGACCCCTGCTGGCTGTACTCGTTGGAGGCAAGCAGCAAGCCTCCTTTGGAGGTTGAACTAAACGGCATACCTCTGTGCCCTCCACAGAGAAGGAGGAAGGGCAGGAAGGAGAGAATGGGTCCTGTAGATTTTGTATTTTATAGGGGAGAATAAAGAAAAGTAATTAATAATTCTTACCACTGAGTCTCCACACTGATACTATGTTAATGTATTTATTTCTATTACCTATTAACACATTAGAGAGCAGGAAAGAGACAGGAGGAAAAGAGGTAATAAAATTGATTTCTCATGTTGACTTTGAATATCCTCAAGTTATTAAGGCAGAGATTGTGTTCAAAGAAAACTGGACACAGTAGGCAGGCTTGTAATCCATAACTTGAGAGTCTGAGGAAGGAGGACCATAGGATCAAGGCTAGCCTGGCCTACATAGTGAGTTCCTGTCTAAAACAAAACAAAAGCAGGGGTGAGGCTGCTGCTCAGTGTCAGGAGCCTGCCTTGCTTTTGACCTTTGTGAAACCTTAGAGTTGGTCCCCTGGGAAAAAATTAGTGCAAATGTGGGGTTTGGAGTGGTAGCCATTGCTGTATTCATGAACTTGTATTATGTTACTTGTATTAGTTTACCTAATACCTATAATGTTTGGTTAAGGTAGCTATTTTGTGTGTGTGTGTGTGTGTTTTATTATCCCTTTAAGGAAGGAAAGTTTGGAGAAGTTAAATGCCTGACTCTAAAATGTAAAGCTGAAATCTGATTTTAAGATGCTCTTAAAGCCTAGTGGTGATGGCATATATCTTTAGGCAGAGGCAGGTGGATCTCTGTGAGTTTGAAGCCACCCCAGTCTACAGAGTAAGTCTCAGGGCTACAGAGAGAAACGCTGTCTCAAAAAGCCAAAATATAAAAATGTTTTTAGAAATTAAAAAGCATTCAGTGTGTTTGTGTGTGTGTGTGTGTGTGTGTGTGTGTGTGTGTGTGTGTGTGTGTGTTGTCAGTTCTCCAGGAGGCCAGAAGAGGGTGCCAGTTTCCCAGGAGCTGACGTTAAGACAGTCGTGAGTGGGCTACTGCCATCCTTGGTACTGTTAACCCAACTCTGGTCTTCCGTAAGAGCAGCATGCTCTCTTAACTACTGAGTCATCTCTCCAGCTCCCAATAAACATGCTTGTTGTGCCACAGAAACCACAAGAAACAGATATTTGAAGCTCTGGAAGTCAGTGTATGATTAAAAAAAAAAAAAAAAGAAGACATCATCTCCAAGGTGAATGAATGCAAAGGAGTTGAAAAGTGTTCCAAAAGAGTTTTATGGATTACAGTGTCTCAGAAAGAAGGGTAGAAAGAGAAATTTCCAGCTCACTGAGTCAAATAAAGCACACATTATGGAATTGACGGGGTCAATTACAGGCTGTGGTGATCTTTGAACTACTTCACAAAGAGGCCACACTGCTGAGGCTGCCTGCCAAGTGACTGGCAGATGAAAAAATAGAACAAAAGGTATAGATTTTTCATAAGTTTTAATAAAATAGAGGAAATAATTATACCTTTTACATAAATAAGAAATTTCATATTTAATTATTAATTTACTCTCCCATATTGCTTGATCTTACAATTGTGACATTTCTCCAGTTTTTTCAAACTATTATCCCTTCCCAAGTTGGATACATTAAATATTGTTTATTTTGGTTACAGACAACTCATTTTATTTAGTCAGATGTTTGGGATATCTCCAGTGAATCTGCCTTTCCAAGGAGGTCACAGACACCCCACGTCTATCATCCAATTCCCACAGATAAGCAAGCACCACTTCTCAGACCAGTCAATCAAAGCGTGCATTTTCTCAAGTCTTTCGCAAACCGGTTGCTTTGTCTACATTCCCTTCTTCCATCCCTTCCTCAAACTCCTGGTTGGCAGATGTGAGAACAGGAGGGAGATGTTGTTCTAAGGCTCCGGAGATATGTGGCTGAAGAGGAGTCTGTTTGGCTTCCTGTGTGTTGTGATCTTCTCTCAGCAGCCTCCATCAGCCCAGCCCTTTCTCCGAGGGGACTGGGGGGTAGTTAGCAGCGTCGTCCACCTGTGCACAGGAAGATGCCCACGGCCACACCAGCAATTATGAAACTGCCCACCAGGATGCCCAGGACAAGCGACGTGTAAGAGCGGCCCGTTTGGCTCCCTGTAGAACAGACAGAGAGTGAGTTTAGAGAATACTCCCAAGGAGTCCAAAGTTTGAGTCAAACCCAGGGCGTCTGTACTTCAAAAGGACTTGAGCTATGTTTCCTCTCTGTCTCCAGTCTCCTCCTTTTGTACGAGGGATTCCTCATGCGCATGCACTTGTCTGGAAAATGACCTGTCCTGCAACACACAGGCAGGGCCCAAACCCCCTCATACCTTTCGTGTTTTCTGTGGCGATATGGTTCTCCAGGTACTGCACACAGGTGTCCTGAAGAAATTCCTGCATTTCATACCGAGTCCGATTGTAGGCATTAAGCTGCTTCAGGGTGAAGCTGAGTGCTTTGGAGGGTTCCTGAGAGACTGTCACCCACCGGGCAGTCTTTGGCTGGAAACTTACAAAGGAGTTCCCGTTCAAAGCCACATCGAAGAAGACTCGGGCTTCGGAGCTTTCTGAGCCTTCCTCAGGCAGTTCGCAGCCCAGAGAACAGCGGATGGTGAGAGGAACTGTGGAGAGGGGGAGGGTCAGTTCTGGGCTTGACTGAGGAGGTGCCAGGCATGGGGGATGCTCACCCCCGGCACTGGGAACATGGAAGGAGGAAGGGAGTGTGGGCTTGACTGGAAAGGGCTGGGCTTAGATTGTTGGAGCCTATATAGAGAGGAGCCAGGACCCGTGAAGAAAAAGTGAGACCACGAGAGAAAGGAACAGAGAAGGGATGTGATAGGAGGGAGTGATGGCTTCCCAGACAAGAAATGGAGTCTTTGACAGGAGCTGGAACTGTAAGGAAGCTGTGGGTGGGGCCGTCAGCACTGGTGAGCAGAGGTGGCTGGAGCCTGAGCGCAAAGTGCTTCAGGCTGTATCAAGGGAAGTGTAGCTGTGAGGAAAAGGAGTCTTCAGTGAAACTTTGGGGCTCACAGGGGATCAGAGATAGGGTCCCCCAAGAAGATCTGCTCTGAGAAGACACATCGGCCCAGGGAGAACCTGATTGATTATCTGTCTGTCTGTCTATCTATCTATTTATCTATCTATCAATCAGAAGTTTCTTACAGATCTGTCAGGGTGCTCCAGAGAAGCCCCACCCAAAGACCACGCCCACCTTCCCCTCCCACTCTCAAAGATCCTGCTGTCTAAAATCTTAGCCTTAGCACCCAAGCTCCTGCCTCAAGCCCCTCTCATACCCTCTCATGATCCAGGGCTCCCACCAGCCTCGACCCAGAACCCCCACTCACAGACTACGCTGTCCTTGCGTTCTCGATACACCAGCTGCACCAGGCTGCGGAATTGGTCCAGGTACTCCTGCAGGCCCTTCTCTGTGCGCTTCCAGCTCTCGGGGTCCTGCCAGGGTTGCAGCTGGAGGATAGTGACATTGTCGCCAGGGCCTTCCAGTGTGTGTGTCAGGAGATTCCCCAGCGAGGCGTTGCCCTGATGTTGCACGTGATAGGGGTCTTGGAAGTAGGAGATCTGGAGCATATGCAGACTCCTGGAGCCTGGGGGAAGAGTCAACAGAGCGTCAGGACCTCAGGACCGCCAGCGAGAGAAGGGGTGGCTGACAGCCAGAGATAATAACCCCTTCCCAGAGGCCTTCCTCCTGTTTCTCAATCCTATAAAGCGCTCTCCCACCTGTCCTCCTATTTGATGCTCACAATAACCCTGCCAGGAGAGGACGGGGATTATTATCTTCGCTTTACAGATGAGGAAACGGAAGCCTGGGTTGGAAAAGGCATCTCCCTGTGCCATTGCCAGCTCCCTCACATGGCCAGCCTATCACACTGCAGCCTATGATAAATCCCAATTCCAGCCCCAGTTTTCTCTCCTAAACCATTGCCCGCTAGGCTGGGGTACCACGGGGACTCATTTCTTAATTTCATCCTTTTGTTTTGTTTTTCCGAGACAGGATTTCTCTGCATAGCTCAGGTTAGCCTTGGGCTGGTTTTGTAGACCAGGCTGGCCTCCAACTCAGGGATGCACATGTCTCTGCCTCCCTGTACTGGGATTAAAGGCTGGCATGCACCACCACACTGGGCTCAGTTTCATCCCTTCTTACTGACCCAAAGCCCTTAAAGCCCTCCAGTGTCACACCGTGTCCCTCCCAAATAATAATAGCTGATATCCATTAAGTGCTTATTATGCTCTGGGCACTGTTTTATACACATTATTAACTTATGTATGCTTTCCTCTTAATGCCTTAATACAGTAGCTACTATTATTACACCCATGTGTTTGGGGATCCGAGGCTAAGATAGTGAAGCCAGCTGAGACTCGAATGCTGGTAGCTGAAGCCTGCCTGCCTCACTCTGGGGCTGTCACTTCCCCAGAACACCTGTCCACAGGGCAGATCTCAGAGTCTGGTCCCAGTCTGGGATCGCAGCAAATCATCGGGCTGCAGCTGCATTTTCTGGCCAATCTCAGGGTTCAGTTTTGTCAAATGGCTTGAAGTTCTTTGTGCTGACGTTTGGCCATTGTGTGCAGAGCTCCTTAGAATTGTTCTTGCTCTTGCTCTGCCTGGCAAATCTCTAGCGTGTTTCAAGACCCAGCACCATTGTGTTTTCCTTGGAGCACTTTCCTGACCCGCCTGTCATCCCCTCCTTTTCACTTGGGTCTGGGCAGAAAGTGTTGCAATCAGCACAGATTTCGTGTGATTCCTAGTGTTAGTGTCCAAACACACAGGACTCCTCTAGGTTGTTCAACTGGGTTTGGTTATCTCTGCCTACAATACCTGAAAAGGGCCTTGGCAGGATTAGTGCCAGGAGAATGAGCTGAATAAGTATGGCATTGTAGATCACTCCCTCAACACACACACACACACACACACACACACACACACCTGAGTTGCATTGGAGAAGTTGCTTTCTGTGTTTGCAAGTGTGGATGTGCTGGTGTGTGTAACCTTAGCCACCCTTTACTGTTCTGTTTCCCTTCTGGCAGATCAGGGTGATAACATAGCTCATCGCGGTGGATAAACGAGTTAATGAGTACATTAAATACAGTAAGCCTTCTGAATACTGCTAGTTAGTAGCTCCTCCGAGGGGGAGATCGAGGGACAGGGAGGGGGCTAGCGACAGATGGCTCCCGCTTCACTCCCCTTTTCTGTTTAAGAGCTTCCTTCTGGCCCTGGGCTCCCTCTCCTGTCCCACCTCCCCGGCTACGGCCCTAGTCTTTCTCCCACTTACCTACCTCCCCATGTAATCCCTCCAAACGTGTCTCCGTTCTAGTGTTCGCTCATTCTCTCCATTTCAACTTGTCGCTGATTCTCTTCCTACCTTCCCTAGACTGACACTCTCCCCGTCTCCTCTCCTCATTGTTACTCTCTCTACAGGTCGTTCCCACGAGCCTCCCCGAGTCCTTTCCAGAGAATTACTGGACTTCCTCGCCTTGCCTTCGGAACATAAACCAATGTCCAGGACCCAGCGTGCACGGTAAGAGAGATCCTAGCAGCCGTAGACATCCCTGCGGGCGGGCTTAGCTGTCCTACAATCTTGTCAACGTTCCCAAATACACCAAGTGCCCAGAACACGCCCAGGCAGGAGCCGCGTCTCTAACTCACCATCTGAGTTTTCCTGGTTGCAAAAGGCGAAGCCGGGCAGCAGCAGCAGCAGCAGCAATAGCAACTTCGTCAACATCCTGGAGCAGAAGTTCTGGGTCGCACCTGGGCCGGGGCAGGCTCGGGCTCCGCTGGCTGCTAATTAGGAAAGAGAAGGGAGGCTGCCCGGGAGGGGCGGGAGCTGAGCGGAGGATGGAAAGGGACCAGGGAATGCCTGGAGGAAGAGCGAGTCAAGCTTTTAAAGTGTTACTTCTATCTACCTCATTTCCTACTAGGGGGCCGGCTCGCCTCGGCCCCTCCCAGCCTTGGGCCCTCCTGCCTGGACCTGCCTATTCCTTCACCAGCAGCTAGCTTCCGAGGCTGGAGGACAAGCGGAAAAGGGGGAGAAGGGCTTGATGAGAAGTCCGGTCGCCGCTGAGTCAGGGGGTGGGGCGTCTGCTTTCGATGTTGTCAAGAATGTAGAGATCATTGGGTTACTAATGGGGAAACTGAGGTCCGAAGAGATGTTGGGACTTCCTCAAAATTTGTACGTCGTGATGACGGCAGATTCAGGATTAAAATTTAGCTTTCCAGGATAACTGCCTATATTTTATCAGAAGTTTTAAGTATAGAAATTACACAATCAGAAGCTTGCAGAAATACTCACAGAAACGAGTGAGTGTATAGGAGCTCATTGTTTGTAACAGAGATTTACGAACGGCCCAGATAAATCTCAGCATCAAACAGGTCATAGTCACTTAGTGGGTAATGACATCACAGAATTTTTTTTTTTTTTAATGAAGCAGAGCAAAATAAGAAATGTGTTGCATCATTCTTAGTAAGCAATATTTCCTGAAATATGTATTTACTTGTATAAGGGCGTTTTGGGCTTGTTCATTTTCTTTTTAATCAGAGTCTCAGAATCAGGGTAGCTTTGAACTCACAGAGATCCAGTTCCCCCTACCTCCTGAGTGTTAGGATTAAAGACAGGAGCCACTGTGCCTGCCTCTTGTGCCGTTTTTAAACTTGGCACGCACAGCCTGGGTTTCATTAAGACGTTTCCGTACATATAGGTCATTATACTTTGTTTTTAGCTGTTCGTCTGCTAGACTGTCCTTCCTTCTCTTCTGCCCGTTTCTGTATGGAGCAAATTAATCTGGGAGAGCGAGGATTTATTTCCAGAGAGGGGATGAGGAGCAGAGAAGAGAGTTTGAGACAAAGAAGAGGGAGGGAACGGGAGAGACAGAGATTTCAATAGGAGTGGGAAATCCTGAGGAAAAAATTGCCACTATTTTGCAAAGTGTTTTTTTTCCCATTATAAGTGAAATTGTTTTAAATGGTTAATTTTGCATTTAGAATATGATCATATATTTCTTGTTTAGTTAGATTAGAAACAAGAATTTTAAGTAATGGGTCAGGTGCACCCCTATACTAGAATAATCGGTAGTGTGAGAAAGGGTGTCAGATCAGGGTGACATAGAAGGACCAATGGGACATTGATGGTGCAGTAGGAAATGCAGGCCAAATATGGGTAGCAGATAGAGTATCCCGTGTCATACTTACTTTAAAATGCACTGCTGTAATTTCAGTGCATCGATAATTCCATTCTCATGCTCTCACATGTGTCTGTCTATATGGTGAATGCACAGAAGAATGCTCTGGAGGCAGACTGTGTGGCTCAAGGTTGCCTTTGGGGAGCCAGACTGGGCCAAGAGACAATAGAGGAATTTTAACTTTTTATTTTATATCTTTCTTGGTGTCACAGTAGAATCTGGGACAAACTGTGGTTGTGTACAGGCTCTCATTCTCCAAGCTCAGTATTTGCAGGTGCTCCCGTGCGTACTTCTCTGCTGTTACAGATTGTACAGCTCATCACCCTGCTCTGGATGGAAGGAGGGGGGCTCCAAGTGGAAGGATTTAAATCTGACCAATGACATGGTCTTGAACTTTAAAAAATGATCATGAACTGTCTTGTATTTGAAGCATTATAGCTTCGTGTTCTAAACATATCTGTCCCCCTACCCCCCGCCAGAAGAGATTTAACATTACACATGTAACCAAAGCAGCATCCACACAACCTCTCCTGAAGCTCTATGGACTGATTCCTAAGTTAATAATGTCAAATGTAGGTGAAAATTGGCTATTTTTCCATTTCTTTGCATTTCCCTATACTCCATATATGCACGCATCTTAAACACTATAGTACTATCTTCTGCTTTATGGTAATGACACTAACGTGCATCAATCCTCTGCAACTTGCCTCTCACGCTCACTATGTATAGATAGACACAGTCATCATCGCAGCTTTAACACATTCCACTGGGGGCTGGAAAGCTGGCTCAGCAGTTAAGAGTACTGTCTGCTCTTCCATATGACCCAGGTTTGATTCCCAGCACCCCACTTAGCAGTTCAGGAATGTAGCTGTGCTCACATCAGTAATGCCAGTCCCAGGGGATCCAACACTCTCTTCTGACCTTCCCGGGCACCAAGCATGCACATGCTGCAAAGACACACATGCAGGCAAATATTCATACACATAAAGTCAAACAAATAAATCTAAAAGAATATATCATTGTTTATTTACCATTTGCTATTAGACATTACATTTTGTGTGTGTGTGTGTGTTTGTTTACATGTTTCTGTGTGTCCACATGCACATATGTGTGGAAGCTGGAGGTCAATAGATGGGTGTCTTTCTTAATTGCTCCCTATCTCATTCTATTTCCTTCTTTTGATGTGTATGTGTGCATATGCACATTCATGTTCACCTGTATGCAGTGTGAAAGGGAGCATGCCTGTATACTTGTATGCAGAAGCCCAAGGCTGATGTCCAGGATCTTCTTTGATCACCTTTCCACCTTACTCTGAGTCAGAGTTGCTCAGTCACTGAGAACTTGAGGCCAGTAAGCTGGCTCAGTGGGTTAACACACTTGATACCTGACCACCTGAGTTTGCTCTGCAGGACCCACGTGCTGGAAGGAGAGTACTGACTCTGCTATGTAGAAGCCCCCTCTCCACTAAGTTTAATTTTTTTTCAGACTCAGAGCTTGAATAAAAGCTAGTCTTGGAGGCTGGAGAGATGGCTCAGCGGTTAAGAGCACCGTCTGCTCTTCCAGAGGACCGGGGTTCGATTCCCAGCACCCACATGGCAGCTAACAACTGTCTGTAGTTCCAGTTCCAGGCAAACACCAAGACAAATAAATAAATAAAGTTTTGTTGTTGTTGTTGTTTTTTTTTTTTTTTAAAAAAACCTAGTCTCACTAGCCAGCTTGCTCTAGGGAACCCTGTTTCCACACTCAGAGGCTAGAATTATAGGTGAGCCAATATGCCCACCATCATCTACCTGGCTTCTGGGGTTCTGCATTTTAAACTCTGAGCCATTTCTCCAGCCTTCCATTTTATTTTTTGATATAGGGTCTCTCACTGAACCTGGAGCTTACTGACGGGCTAGCCAGCAAGCCCATGCATGATTCCTCCTGTCTCTGCATCCACAGTGGGGGATTACAACTGCATCATACCACGATGTGCTTGTTATATGGATGTCAGAGACCCAAACTCAGGTCCTCATGCTTGAAAGGCAAGCAGGTTTTTGATTGAGCTATCCCTCCATCCTGACATTTATGTTTATTTGTTTATTGAATGTAATAAACAGTGCTGACATATGCATTCACATTAATGATTCTTTGTGTCTAGATGGGAGGATTTGTGCACTTGCACACCTGGGTGTGGACTTGCTGAGTCACAGGGTATGTGGTTTTCAATTTGGGCAGATACTGCCAAAATCTTTTACAAAGATATGTGCTAATTTGCATTCCCAGCAGGGTGTAGTTCCTTGCCAGCCCTTGGTAGCACCAGGTGGGTGGTGTAAACTGGCACTTGAGTTTGGTTTGACTTTATATTTCTCTGGTTCCTAATGAGCCTGTGCGGCTCTTTGCTTTGGGTTTCCTTTGAGAGCTGGAACGTGTTTTGGGGACGGAAGTGAATGTCACACCTCAGCCATTGTTCACGTGCAGGAGCCAATTTGAAATGAAGTGGTAGTGTCACCGGTGAGGGTGTGTAGGTCCAGTTCCACACCGTCACCCTCAGCAGCCGGGGTTTCCCTACATTTTTAGCGATCTGAACTTAGACTACACCAGGCTTTTCGGTTTAGTCACAGAAACGAATTTCAGGTCAGGCAGGTAATGTGATGAAACAGAGATCTTAACGTAGGCTTACTTACATGAGAGGATTAGAGAAAAGAGATGCTCCGGAGAGAGTAAGTTAAGGAGCCACCATTTAGGTTCTGGGAATCAAGCCCAGGTCCTCTGTAAGAACAGTAAGTAGCCACAGAGCCATCTCTCCTTCCCA